>JAYKAV010000855.1:922262-1315135 GCA_035582835.1 Phoebastria nigripes | reverse complement strand
AAAAAAAAAAAAAAAAAAAAAAAAGCGGGACGGGTAAAGAAGCCGATGTCGGCAACAAGGAAAAAAAAACCAAACCAACACACCTGAGCCCCTATCTGCCTACACCTCTAAAAATTTAAAAGTGGGGGAAAAAATAAAATCCAGCGCTATTGGCGCCTCTCTCCTACACACGCCTCCCCGCCCCGCGCAGGAGCGCCCGGGGATTCAGAGCCGAGCGGGCACTACCCTCCCACGCACGGGCAGCCGCAAAATCCATCTCTGCGCATAACGGCCCGAGCCCCGGCGGTGGCGGCGGCCCCGACCGGCCGCCCCGGCCCCCCGCGCACCCCGGCACGGCGGCGCGCTCAGGGCAGCGGGAGCCCGCAGCCCGCCAGCTCCGCGGCGCGGGGCAGATGCGCACGCACACCCCAAGAAAATAAGGAAAAAAGATCTGTCTATATGAGAAGAGATGAGACCGCGCGCCAAGCCGCTCCTCGGGGCGCAGCCCAGGAGGTCTCTGCCGGCCCCACGCACCGGGCTGCAGCCGATGCGCCCGACCCGGCAAACACCCGACCGACCGACCGACCGACCGACCCACCGCCGCTCCCCCGGCGGCGGCGCCCGGCCCCGCCCCCTGCCCGCCCCGCCCCGCCCGCGCTGCGCCGCGCCGGGGGGGGGGGTGGGCGCCGCCCCGAACGCGTAGCACTCGGCGAAGAACCCATTCTTCTGGTGACATTCACCGAAATTGCCCAAATTCGGCTGTTTCTGGTGAAAAATATCTGCCTCAGCCCACCGGTTTAGAACATCTCAGCTGAAAGTCCCAGCCAAGCTGCGAGCGACGGGAGAAACAACGCGGGCGTAGTCCAGCCGGCAGCAGCTTTAATCGTAGATTGTGTGGGGCCGTTCATTCGGCCGTTCATTCTGTCCCACAAATGCAAGCCTATATGTAAGGGTGTTCCTGTAAGTTACATAAAACGTGTTTTTTTAAAGTAATGCAKTTTTCACATTATGCCAAATTTTGCAAAACGTTGCGATCAAAATTATGTATTTATACACACACAGGGGCTACGGCTCAAGTCCTGCAAACGCTGATGCGCGTGCTTATCCCAGGGACATTAGCAACGTACGGTACATGTAGTGAGGTGCCGATGCTCTGCACTGCGCTGAAGTTAAGCGCGTGCTTGACCGTTTTGGGGAGCTCAGGCCTAAAGATYGCGTCATCGCTAACCCCGGGGGAACCACGCTCCTGGGGAAACGGGCTGTATCGCCACGCRATTTAATAAGAGCCAGATGTAGAACCAGGAAAATGTAAGAATGGAAGAATAAGCCTTAGACCTTAAACTGAGGAGGTTGGGGTTTTTTCTGTCTTCATATGTGCATGCACACACAGGTACATGCACAACCATGACTGAGATGGAAATTTAGAAATTTGAGTTACTAAAATTAAAAAGTTACGAAATCTATATATCTTACAAATTCTGCCTGAGAAGAGCCAGTGTGGCGCGCCATCGTGTTTTGCTTCAGTTCTGCTGGTGCCTAGGTACATGCACGTGACGGATTACGTTCTCCGTGTTAATTTAGCACTGAAGGAAAAGGCTGGACAGGTGCCCTGCCGCCAGCGGGGCCGTGGCAGCACAGGCTGCTGCAGCAATTTCCCCCCCGGCTTTTCCCTACTTCACTGCAGGGAGGAAACACCCCAGCCAGGTCTGACCGAGCGGTTCATTTTGTGGCTCTGTATGACCCTCACTCCCAAAGACGAGCCCAGCAAATGTCCCCAGCGGCTTGTGRTAACGACACCTGCTCATCACGCGCAGAGCTTCAGGTGCCGTCACATAACCAGCGTGACAGCGTTCCCCCGGGGCAGAGACACATCCAGCAATTTGGCAGGGAAAGTTGGTGGCCTACTTTGCTTTCTTCAGCCACTCCGTTTCTGGGATGATCCTTGTTTTAGCACAAGCAGTATTTTGGCTAACCTCCTTTCTTGGGAATGAGAATTTCCAATGTAAAAGGCTGCAGAGTGCACGATGCACATGGGACAGGAGGGAGAAAAATCTCCTTCTATGAAGAAAAGGCTGTTGTTTGAGGACTGCGTTAATGCTTTAGTTAATAAATCARGGCTGCCTGCTCTGTACGAAGCAACAAGTCTTCATACAGTGATGAAACAGCATGCAGGTATACAATAGAAAAATGAAGTAAGCATTTCAAGCCTTGATAAATTATAACAAATAAATTAGGCATACAATGTAAGAGAATGGCTTTTACCTTGCAAATTTGAAAGGAGAAACTGTGCACATCGCTGGTTATGATGATTAACTTGCTAAACCACCATAACTCGAGTGTACCCGGTCACAACCTAGAGAGACCTTACCAAAACTGTTCAGGTGGAATATTTTTCTGTCAGAAGGTGCTAGGTCGTGAAAAATGGAGACATGATTTCAACACACTTTATATTCATAGGACAAAAAATCAAAACGCAAACAGAAAAGTATTTGTTCTTTCCAGTATTTTTTATTTCAAACTCTATTTTGTTAAATTTTCATTGTATATATCACTTAGAATAATGATTGTGTTAATTTTAAAATTTTTGTTTGTTCGTAGCATAACACAGCTAAAAATAAAACAAGGGCCTATAACCTAAAGGCATCAAAATAGAGTCTTGATAACTGGAATTTTTTTTCTTTTGCATTGTAGGAAATTTCAGACTTTTGATTTTATTCTGCCCTTTAGTGACTTTTAATGATAGAATTTTCTGCGGGATGACAATTCAGCTTCAACCAGCTGTAGAGTGAGAGTTAACATTTTTCTTTAAAGACCTGAGTCCAAATGGTTGTTTAAAGTGCGAGTAAAAAGTAGTTTGGTGATGTTGCGGTAATGTCGGGTTACCATCTGTCACATTATTTCTGGGATCTGCTTGATTGATTCCAAGCAAATCACTTCCTGCAAGCAGTATTTGCAAAACTTTATTATGGGCAAAGGCTATTTCTGTGTTTGTGAGCCATCGTTACTGGGGAACATTTCATTACCAAGTGATGACATTCTGTAAAATATCCTGGTGCATGGGCAAATGCCAGCACCACTCTTGACAGGGGGATGGCTGAGTGCATCTTACTCGGCAACCCCCAACAGATGTCAACCTTAAAATTTGTCAACGGCGCAATAGTAGCCCATGTTCTGACATCCTTCAACGCGTTGGGTGCTCTGCTGACAAGAAGCCTATTCCACTGAAACTGCACGAAGGCTGATGGTTAAGAAAGGATTTTTCCAGAGATAAGTGGGCAGGTTGAGCAACGACTTGGTCACTTTGCCTGGCCTGGATTGTTCCTGCTGCTCCTCCCATGCTGAGCACCAAGGCACAAAGTACAGCCGGAGTGAACCAGGGCTCAAATCCGTGAGGGTCAGGAGTCCGCAGCCCACTCCCCAGTCTGCCAGCGGACTTGCCTTATGACCAGAACGTTTCCATTCACATTCCTGTCCCTTGCTTTCTCCTGTAAAATAGAAATCCCAGTTTTTAAAAACATTTTGAGTGTTTTTGCACCAAGCACGAGTGTGAAATGTCATTGCAATCAGGACAGATATATACTCTGTCAATGTGCCGTAAACCATTTAACTGTGGTGCTTATTTAGGTCCTGATCTTGCAAAGATTTAAGCCCACTTATGAATGTGAGTAGCCCCGTGGAAGACTAGATTACACATGCACTTAAGTGTTATCAGATTGAAGTCATAGAACAACAATCACAAAAGGTACTTAATCACCTTTAAATTACAGTGTTCCTAATTTAGCTAATGTTATTCCCCAAGGAAAAATTGCCTCATCTAGCATACAATCAAGAAAGAATCAAGGGCTGTTCCTTCAAGTGGTTGACAGTTCAAAAAGAGATAGGATTTTAAAAAAATAGGTTGCTAAAGGCTGAACTATTTAATTGAATTATCTCTTTAAGAAATTGATGCAAATTAATATTATAATACTCCATTATATTGCCACAGAATCTTTCATCCTCAAGCCTTCATCAAATATATTAATAAACTTGAAAAACAAATGTATACTTTTTTTTTTAATGGAACCAGCATTCTGTCCCTGTTTGAGGCTTTCTAATAATGATTTGTATTTTGAAGGATGACGGTGTTTTCCTCTTTATAGACTGAGAAAAAACAGCCCAAGAGCTTCCAAGAGGCAGAGTCCCTGACATGATTTCCTTCAGTCCTCAAGGTGCTCACCAGGTACATCCTGCTCCGTCCATAAAAGCAGATGAGCTCACTTTACAATGGCTAATTGGATGGAAAGGTAAGAGAGCGGGCAACGCAGCCAGAAAGATGACAATAGGAATTGTTTTAAAATGGAGCAAACCCAACAGAATCCGTGTGAGCCAGCCATCCCAACAGCATTACAAATATTAAATAGTGACCCCTCCTTATCACTAGTGAAAAATCTGCATTATACCTAAAGAGGCTTAATTATTCACTGGTCGTACATGGAGGTGGGGACCTGGTGAGGAAGAATTAACTTTTTTTCGGGAGCAGGTGTTTACAGTCTCTGGTTTCAGAACATGAGAAATAACAATGTTGTGGTTCTCCAGCTTTATTCAGGTTATTTTTATGTCCCAAAATGTTTTTAAATTACCAAGTAGCATTGCTGTAGTGGGGGTACCTCTGCAATCGTTTCTGCTTGCTGCTTGCTGGCAAAATAACAGCTGCTATTGCTTTACCAGGATTGATTTCCATAGAACAGCTCCATCTAAAGCCTACCTACAGGCAACAACTCTGCAGCAAAATGTCAATGCGGTCTCATTTTCAGCTGTAAGCTTTTCTCAGGAGAAAAAAAAAATTACATTTGCAGCAAAGTCCAACACGGGATGTCATTCATTCAGAGCACATAGAGGTCAAGATGCTTATTTTTAAGGGACTAAATTCGTCTTCCACTTCCCCCCTCACCAACAAGTCAGAAAAAAAAGTCCTTCCCCCAGCTATCTCTGTGCACAAGGCACAAAAACTGAGAATCAGGGTTTGCATTTCAAGGGCTTTACAGATAGGCTGCATTTTTCATTAGTGGGAACGTGAAATGTTCTTGCTCACATTTGCCATCTCAGGCTGGTAGATTCAGAAAAGGCACTCAGGTCTATCACCTCCTTCCAAGCAACGCTCCTGTCATCGCTCTTAAAACTCTTGCATGATGAAGTTCAATAAATGGCCAGTGGGGTTCCCCTGGCTGAGGTTACTTGGGCACTTTCATCCTGTGCAAGTCCACAGTAGCACCGACAGCGTATTTCCACACTCGCCACTCAGCCGTGGTCTCCTTCCTACGCCATCCCATGTCACTGGCACCGGAGCTCAGGCAACCGTATGATGGGTCACGCAGGGACCTGATTTGTTTGAAAACTAAGCCTACAAAGAAAGATTATTTTAGCCCAGAGGAGGACCCTGCCTTTTGCGTTTCTTGAAGAAGGGCAGCCAGTATAACCATTCCCATGCTCATTCCCCAGTAGATACCTTTTTGTTTCTCATCTACAACCAACACAGATTTAAATATCCAGAACTGTTGATCTGAACCCTCTTTCAAACTGGCTTCATTACTTTATACCAGGTTCTGGCGTGGACACATTCACTCCACAAAAACTGGCCTCGCTTTCACATTTTAAAGCTGTTTAGCTGATGCATCTTAAAGTCACGCCCTAAATTAATTTGGATAAAATTTCCTGAGTGCACCTGTGTAGACAAGTAGTAAGTTAAAAAAAAAAAATCAGGTTATACTTGCAGTTATATACATGCTTAAATGCTCTGAAGAAGTAAAGCCTATAATAGGTGTCACTTTTGTAAATAGTTCATGTTCTCTTCTTTAAAGCAACATCAGCTTTGACTTCAGTATAATTACACATATATATCAAAGTTGCCTGTTGGGCTCTATCTCCAGATGTATGTTAGTCCAAGCCTTTGTCAGCCATTTCTCCCTTTAGGTGTGATATAAAATGAATTTGAGTTCTTCTGTACTTCCCATCAAGCAACAATTTTTAGTAGGTCACTATTCCTGAAATCTCCGAGATTGTTATTTATCGGTACACATAGAACTCAGTGTGTTGAACCACCTCAGGACATGGTCATGTGAAACATAACGCAACACTTTCTCCTATAAAAGAAAACATTATTTTTTGCCAGCCCATAAATCCAGCTTTTAAAACAAGCATTACATTCACAAAGAAATGGTTTAGAAAAGAAATAAAACGTATTAGAAAAAAAATAAAATGTATTTCAATGGGCAGACTTCCAACTCTCTGTAAGTGTGGAATAGTCAGGCTTTTTTTTTTCCTATCTTTTTAGTTATGTTTAGGTTTTGAAATTCTGATGAAAACAACTTGAACGCTAATCCTCTTTTCCAGACCTAGACACCTGGGATGTCAGTAAGGAGAAATTGTTAGGTAGAGGTTTCTGCTATGAGTCCAAGTTAAAGTTCTGCTGCAAACTCCGTGGCCAGAAGGCATTTGGGGGAGATCAGATCATGCTGAGAGCCTGCTAGTGTACAGTTTCTTCAAAAAAAGAAACAGAAGAATTAGAAACAAGAGGAGCCCTTCCAATGAAGCAAAGAAGATGGACAAAAAGAAAAATCTAGTCTACTGATCCAAATAATATAGGCAGACTAGCACGTACTGGAATTTGGGACTAAAACCAAAGAGAGCTGACATGAGGACATACTGCAGGGAGGGACAAGCACAGAGATGAATGGTGCTATTGTGTGACTATTTTAATTAATTTTTGTAATGAAGCCAAAGCGCTAATTTACCACATCCCAAAAGTAAATAGAAAAGGTTATGACCTTAATTTCAGAGGTGGGGAAGGAAAACCTAATTGCTAAGTAGTCAGCTGTCACTCGTTATTGCAATTGGATAGATACACATGGTGTGTTACTATGAATAGTCCAGATTCAACAGTCAAAATAGTGGGTAATGGCAGTTTCGTTCTCTCTCCCCTTCAACTTCTTTCCAAGTCTCTGATTAGTAACATTTTGTACCAGTTTTATCACGTGGATTGCAATACTCCCGACTCCGCCAGACCTCTGAGTAAACCTGTCTGGGCCACATAATAGTCTTTTTTTTTTGTCTTCTCAGTACACAGATGTGTGCAACTTCAGCAGGATGCAAAACATACAGAGATTACAGGGGGTCCTTCCTGCCTTTTTACTTTCTGCTAGCCCCAAGTGAGTATATTCCTATACAGGAGCTAGTGATGGAAAGACAGTTTTTCAATGTAACATGTCTACAAGCAGAAAAAGTGCAAAAGCCACATCTGTTTCTAACCATGGCCACTAAATAAATACAATTAAATGTGCATTATATGCTGTTCAAAACATGCCTCTGTTTGCATCACTCAGACTATGCACAACCATCCCTGCACTTAACTTATGGGGTCATTTCTGTGAGCCAAGTAAAGATGCCTGGACAGATCTGAGATTGGTGTGAGGTCCTTATGTCTTATCAAATGCTGTACCTCTATATGTGCCCACATAAAAAGAGTGCAATATTGTGCACTCGCTAAATGAAGTGTTTTCTACTCCAGATCTTTTTGTTCTTTGCCCTATAATGCTAGTTTGAAGAGCAAGTTATCCAGCATCAGAACATGGAGGATTTAAGCAGAAATGTTCATAATAAAAAATGCTGTTCCAGTAAGTTCTGCTACGGCAGAAACAAAGGAGCGATCTGCATTAGGCTGACTAGTTCAGACAAAGCATACCAGTATTAGACAGGGTAAATATTATTAGATTAATACCTATAATGTAGCTATCATCCAAAATACAAATAACGGATAGTTCCTGCCCCAAAATCCTTGTGTTAATAGCCGCCCTCCTTTCTCAGCATATGCAGAAGCAGCCGCCTTTATTCTAGAAACATGAATGTTTCTTCTGGCACTGTCCTTTTCTCAATATTCCTACTCAAAATCCTGAATTGCAGGGCACTTCATCTATAACATGTCTTTAAATCTTCAGTGGCAAGGCAGGTTAGTTAGCTGGTTGGCATCACAGTTTAACAGTTTAGGTCCTGAGCACAAAATTTGATGGATTCTTCTGCCAGGAATCAAGATCATCAGSAAAATTCACCTGGTGCTTTCAACAACCGAGAATAAACCTCATGAATGGCTTTCTAAACTTCTGTCAGTACAGGGAAATAACAGATATTCCCTCTTCTGTGGCTGTCGAATCAAGAGTGGACTGTCTGTTTTTTGAAGGACATGTTTTAATGAAACACAAATTAGCACAAATCTTGATGGCCTGTGCTACCTGACAGGATGATCTAACGGTGTCTTTTGACTTTGAAGGCTATGGCTGCGTGAATCAACCTCTAAAGAAGACGCAGGGTTTAGCACAGATCTTGAGAGACAGCTGCCAGTCTTATTGATGCTCAGGGATGATATACAGGGAAAGCACTGATCCTTTCATGCTCTTGTCCCAGTGGGTTGAGGCATAGCAGCAGGAGGGAGACAGATCCCATGATAAATGATCTGTGCATGCCCAGTGGGCAGTGTGCTGGTCTCCAAAGCTGTATCTCTTCTGAGGACACTAAAGCTGTTGGCAGAGGTAATATCTTTCATTAAACCAACTAGGATATTTGGAAAAAGTAGACAAGTGTTTGAGTGCACGAGCTTTTCCTAAAACCCGCGTAAAATGCAACAAAATTCAAAGCTAAGTGAAGACATTTAAAATACGAAAATGATTTCTGGGTAACATTTGACGTTGCTCTCATGCGAGAAAGCAAAGCATCGTTTTTTAGAGGAGATCTTCCACATCAGTTCTGGTTTTAGGCTGAAGATATCCTCCCTGGATATCTGGGTACTTGGTTGACATCCACATCTTTTGGCCTTTTGTATCTGAATCCCATGGCAACGCTGATTTCCCAGCCTGTGCTCCGCCGAGCAGGGATGGGTGAGCAGGGCCGATGGGTGTTAGTTCCAGCTGACGGAGGCTGCGGCGCGGGGTCCCCTCCCACGATGCCGCTTGAAAGCAGGAGCAGATTTTACGCCCTTCAGTTGCAAAAGGAGCGCTTGGCTCCAACGTCAAGGCTGGCCTTCGGCTCTGTAGATCTCAGTCATCTGCGAAGAATTGCTGCACGCTGACCTAGATACTCCGTCAGCTCTGCTGCAGCGCTGGCTCGGTGATGAGGCTGCCATTTCCCTGGTCTCTGCTCTGCCCTATATGCTGCCTTGGAGATAAAAAAAAAAGAGGGACAAATTAATGTTAATCAGAATAGGATTTTCCTCCAATGAATTTTGTGGAAAACAGAGTTTCCCGGGGAATTCTGTTGCCTTAATCTTCCCCTGTCGCTCCCCTTCCCTGCCATCTCATTACGTTGCTTTATCTCAGAAATCCTGCCACATTTCAAACATACGCTGTCCTCAAGAGAAGAGAAATGTGCCACCTCCATTCCTTCCTCTCCTTGCATTTCCGCTGTGTGCTCCATAGTACGTCAACAGAGATTGGGGAGGGCAATTTATTAGATAAAAAGGGGGGCACAGAGCGAGGGTAAGCCTGGACCTCTGACAGAAGCCATCTGAGATGTCCACATTGCACTCCAGTGGCATATTATTAACGGGGCACTCAGGCCAGCTTGAGAAGTACAGCTGATAATATGAAAGTGTCTTTGTAGCCTCTGATTTCTACTAGATAGGAAATGAAAAAAAAAAACCAACCCAACTTAATTGCCTCTAAAATTTCACTAGTGTCAAATTAGATTGGCAAATCTAAGTTTTCCTCTAAAAAAATTAACAACTGTAAAGGTACATCTGGGATTACCAGTAAAGGGGAATGTCCATCCTTGCAGTCTTGCTGTAGAGGGCTACAGGGGCAACACCAGCAGAGCATCCCAGAAGGCAAACTTCCTCCTACTTTTTTGCCTCATGTGACAGCGTTAGGCCTTGAGAAGACACAACACCCTGCAGCATGATGAAGTGCAGTACTGCGCTGCCTTGCCTTCCTCGGTAGTTCGAGGAGAAAAGCTACCTGGACCTGGAGACCCCTTGGTTTAACCTAGTGCTCTACAGACTGCTCTGAATAAAATCCCTGCCCTCCCTCCTGCTCTGAACCACACGGAGCCACAGGCTCAGTTCTCTGCTCCTCCACGCCGCTTTTGTGTGGCCTGAAGTGAATCATTTGGACTAAAATGCTCGAACTCCATCCCTTGRCTTCCTATCTTCATTACAAGGCTATTGCAGCCTCACAGGGAACGGCCACCCCTGTGTGCTGCACCAGAGCTATGGTGGTGTCTGTCCGGCGGGATGGAGGATGTGGTTTTGGCTTGGCATTCGGTGGGACTGAGCGAACAGTCCCACTGGTCATTCAGCCATGTATGACAGGAGGAGAGACCATTACTGACAGGTTTTCTTGCAGATTGTTCAGATAAGTGGGAAGAAAATACTGCAAGGCAGAGCAATAAACATCGTAATTCACTTGGCAGGATTTGCAGGGCAAGGTGAATAACGCAGAAGCAAGGAGAAACAATGCAACTTTATTCCAAGATATATAAAAATACAACACTGGAGCCTGATAATTTCTTAGAATTAAAAAAAAAATCCTGTAAAGACCAGTGTCTTGAGAGAAGTGAGGGATTCCTTGAATTCAGGAGATATCTTTTCCTAAAGAAGGGGGAAGCAAAAAGGAGGCGAGGTCTGACAGCCCTGCCCTATGCTGTTTGGCAGATGCTTTTCTTCTTGAGGTAATAAAAATAACTGTTTTCAGAAGCATTCTTGCTGATGGAGTGACTGTGACAAGGGCTGGTCTGGGGAGATGTCAGCTCCATTTTCACCTCATGCCACTTCTTTTTCCTCCCTCACTAACCTCTGATTAAAAGAGATCTTTCTTTTACATCCACGGTCTTGCCAGGGCCAAATTCTCAACCCCACAGTGAAGTCTGAGTGACAAAGCTGGGTGGGAAGGGGGAGTGATGGGGAAGCTGGGTGGCAGCAGGACTGGGTTTTGAGAAGAGCTCCCCAAGGAACAAGTGTGTACAAGATGGTTTCCCACTCCCTGAAGACTTCAGAGCATTTCTGTTGTTAGGGACAGGGGCTGGACTTCATCAGAAGGAGACCGGCAGCCTTGAAAGCCAGTGCCTGGCCGACTTTAGCTAAGATTGTCAGGTGACAGAGGACACAACGTCCTAAAAGTTTGGTGCCCCGCTACTCTGGGGGAAGGCTTTGCCTCGCCATGCCGCACGGCTGCATTTCAGCTGAGCAGAATCAAACTGGACTGGAACTTGCCCCAGGACAAACCAGTTGGATCTTTTGTTTCCGTCTTTCCCACAAAGGGCTCCTGCAGCGGAGAACTGACTTGCTTTCCCCACCTCTCAGTGCACATTGCAAAGCCCATCTTCCCCAGGCTGCAAAGGCGGACAGCCTGATGTGATCAGAGATACAGAGCTGGAGGCTGGGGGCTGTTTTAAGCAGGCACATATGATTTGACAGTATAGACTATATTTGGGATTTTTTTTTGAGGGAGAGCCTGTTATTAGAAGCTTTTGTGTTCAAATTGTTGAATTAGAATAGCTCACTGAAAAATGTAGATGTTTTATTTTTGTATAAAAAATACAAAATACACTGCAGAGCACTGCAGTGGCACCAGTGGATTAAAAATAAGGTAATATGAGAAGCCAGTGAGCTGGTTTGTCTGTCACCTGCCAAGAGTTTAACTTTCAGTTGAATTCAGCAACTTTGCTGTTAAAGGTACTGAGCTTTCCAAGTAATAAAGTAAATGCAAAGATGGCAAGCAGTGCATTTAAAATATTTATAAGGGCTACTGCAATAAATATATTCCATTCCTCCATTTCTATTTATGAATTTACTTAAATGCAGCTAGATGAAGTAGTTTTACAAGGAGCATAATATTATTCCCTTGCATTAATCATGCATTGATTGCCAATGCAATTTGAGATAGTGGTACCAAAGAACAAATAGGAAGTATGCTTCCAGATTCTGTTATTTCTCTCCCACTGTGATCACTCGTTGGGCTTGCTTTCCTTCTCTGCCCATCCCTCTGTCACAGGCAAGAAGCTGAGTGTGCCAAGGAGGAACGGTGGTTTGCAATGCCTCTGTGCCACACTGTTGGATGAAAGCTGGTCCTCCCGCTCCCACATGGACCATACACAGAGGGCACATTACATGCATGGCTGCTGCAACATAAGCTCTTTGAAACACTATGTCAGCTTGTCTCTCTGATATCCCAATAAAACAGAGCTTTTGGAGCATTAATTTTTCAAGATGTGGGTGGTTATTTATACCATTGCGGTCTATGTAACGGCTGAGCCTTGTTCTGCCAGGTTGCTGAATCCTGAATTTCTTCAGGATTCAGTGCACTTTCTACTGATGCTAGCAGCAAGCCTCCCACTTACATTGCTGGGAGGGGGAATTGGCTATTGCGATAATAGAATATTGTATGTGAAATCTGATAATGAGGATTTTGTAGATATGGCACTGCATTGATTTAATTGATTTAATGTCTTTTCCATGCATTGATCTGGAGCAAGACCCTCTCAGCTAAACTTAGTCGTGGAAACTAAAGCAGACTTTTATCAAATTACTTTTTGCAATGGTCGAAATAGAGAAGAAGAGAAGAAAGAGGGATGGTTTATATGCTGGGGGCTCCTGCATTTCACAAGTGATAGGAAAATTTCTGTCTCGAGAGACACTGAGGCTTTTATCTCCAGGTGGGAGCTGGGAGGCAGGAGCAGGTGTCTCTCACTTTGGCAAGCTCTGTGAAAGCCTGTATCCACTTCTGCACGGAAAGCTCAGCAGGCGTTCCTGCAGTCCACAAATTGTTGCCAGCTGTCAAAAAGTGAAATGGTTCAGCAGTGCATCTCCCGGGCTGTGTTCTGGCCAAAATTCAATCGGATTACAAACCAATTGCTCCAGCCTGTCCCAGAAGCAGGAAACCACCATCAGCTGGCTGGTGGGATCTGGTCTCAGTGACAGGCAGTGCTGCTCCTCGCCTGCTGCAGTGTGTTAGCAGTAGCTCGCTGGGAGCAGTGGCTCTCCTTGCAGGTCTTATGAATGCAGCTCTCCCTCTTTCCCCAAGCTGTGGGAATGATGATTTCCTGAAAAAATAAAAAAAAAAAAAAAAGGAGGAGGAGAGGACTAAAGGTGCACTGCTGCAAGCAGCTTTTCTCCAAGCAGTGATTTCTTGGCAAAACATCTGAAACTCCAGGCGCCACATCCTCCTAAAGCGCTACCACTCACGTGTAACTGAAAGCCAATATCTTTCACCAAAATAAGAAAATTGCTTTTATTTCACATACAGTTTGGCTGTGGACAGCCTGTCTGTAGGCTGTTGTTGAACTCAAATCAAAGAGACCCAGCCAATTCTATAGGTAGCAAGACTATCTAATGATAGTTTGTAATCAAAAACATTTTGGAAAAGAGAAAGAAGTTTCCTGTTTGGGGACTAGGTCAGGCTCTGATTATTTGTGATTAAAGGCAAGACATTAATGAGAAACAGATTGTCATACATGCACCTACCTGTTGTGTTTCTTCCCTCTCCCTCTTCAGCACTGACTGCCTACGACATGATGAAGGACTTGGTGATGGATCTTAGTAGGATGCCTCAGCTAAAGCCCCATGTAAGCCCACTTGTAAGCTGGACCTTTAGCAGGACTCACTTGGAAAAAGAAGTCATCGTCTTCGCTTCACTTGTGGGCGCAAAGCAGTGAAGCAGGCATGTGTCAGTCTTGCCAACAATTTAAGACTAAGTCTAAACGTGAATAAGAAAGCAGGATGCTGTTGAGGCACTTGGCTGATCCCGCTGAGTAAGAAGTGCCAGCGGTGGAGCATTACCAGGCTGAGGCAGTGGGCTGCCTGTGGGCTCCTTTGCGCTGAAGGGATGAGACCTGTAAGAGCAAAAGGAAGAGAAGAACAGGGAGATGTGGACGCCTGAGGGTATAATCAGGAGCTTCGCCCCATGAAAGGGATGGGGGAGGGAGGCTTTGATTCCTCTCTCTCCCACGCACCTTCACTTCCCTTTCTTTTCCTCTCTATTTCTAGTCCTGTGGGGAAAACATTGTTATTAAAGCAAAGCTCCAGGGAGCTAAAATATACGTAGGGATTCTTTGGAGGAAAACTTGGCTCTGGTGAAGTCAACAGGAGTTTTGGAATCAACTTCAATGGAGCCTGAATTTCACCTTGCTGTAATACTGTCCTAAAACATTTCCAGGACTGTGCAAAACATTGCCTGCTTGATGCTGACCTTTCTATCACAACTGTACGGAGCCTGGTACCGCCCTGTGAAATTCTCCATTCTTTTGTGATAAATCACATCCTTCTCTCAAGAGGTAACAACAAATAAATATCCCTTAATCATCCTGAGAACAGTATCAACAGTTTCACGTATCACTGGGCACCATGACCAGATCTTTGTAGTTTCAGTGGGAAACTGCTGGAAATCGAATGTTTCTGCAGAGGTTGTTTATTTGAGGGACAATTGGAATATTCCAGCAATCCAGATTTAGTTATTTTTGGTGTCCCTTTCCATAGGGAGTTGGCAACCTATTTAAATCCAGGGGACCATGACTAGCTATTCAAGTTTTGCTCTGCTAGATTTGTGCTGTGTGTATTTTGGAAACAATGTCTGCTCTGAGCAGCAGATAGAGTGATGCCACAGCCCACATCAGTGAAAAGCTCTTGTGATTATTTTTTTTTTCCTCTTCCATTTTCAGTGAAGGCTGTCCTCTGTTCTCCCTCTTTCTATATTTTATTGCCAATGTGGAATGCTTTAAAAATACCATTAAGGAATGTGTTACCCAGTAGGATCTACACTGCATTTCACTCTCTGTGCTCTTTCCAACAGCAGCCAAGCTCTGAATCTATGATAWCATTCTGATGGTTGAAAAAGCACAAGCATTTTCTGTTTGGTAAGTGTAACTCTGGGGCTATTGACAACAGGCTTCTAATGTAATGTGCAGAGCCCACATTTTCTTAAATGCACAGTGATTTTGACATGATTGGCCTGATTTTCCAAGGTACTCGAATATCTGAGGATCCCAAGCTGATGGTCTTTAACTTCTCAGCAAATGAGACCAGACACTGGAAATTCGTTAGATCCAAAGAATGAGCCACCCAAATTTGTGAAGTCCAATGACTTTACCTTTTTCCTCATCCCCACTTTCCTTTCCCATTCCTGGGAGAATTCAGCCTGATTTCTTCACTCGCACTCTACCTTTCAAAAGCACTTCTGGAGCCATTACTTCACCAGCCTCGAAGGGGCCTGGGATCGGGGAGTGCATCAGCAGCAAGGGGTGACTCAGCAGCGAGAAGTGGTTTTCAGTTACAAACCTGCCTCCCACGGCGACTCTGAGCAAGGAGTAATCAGCTCAACACGTTCATTCTTGGCTCACCGTGATGAAACGGCAGCTGGTCCTCATGCAACATCTGCCTCCGCTGTCAGTCTCTCACGTATGCCCACGTAGCACCATCCTCTCAGCAGCCAGGCACCGGGAGTGGATGTCCCCTTGCGATCCTTTCCCAGCCGGCAGCAAAGAATCCCTCGCCTGCCTCTTCCCCATCTCACTGCTTGCCTGGCTCTGGTCTATGTCTTCCTGCAGACCTCTACTACTAGTAGCGGGGATCGGTGCTTTGGGAAGCCCCTGGGAGTAGATGGGACTGTAGTCTTTTATACATTGTATACTTTTATACATTAAGATGATGTGATGATGTGAGGTTTCCCATGCTTTGTCACCCCCAAACCCTGCCCCAGGCTGGTTTGGCTGTGTCCTTTGGGACAAGACGGCAGTGGGACTGGGAACAGACTGGCTGCGCAGGAGCGGGATGCTCAGAGACACTCCCACTTCTGCCGTGGACTCACTGTGTGAGGCTATAAGGGCAGGTAACTTCTCTGTTCTCTGTATTTAAAGACTAAAAAAGCAACTCTGACTTACCGAGATTAAAATAACTTAAGAGCCTGGGCTCTTAAGTTATAATAAAGTTATAARCCTGTCTTATTAACTGATCATGGCTAGAAAAGGAAGAGAAAAAATAAGCCGGAAAAAACCTCTTTCACTTGCCTTGTTCTGTCTGTAAAAACGACATTTGATAAAAATGTCACTTGAGCACGTAGAAGTCAGCGGCTCTGCTGCCATCTAATTCCCACAACCTCTACCTGCCTCCCTGGGCCCTTGTATCTCACTTAGCACAAGCAAAAAACTTAGTCGTCCCACAGAAAGAGAGAATCCTGGTGCAATGCACAGGGAACTCTATCGGGCGGCTGTTGTTAAGAGCAAATTTCATTAGAAATATTGGTGAAAGAGAGAGGGAGGTGGATGATAAACCAAGGGTTAGCACAGAGTGTGTCCTGCAGAAGTCACTAGAGCTGCTTTGGTGTCTTCAGCAGGAGTCAGACTGGGCACAGCATCTGGGCCATTTTGTAGACCTCAATCTTCTACTCTTGTGAGCAGTCCTGTAGGAGGATGGCTTTAAAGTCCCTTTTGGACAATTTTTGGCCAGAGAAATGTGCTTGTCCGAGATACTACAGATGTTTAGAATTATTTTTGCTAGCACCGTTTTGTAAGAAATGTCCTTAGTGATACAGTTGCTCAGTTCTTTGTTCTGTGAGTTATAATGTGAAAATAAACATTTCTCTGTAAATAGAGAAAGGCTGTTTAGTCTGTACTGAATTCCTAATGGGTAGCGCCAAAGCTGCGGCCTCAAAAAGCTACAAAAGTTTTGTCAAATAGGGTTGAAAGGGTCTAAAGCCTGAAGACTGGCCTCCACTCCTGGAAGAAGCACTGGTGGGGTGCTGTATGCTTTAGCACTCTGCTGTGTTCCTTTCAGATGCTGTCTTGCTCCAACCAGATGACATCCTCAGTTCAGTACCTCGAGTCTGTAAAGTTGACAAGGTAAGCAGAGCATTTCCAGATTGCTGGGAAAGGAAGAGACCCTAATTCAGCAGTCCTGCCACCAGAACTGTGTCCTGCCTCATTTCCAGCTGGTGTCATGAGTTTTACTACAGACTTGCTGATTTCCACCACAGCTACTCACTTCTCACATGCCGCTGCTGCTTGGCCACGCTGGCCCTTTATTGCAAGTGGTGACTGGTGGTGTAACATTTTCTGCTGTGAGAAACACAGGCCCTTGCCACTTGCATGAAGAAATTCCTACAGCATAAGTCTATTTGCTTGTGCTTTTCCTCTGTGTACATAACCTATAACGGTTTTTATCTATCTAGGCACAGACCTTTTATAGTTATCTCTGCTTATTTTCAAAAACCTTAACATTTGGCACATATCGTATTGGTCCCACTGATTTTTTGTTGCTTTTCTTCCCTTTTTCCCTCAYTCCTTGCCTCCTCTCCTCGGTGGATCCCAGCCCATGGTCTCCTCCCAAACAGGCACAGGCTGGTTTCAGCCCTGTCCGCCCCACTCTGATTTAACCTAGCCCCTTCCCCCAGCCCAAAATTGATAAAACCTTCTCACAATAGTCAGTCACAGTGCTGGTGGCTTATTTCCAGCTCTTAAACTTACAAACCTATTTATAGCTCGAAAGGCTTGAAAAGAGATCATTAAGGGAATACATTTGCGAATGTAGAACAAAGATCTGATTCTGGGATTTTCTTTATGCAATTACTTAGTGTAAATAATAATGTTTGACACCTGCTTTCCTCTCCCATAGAAATCTCAAAGCAGTTTACAGCTATGAATTCACTAAGCCACTCTCAGCCTGAGTGCAGCAGAGAGAGGAGCCGTCCTTGAGGGTCTTAGACTGACACCATGTTCAGATCTACTAATGCTGTTTTCCTTTTAAATTCACTCTTGCTTCACGAGACTTGCTCTTACTCTGTCTGTGACCCCACTCACGCACCTCCTCACTTCAGAGGCTGAAGCATGAGTGAATTAGACCTTCACAGATTCGAATTGTATCAAAAATACAGCACTACAGTGCTCAAAGGTGACATTCAATGGAGACCCCAAGCTCCTCTCTTTATTCTGAACCCATTAAGCATTATCATTCATCTATGAAATATAGCACAGTTACACACTGATGCAGAGAGTTTATTTTTTCCCTATTTCTTCATTTCCCTTCACTATTAATGTAATGTCAGCATCAGAGCGCGGGGCTCAGGAGCTCCATCCTAGCCCTGCTCCACAGTGACAGCCTAAATACGTTTTTTGTGCAAATTATGTTTTGTTACCTTTGGTTCTGTTGAAAGATTGCAAACTTGTAGTTAGTGTTCAAAAACCAGTGCTAAGTTGGAAAGTTCATGCATTACTCATGGAAATGCGCTTCAAAACCAGAATTTTTCTTCTGGATCGTGTCTCCACCCAGAGAAATCGGGACTCAGTTAAAAATGACAACCCCCAAACAGGAATCAAACTGAGAATGCAGCCACATGAGCTTACCATGGCTTTTTTATCCCCAAATTCAGATTTTTTCCATTTCCCTGTCACCTTTCAGCTCTAAGTGCCACTTTGCTGTGGTCACGAAAGCTCGGCTGTGATGTGCGCCTGTTTGCAGTTTCTTTCCGTACAGTCAGGCCAGTGTTATAAGGACGATCATGTTGACTTAACCAAGCAAAGCCATCCAGCTGCACCTGATACAGCCTGACAGTTGGTGAAAGCACAGCCAGGCCAGATATTTCAAACACTAGATACGTCCTTTCGTAACCATTTTTCACAAGATATTTTCTTGAAACTTCAAGTCCACGTTCTCCCAAAAAGTGTCTTTTGGTGGAAGGGTTGATTTGCTCTGAAAAGTTTCTTCTTGCCGTGAATCATCTTTTTCATTGAATCTTTACTGTGGGCCTTGACAAAGGTCTCAAAGTCCATTTTGTTTTCCCTGAGCAATCATCAACCTGCAGATCAGAGGCCTCATTCTGAAGAGTGCTGGCCATGCTTGGGCAGCACTGTGAGTTCAGGACATAGATGTGCTCCCTTTGGACCTGGATAAAGCCTAAAAGACACATCTCAGTGAGATTTCCCCTAGAAAATAAGGCAAAAATTAACTTTATGTATGAAGCATGTTTTAATCCAAGTCAAAACATTAGGCCTCAGCTCTGAGAATTCAAGTGCATTTTGTTGTCTTAGGTACCTTCTGGGTGAGGGAGTATGACATAGTGATAAAATGGGGACACAGCGACTTTAGATAGTAAGTGGGGTAAAGCGGGGAGGAGAGGAGCTAGAATCACAGTTCTTTAGGGCACCATGAGGTATGACTTGCGCGTGAGACCAGAAATGTCTCTGTAGACTTCAAGAGCATGTGTAAACCTTGTCAGGTTCCACAAAGGTTTTCTTCTACTCCTGGGCAGAGCTTGACCTGGTTGGTCTCCTCACGGCTCATGTAATGAGCTGGATTTAAAAACCTCTTAACCTTCTACTCCTTCAGTCTATTTGTGCAGGGCACAGTCACTCTGAAACCATGATAGACTTGGCAGAAAGACTCACTGAGATTCTTCCTCGTTGTGTTCATTGGGCTGTGTTTACATGTCTTTGTCCACACCATGTGCCTCACCACTTTTTCTTCACCTGAAATGTGCCCTAAACTTAGACTGAGTGTTCAGAGGTTCGTGATATCCTCCTGTGTCTCTTCCCCCATCTTTGGCCCAGCTACACCGCCTTTACACCTGAACAGAGACTCCTTGGAGCAGAGACTTGTTGGCTCTGTGGAGGTGCCAGCTGCTCTTTAGGGCATAAAAAAATTATGGCCGAGAATGGGGCCAAGTTGCTGATGAATAGCAGTTGCGGGTGCCAAGTCGCTGATGACTCTCGGGCCTGTTGGCGACTCCTCTGGCTGCACCTGTACTGGTGAACTGGTGCCAGTGCCCGCCCTTTGGTCCTGAGGCCAGCTGGCATAGTCTGGCCACGTCTCTACTTTTAGCTTCTCTTAGCTTCCAAAACAAGTTTGCAAACTTCCTACTATTAGTATTCCCTGGTCCAGGCTAACTCCTCAACCTTTGTTTAGGAGAGTGCTGCTTACCCCGGGCCATAATCATGCCCAAGACCACTCCAACAGCTTCACAGTGTTGATGTTCCAGTGTCTGAGCCTGGTCTCCGGTGCTGTTCATGCCACACGAATGCTGACTTGCTTTGTGGTTTAGCAATATCTTATTTCCAGACATGAAGGATTTTTTTCCCTGCTTGGTTGGTGCTAATTTCTGTGTCTCCCAGTTTTCAGTGCGTGTGTCCCCTTGGCAGATCTGCAGCAACACTATGTGTGTGTCTTCACTATGGCAGCAGTCTTGTAGAGATATAACAGAAATCTCCAGTTTAAAGTAATCATAAATCATAATCGAGCACTTACCTTACTTATTCGCAGCAAGACAAACCAACCCCTGCCGAATCCCAGGCTGCACAGCCAGCTGGTATTTCTGCAAGGTAGACACATCCTATGCCCCAGGCCTTCCAAGGTTTGAAGAGCCTGGAGGATCGGGTCCTAAACAGCTCACTAAAGGTCATGAGGAAAGTCTGAACAGGATGTGGAAACTGCTCTTCCAAGTCACAAGCTAGCACAGCTGCCCCTGGAGCACATTATTCTCAAATTTAATAGGTGATGGGGCCTTTGTGTCCTTTAAATTTTCTTCCCTCTGTAATAACACACAGGGCCAACCTTAGTTCATATAGGCCAGGGTGATAGCTCCAAAAGCAGTCAGAAATCAAGTCTCAAGGGAAAAGAAGGAGCCCCATAGGGCAGAGGAATGCTAATTCAATGGTCCAAAGGCCTTAATTGTATATGTGTTCATACATTACAACTCAAAGGTGAGTAAAACAACATCCATGACAGTGATATACCTGAGAAGGCTGAAAAAAAATTAATCCTGGGAAACAGAAAGGGTGAATAAAACACAGAGTAGTAGAAGAAAATGAGGATTTGTCTGTTGCCCATAGCAAGCTCAAATAGGACCTTGTTAAGGTGGGGCTGATAGGGAAAAGGAGGAGGGCTTGCAGAGGTTTCCTGCTGGGAGGGCAGCACACCGGCAGCACRGGAAGAGCAATGGAAAAGAGCAAGGAAGGCCAGATACGCACCACATTGTCTGCGGAGAGCYGCTGCAAAGGGAAGTCCACCCAATCTTTGCTAACTCTAGCTTGGTGGCTACTCCAGTGAAGATGAGAAGTAGCACATGTAGCTCCGGACACAAGAGCCCCCTCTGCACAGACTGTGGGCGGCTCTCCAGCATCCGCAGGGGACAGACACAGTCAAGGGCAAAGCTGGTCTCATCAGGGACAGCTCTGGTGGGTCCTGGAGCAGAGCCTGGCAGGTGCTTATCACATTCAGGATGTGGTTGTTCAATCTGCCTGTATTCACAGTGGGGAAAAATTAGGGTAAGGCAATCACCCTCTTAATAACACAGGGTTCACTGATCTCCCCACTTACTAAAACAGCAATATTTTAAAACAGCCCTTTTATTTTCTACCATGGCTGGATCCTGAGGTCTTATTTTATCTGTCACATCCAGTCTGCTAAGAGAGGCAGGTTCTGTATCTTAGTCTGCAGTATGATTTTCTGTTTGTCCTTTTGAATGACTTTGCCCAAAGGGGTGACAATAAAAAAATGTGAAAGCTGGTGTCAAAATAATTTCTCTGAGCCTGGAACATACGTTTTTTTCATTATTCTTGACATTCTCTTTTATTTGTGTCTTTTCTCTTCCCCTCTCCACTTCTGTTCAGTATTAGAGCAAAGTAAAACACATAATACAGATAATTCTGCTTTCGGATTTCCTGGCTAGCATTGACCCACTCTCATGTGGATATGTGGGAGCTCTGCACACCACATATGGTCTTTATATTCCTGCGATTTGTGAAGACACATAATTTTCCATTCAAGAGTGTGCAGGAGCATGGTCATATTGAAGATCCTTTGATTCCTGCTATTGGGAGTTCTCCCGCTATTTAGCCAGAGCCAAAAGCTACAGAAGCATCCCAGAAGCAATCTCATCCAGCATCAAATAAAAAAAAAATAAAAGGAAATGCTCCATATTGTCATACAGATTACCCAAAATAGATCTTATTAGGTCCTTCCATTCTGCTGGCCAAGTGGGGTGATGCTTCCAAGAGGAAGGGAGCTAACCCAGTGCTTCATGCTCGTTATTCATTTGGGTGGGAAGCTGGGATCTGGAAGGGCTTTAAGAACAGACTCTCCATCCATGATATTTAGAAGGATGTCAGGGATGTCTGGTGTTTTCTCGTTATGTGTTGTGGTGAAGAACTGAAAGGAAGAGGTCCCATGTTGCTGAAAGGCCATTTGTATGTGCTGTCAGGCATTAATCGTCCCTGGTAATGTGGTCTGTAACGAGGCGCCGGTGTTAATGCTCCCACTCTGTCTGTGTGGCTCTCGGAGGCCCTTATCATGTAGGGAGCGGGAGCCAAATGGCAGCTAAGCGAGGTTGGAAAGGATCAAGAGCAGATGACGTTGTTTCAATGCTAATCCCCAAATAAGGCTATTTTAGGAAGAAAGCTCGTCTCGTGGTGATACCACATTAACACATAATCGCTGGCACAGCTGGCCGGGCGGTTTCTTCCCCTCTCAGCCCTCTTCATCTCTTTCTAAATTCTTTCCTCCCTATCCCAGATTTTCTGATTTAAAGCCCACTGTAAAGGACCTGGCCTGCTTCTAAACACATTCACGGATATTTCATGTGTTTAGCAAAAGCAGGGGCTGGTTTTTGAACGAGTGCCACCATTTTGACATTTGTGTTTGGGAGATAGCATCTCCGAACTTGTATGTCAAGCGTGACATCTCAGGATCAGATGTGGTTTGGCTGGCACCACGGCTTTGTTCCTGGGCACGGCCACTTCTCCTGAAGGCAGTGCAGGGTAAGCATTTGTGCTCTCCGTCTAGAGAAAACATAAGCTGACATGTTTTTACCCTTTAATATTGACATTACAGCAACTCTTTAAACAACGTATGAGATGATGCACTGACATGGAGGACACAGTGGTCCAGCTCCCACATCAAAGACAATGAAAAAGCTGGAAAAATGTCAGATGCGCCATGTGGGGCTATTTCAATCCACCTGTGTCTTTAATATCCACAGCTAAAAAATGGTTAAAATGAAAATTATTTCACACTCTGGGATCCCTGGCACACCATAGTGCCACAAAGCTTGTAAAGATGAATTGGATGCTACAGTCAATTGGTCTTAGTGAGCTACTGAAGTCGCTGCAAAAATAGGATTTGCCTCGTGGCTGAAAGGGAATCTCCTGGCATTTGTTACAGTCTCCACCACGGATTTGAAATGCTGGCTTAGGGCAAGGCTTTGTTTTGCTGCCTCGTTGTTCTCCTGCCTGAAATAAACAGTATTTCCTCCCCTTACAGAAATGCTCGTGCTGGGAGATAGCAAGGTGTACCAAGAGCCTGGCACAGCGTGGCCGCAGCTGGAAATTCCAGGGACTGTTTGCTTCAAGGGCATGTGTTAAATAATTGTGCTTTTTTTTTCCATCGTGGCTGTTGCTGTCTGTCAGCAGCAATGGGAACACAGCAGTGAATGCATCGTCACTGTCCTCTGACATAATGGAGGAGATGGGCCACAGGCTGAGTATGGGAGATTTATGAAGGTAGGGTACACAAATGGTTTTTACATGGAGATACACACATTTTCCTGGCACGGGTGATGCACACAGTGTGAACAGTTTGGAGAATAGCTTTGAGCAGACACGCTTTGCAAATAACTTTTGTTTTGTTTCGAAACAAACAGGGAGTGATTGAAATGCACAAAGGTATCAGCAGTGCCACAATGGGAAAATTATAAAGGCACTCACTCGTGACATGTCGACTGAGTTCACATACCGGGACACCTCTGAAGCTCGGATTTGTGAAAGAACAGAAGAGAACTGGGTCTTCAGATCCCACAGATATTCAGTGGCTTTTGAGTGCCCAACTCCTTTCAGCATTTAAAAGAACAAAAACTTGATATGAATTTAATTTAAAAATGGGCATTAATGCACTTTCCTCAGTTCAGGCCAAGGATTCCTGGCTTGGGCTGCAGACTCGAGGAGATGTTGTCACAGAAAGTCAGAGGTTGGTGTCAGTAGTTGCAGCGTGGCCGTGGCCAAAGGCCCTGCTCCAGACTGGCTCCCACGCCGGTGGGGCTAGCAGGAGTGGCCAGGAATGGATTACACCAGAGCAAAGGATCAGGCATGCTCCAGAGGAGAATAAATCAGCCACCTGTAATTACCCATAGGCAATCAGGCAAGGAGGAAAACTGTTTCCTGATTGCACAGAAAACCATTTACTTTTTACAGATTTTGGTTTGATTAGCTCCTTTCTCAATATACAGAATTTCCTTCTTATTTGTTTCCAAATCCAGCCCTGTAGTTCACCAGACCATTCCTCCCAGCAGGTAATTCTGATTAATAGAACTTGGCTGTGAGGTCGCTTCGGGACACAAGGATGACTAACTCTGCAGCAAGTATCTCCAGCATAGATCAAGCAATAAGATTCAACCAAAGGACTCCGAAGCAGGTTCTGACTGCCTTTACACCAGCTGAAGTCTCAAGTCACTCCAATAGCTTCAAAGGATTTATCTGTCTCGTATAAGTAGATATAGTCCAAAATCTGAACTGACCTCTTTGCTGCATGCAGCAGCAATTATTTTATATGGGCAAGAGTGGATCCTACCACAGCTGGGTTTGGAATGATCTCCATTTTATACACCACTCTAGCAAACAAGGTCCAATCTGGGGTAACCTGACCCACTTTGAGTTCTGCCTTACTGTAAAATCAGCTTCTTGAGCATTCAAAGTATGAGGTTCCCCTAGGTGGGCTGCCATCCCACCTTTCTCTCAGCACAGTGATTCATAAATAGGACCTGGTCCATCCCTCACTGGCACACAGGTGGAGGGATGAGTAACTGAGATCATCAGATTGAATGACCTAAATTCTGCCCTTCATCACCCCTTAACCAAAATGGTGACTTGGATGAAGAAAGAAGAAGAGAGCAACTAGGGGAAGACTTAATGAGTAAATTTAGGTAATTTCAGTATATAAGTTAAAGTGAGGGTTTACTACTGTTGTTATATTTTGGACTGGACACACACTACTCAACGCCCCCCACTACTGCAGTCTGTAAATGTCAGGAGCTGTCTTGGCACATTAGAGAGGGACACACCACACGGGATATTACTGCCTTATTTTTTAGAACAAAACTGACCTTTTCTCTTTTCCTCCAATATTGCCTACAGGAAGAGTTTGGCCACCCCTGGGTTTTATATTATCTGCAGCGTGAGTCTCATTTTCCACCTCAAGCTTTACATGGCAGGATGTGATTGTCAGACACTGCTCTACTTGCTCCGTGCACACTCTCTGACAGCGCTGACGTGTTTATTATGATTAATAAACATTATTATTCATAGCACAGTGGCAGCTAGAGAGTCTAATGATACATTAGGGCCCTGTTACTCTAGGCCTGGTAGAAACTCATAGGAAGAAGCAGTAATTTAAATAGAGCAAGTCTGTTATTACTGTTTTACAGGTGAGATCCAGAGAGATTTGAGAATTTGTCCGATGCCTCACAGGAAGCTTTGCAGAATCAGAAGCTGAACTCACATCCCCCGAGCTCCTCTAATTTTAGTGAGACGGAAACGCACTGTCATACAGTCAAGTGCATCACAGGATACACACTCATTCTCTCAGCCCCATAGAGATGCAGCACTTCTGGGGTTTTGCTCTTGTGTTTCTCTTCCCTGGTGATTATTTCTTCTTTTTTTCTTTGACTTGAATCTTGTGAGTCATCATTGTACAGGGAAATTTTTCATCTAAACCAAAAGGAGCCCAGTTTTAATCGGAAAATCAAACACTATTTCTTTTTCTTCTTTTTTTCTTTTCCCTCCCTTTTTAATATCAAAGCAGTACCAGATTGGGCCTACAACACCCCCCACCCCCACCCCACCCCCCAAATAAAAATACCCAAGTTCCATTTGATTGATACCCAAGTAACATTCGATTGCCTTTTACTGCACCTGATACCAGTTCACTTTCACAAAGGCTGGTGTGGAGCATTTTAACAGCTCTTTACTGCTAGATTCCCCCGTCCTGCTGGCAGTGGGGTTAATCTTGTCCTGTACAGGACATTTGGCATGCTCCCGTACAAATATCTCAGGAAGTTCTCTCTAGTTCACTTGATGCATGAAGTGATGTCTCCATGATCTCTGCCTCAACAACTTGGCTGAGATTCAAATCCTTCTTGAAAACGTAGCCCCGTCCTGTTGTTCCTGAGAAATTTGCTGACCGCTGTGTCCTGCTTGGGCAGCAGCTTGAGAGCCGCCCCTGTATTCTGGGCTATGTCCAACCATGACTGTGCCATCCTGTTTTTCCTCATCTATCCCTGCTTCAACTTACATTTTCAGCCCCCTCAGCGCAGGTGGTTTGTTTTCTGCTGTTGGWGAACTCCTAGCTGTGAGTACTCCTATGGTATAAGTACTACCAGAAATCACCTTGCTGTTGTATTTTGGGTGAGAAAGAAGGTGGTGAAGGGTTGTCTCCGCATCAGCATTTGCCTTCCTCTTTCTCTTTGCTGCCATGCTTCATTTCATGGCATCCTCAGCCAAACGGGTGCAATTATAACCTTGCCAGTCTACACCATGGTGTGGATCCCATCTCAAATACTGCCAGGATACAGCCTCTTTAAAACCTTTGGCAGACCTGTGGACTAGATGGGGACATCCGAGCATTCAGCATGTAACCTGGGACTGCTCCTGGTGTTATTCCATGCATGGGATTTCCACGGATGAAGAGAAGTCATCCTCTCTTCCTCCAGAGATACAGCTGCTTTRGGATACCCAATACAAGTATCATCTCCCACGGCTGCTCAGAGGAAGGAGGAACCCTTCTCTGGAGTAACAGCCTCTGCAGATAGCAAGYGCTGTGGATTAGTAAGACACGTGGGCCTGCGATCACAGAAGCTTCTCATCAGCAGGGGAACAGGTTAACAGAGCCCGCGAAGAGCATCTTCTGCTGCAATGGCAGAGAGAGCTCGGTGGGTGGAATAGCAATGCCCATGGTGGAGCTGGCCGGGGTACAGAGACTTACAACACTCACCTCCTCCAGAAAGCTAAACCAGCACGAACCCGGTGTACAGGCTTTCTCAAGATTTAACAACGTGCAGTTACTAATGTTCCCACACTAAAAAGCCTACAGTACCAACTCCCTCCGGAAAGACAACCCTTCAGCACAGAGAGGTGGCTTTCCAGCACTGCTGCTCCAGCTCACGTATCACTTGGTGTGGATGCCTTTTAGTGGTTACAGATACATAGATGCCAAGACACTGGCAAATTTGGTCAAGGACGTGGACTTGTGGGTCATTTTGCCTCATAGCGTACTGCAAACCAGTACATCAAAGTGCTTTCCTCGTTATGATATTAATTTTCGCAAGGGAGGTAAAACGAAGCAGACTTTTCCTCAGAGGAAAGAGAGCAGATGGCAAAATCTCAAGGCATGCTGGGTTTTGAGTAAAAAGAAGGCATTGTGAATGGCTGGATTTGAAGGCAAAGACCAGATATGATTTAGTCTGCTCTCTCCTATTCCCTTTATTTAAGGACAACAGCTGACTGCATTTCCACTGTATTTCAAAGGGCTGCTTCAAACGGCACGTTTCAATGCCAGGCATCTGCTTCTTCCAAAACACTGAATAGCCACAGTCCTTCATAACACCGTTCAGAGCTGTGAATTCCAGGGGCACTAAGCACCAGACCCAGACGGCTTCCAGGTGGATATTCAAGTGTGGAGACACTTGAAAATCTGTGACGCCTTAAAGACAAGGGACTATTTTTTTTCTTTGGAGAAATGAGACTGTTTAACTCTTCCTGTTCAGTGCTGAGCAGGTCAGACATTTAACCCTAGATGCCAAGTAGCAGGAGAGTATAATGGCTGTGAAGAGGCATGTTCATTAACACTGTTGAAAGCCTTCGAACCTGCTCATCTGTCCCCCGAGGACCTGCTCCATGGAGAGGTTGACATTCTTCCTGCATCTTCCATCTCTCTTGGGCATGATAGACTTACCTCCTCCTGAGTGCAAGAGAGGTAGCTCTTTGTGGACCATCCACTGAGTACACACAAGGAAGGGAGCTCTTATGCCATTTCCCCTCCAGCGTCCTCCTGAATATAGGTCCTGATAGACTGGAAGGAAAAACTGAGATATTTCTAATTGTAGCCTCAGCTTACAAAGTCCATGTTTCACAGCTTTATGTTGTTTGCATTTACCTTGACAACAGTTGCGTTGCAGTTCCCGTATCTTCGTGGTTTCCCTTTCTCTGTGCTTTGGCCTTTTAAACAAACAGCTGATGTCGAAATAGACTTGGGCTTTCCCGAATTTTCCACTTTTGATGGCAATCTTGTCAGACCTCTCAAACCACAAAGACGTATGGGTGGTGAGGGAGTTCTGTGAATGGCCAGACACTGTGGGGAGCGGCGCTGACTGTTCGGCGTGTCTCACTCTGAGTCACTGCTGAACCCATCGATGGAGATGGGGAAACACAGTCCTTGTCAAGGTAACATGTTCTGAACAAAACAGAAAAACACACCTTGGATTTGCAGATATTAAAACTTTTGGGGAGAAAACATTGCTATTTAAAATAAAAAATAATAAAAGAAAGAGCTCCGCTGGATCAAGAAGTCCTGTGGGGAGTAAGACTGAAACATTACCTGGTGTCAGATCCCTTAAAACACTAAATGAGGAGTTCACCAATTAGCAACGTATGTGAACAGCTCTCTGACCTAAGCTCACTTTACTCAGCACACATTATCTGATGGCTTGGAAGTGAGAGGGAAGTTGTTGTCCCCAGGAGGCAGAGGGTCACTGTGATCTAATGTCTGCATTTGCAAAGCCAAGACTTGTTACTCATCCCTTAAATGTCTATTTTAAATAGTATTATTTTTAAAAGTAGCCACGAGACAGACTGTAAAGCAATCCCTTGTAAAAAAACAGTGGTTCAAAGACTAGTATCCAAGTAGCCTTTTCACATTGTAAATACATTCTGTGCATTTCAGACATCCCCTGCAGTAAATAATGGATTAAGTCATGAAAATCACATTATAATGAGAATGATATGATGCTTTAATGAGACCAGAGCTAGCAAAACTAACCCAATTTTCCGTTCTCCTCAGAAATCAGGCTAAGGTTTATCATTAGCGTATCATGACCAGCTTTAATTGAGTAATTAATGACAGTAGCAAGATAATAGCAAGGTGCTTGGCAGTGTTATTCTAGCTGGTGTATAGACACATCACAAAAATCTGAGCTTTGTCTAGAAAAGTTTACAACTCAGGAGAGAAGGCTGGAACAGAAAGTCCACAGCTGCCAACCTTGGGAGCACCCTAACTACAGGCTGATGACAAGGTGGACTCTTCCCTACCCTTTCTGTTGAAGCTGAACCCTACACAAAGAAAGACCAAGGAGAGGTTTCTCACTGGTGAGTAGCCACTGGCACTCCCCGCTAAGGAGGAGCAAGCCCAGAGCTCTGCTCCTCGCTGCTATTGCTATTTATACATTTCATACCATGAAGCAAGACCAGAGAAGTCCCTGGTGCAAGGACCAACCATCACTCCTCATTCCCCATCCCAGAAGAGCCTAAACAATATGCCACAGAGGCAGGATCTCTTTTGCCTGCCTTCTCTTGCAGAGGCAAAGCCTCCACTCCTTTTTGTACAATAGTCCAGCTACAATTAGGGATGTGGAGCGCGGGGAACATTTCCTTCTCTCACTGACCTCCAGCAAACCTGTGAAGATGCTCATGTGGAAAGGGAAACAGTGGCTTTGAAATATCTCAGGTTGAGGGTGTGAAACCCAGGTCTCACCGTTTCTGGGCAAGTGCTTGAACTAGCAGGTTTTATACAAAAAGAAGGAATTATCTGTTCCAGCTATGTTCAGGAAGAAAAAAAAGCTAGCTGGTAATCTCTACCCAAGGGGAGGATTATGGTTATGTATAGGAGTGCTCTGCAAATCCCCAGTCTGGATGATTGCCCTCACCACTTCCTGACCGTGTGCCCAGGGGACACCAAGGTGTGTAGTAACCTCCCACTCTCTTCTACTCTCCAGCTTCCACGGGAAGGAGACATGGGTACACAGAAGTCATGACCCATCCCAGCCAGGTCCTGGCTTGGCTGTATGGAGGACTATAAGGTGAATTGTGGATCATCAGTATTCTGCAGCCAGACAGCTGGATGTCCCAAGGTACAAGCTGACACCTAAATTGGGGTTTCAGGTAAATACCTAAGTCCAAGAGAAAGGTGGCATTTTCAAGATTGACTGCTTCATCACATTTCAGACTGTCTTAGCAACGTCCTGCTCAGCACCCTTAATGTTGTGGGCCCCATTCTGGGATGCCAGCTCTCCTCATTGTGGCAGTGCCGTAGGTGCCTTAGCCCATGTAATGCTAAGGGCCTTCTAGCTGCCATTCTGTAGCCTGCCTTTCACTTGCAGCTTTGTACCCTTTCTCCCAAGCTGCCACAGGAGTGTTTTCCAGAGCTTCAGGGGCAGTTGTTTTCCTCTGTTGTCAGTTGTTTTCCCTGGTTGTTCTCACGCTGTTGTTTTCATGCTGTTATTCTCATGGCCTTGAACCTGCAAACCCTGATACTGTTGTTAAGGTGGGTTCTCAAGGGGAGCAATTGCCACCGGGGTGAGACTCATACCTACCCTTTCCCTTCCCCTTGGTGGTAGCTTTCAATGAGGGGACCCAACAATACACAAAGATTAACAACCAGCCACCATGCAACACCCACCCTGATCAAAGTGTGCTCCCAAAAGCATCACGAGCAGGAATAAAGCACAAATTCCCCCCCAAACAGTTCCTGATGAAAACTGTGTAGTTATTATGGAACATTATAATGGGGGCACCCTGCTACACTGGAAAGGACACCCAACTGGGGGGCCCCATCGCTTGTCTTCCCAGTTGGCCGCTCAGAGAATTTTCCCTTTCCCTTATCTCTCTCTCTACTTCAACACTCGTGCCTTGTTGTCACTGATAGGCTGGTAACAGCAAGTGCTGTTTGATAAGATGATTGCAAACATGGCAAGGATGGCAAGGACCCACAAACTCAGGATGTGGTTATGACTATATCTGAGAAAACTCATACATCTAGGCACTTTTCTTCATAGTTCATCATTCTTTCAACCAGGTTGATTCAGAAATGTACTGAGCACTTTCCAGGAAAAGATTCGTGAGATGTTCAGCCCAACTTAAGATCAGGTCTTTAAAAGAAACTTTGTCCCCCCTATTTATTATAAAAAAGACTATCAGCATTGCCAATTCTACAGTGATGGCTTGTGTTAAGATTTCATGATGTTACAGAAGTGTGGACCTACTTCCTTGATGCAAACAATGATGTCAGTTCATGACTGATGAGTTTTTCTAATCTCCTTTATCTTTAGACCCACCCAGTAATTAAGACTCAGGAAGGGACTGTACGAATATGTTTGCATGCAAAAGATGATGCTCTGCGTGGAGTAACTGATTATATTAGCAGCTTCAATTCTGGCTGAAGAGTTCCTTAGTCCTGCCAAAACTCAGGAGTCAATCCAGCTAAGAAAGATATGATTTCTTTGTATCTTTTCCAGCTGCTGTTGAAGATTCACTTCAGCCAGAGTCCTAACCAGCACAAACCCAGACAAAGGACTGGGAACACACAGAGATACAGAAGGCTCAAACTGAAGAGAGTCTAACTTCCCAGCATCCTGGAAGACAGCTGCGAGATATTTATTAGCTGTGATGATACATGAAATAGAAGGGAAGATGACTAACAAGCCTTTCACTTAAAATTGTGGCTGAGTGTCTCATAACCAGTAACACTCAGCTGCCTCTAGGCAAAACCCTCCATCAGTCCCAAAGAGCAGACAGTGTAGTGAATGAGTAAACTGAAGCTGGGACACAGAGATTTCTCAAATCATTTGACATTGCTGATTTCCACCCCTGGTGCTTTGAGCTCTAGTATGCAGCTGGCAATGCCCTTGCTCCAGAACCATTATTGGCTCAACGATGTTTAACATAACTCACCCATTACACGTTGTCTAGGGTTCGGCTGTCATGACTATAAACAGTGAAATAAGGCGAGATAAGAGATTACCCAGATTACTGGCAGGAGTAGAAGCTGTAGAGCAACCTTGGCAAGGCTGCTTTTGCTATCTGGCAGAAAGCTGAGTAGAGAGGAAAACAAGGCTCTGCCAGTACTGGGGGCACAGTCCTTGGCATCCTGCTAGGAAAGCTTGACACAGGCTGCCATCACCCAGGATTTATGACCCTTTCAGCTCAACAAGGCTCTGTATGGGCTGAGGGCATCTCCCTATGGACAGCGTTTGCCAACGGCATGGCCCCAGTAAAGGTTCAGACATGCAATGGAGTTACTAAAGCCTTAGGAGGTACCACACGGCATTGGGGACCCTCTGCTTCATCATATGTTTACCCTGAGCTGGTGGCAAAAAAGGTTTACRCTAACACACACCGCAGCTCCTATTTGCAACAGGTTAACCCTTGTTGGAAAGGGGTTGGGGTCATTTCAGAATGGGAGCCTGTGGACGCTCAGACAGGCGGTGGATGCCCACGTTAGCTGAGCTGTGGTAACTGTTCACGTATGCGCTCTCACCCCTTTGCAAGCAGCAAGGAAAGCACGTTCATCTAACCCTCTTCCACTGAGGCTTAACATAATGTGTTTTACCTCATGGCTGCCGTAGGCGAAGTGTATGAATCAGTCGGCTATTGCAGCACAGCTGACATGTAAGAACTCAGCCATGTGTCTCAGCCCTCTGGGCTAACTATTGTCACAGTGTCCTTCCTCCTGCATTTGTCTCAGCTTGTTTATGACCCTGTGTGGTTGGGTCACATCAGATTTACTTTGTGCCTTCCCTTAGCAGGGGCCAGGTTCCYGGTTCATTTTTGCTATGCAGTTTTCACTTTTCTGGGCTGCTGTTGTTTAGACTCTTCTCCCTCCATACAGGGGGGTGGTTCATTGAGGTTTAGAAGTATTTTACTTAAACCCCCCATTGCCAAGCCTTTCTATTCATATTCAGACGTGTTCCTCTATTGTTCTCCATGCAAGTAATAAAGCTCTCTTCATAAGCAAGCAAACAAAAAAAAATTAGCTTAGCACCAAAAGCTGTTTAAAACAGATAAAGTTTAAAGCCTTACATAAAAAGTGGGGCTGATTTTTGCAGTCGTCATTGTACTCGGTGGAGCATTTTGTCATTGTAACTTTGGACTATAGCAAAAGAACCTTGCAATAAAAGGCTGCCATAAATTGACCTTTTGTTGCAAATTCTGCCATTCAAGCATAAAGCAGCAAGAAAGGCTACATAAGCTGTGTTAAAAGTAGGTCACTGTTACCACGGCTGGTCCTGGCTGCGTGTTACTAACTGGGTTTCTTGGTTTGAGCAGCAATATGCACGCAGGCGAGATGGTGAACTCGCTACACAACGGTGTAGAAAGGCCAGAGTGGTGTTGGGGGTGATTAAAAGCCTTGTTCCTAGGTAGGGCAGGACTGCTGTGGACCATCTATAAAGCTGCTTTCTGAGAAATGGGGCATCCTGGTGGCAGGGATGGTGTTTCTGCAAAGAGCCGGGTGGCTGGCACTGCCACCGCTTAGGTAGGTCCTAGGACTGCAGAAGTGACACCAGGAGCTGGTGGGAAGCTCTGCTGGTAATACTACAGCTCTAGATGCAGCAACAGGACTGCAGGTCTGTGTTGCCTGGACTTGCTGAGCCTCTCTCTCCCCACTGTGCTCCCGTCCAGAGCTGGGACAACGCTACCTGCGTGAGCTCCCTACCATGGCAGTAGTCCTCTTCCTCCAGCCCAGGGTGTCTTCCCTTTCCCCAGCAAAGTGCTTGCTCTGTTATGCTCTGGCAGGTACAAGGTAGAGGGAAACAGAAGGGAGTGAAGAAATGACTTGCACTGGGGATCTCATCTCTTCCAGTCTCATCTTTTTAGTCTCCACCGTCACATAAAGTCACCCAGTCTGCTGTAATATTAGCTTGCTCTCAGCTAGAGAGCAGAGAGAAACTTCTACCTCCTCCACAACTGTGTGAATTGTCATTGATTCTTCACTGTTGGTCCTCTGAAACATTCAAATTGTCTCAATCTCTGCAGCTCCAGGACAGTCCAAGTGAAAATAACAGAGGTGGCTTAACTCACCCTGTCCCCTTCCAGGGCTACATACTATGGGTGATGCCTGTTAGAGGATCCCTGATTTTTACTGATTTTAGTAATCCCTGATTACTAAAGAGAAAGCTGAATCCAAGCCTCCAAGAGTCAACAGGATCTTTCTCCATTAACTCCAGTGGGATGGCTACAGACATTACCTCAGAAAACCACCACGCTCCAGGGAAATGCTTAAGTGCACAACGCTCTTAAAATGCCCTTCTGAATAGAGGTGAACAAAGCTCAGGGTCAAATGTTTCCTTCAGACCCTAACCAGCATAATACAGATAATAAAAACTGAGTCATAGGAACTCCTCAAGAAAACAATTATAACATCCATGTTTCCCTTGACTGTCCAAGCTTATCTGACTCAGCTGCACTAACTGGCCCAAAACAAAACTGGATTCAAGATCCAAGCTCCTCCTGGAGATTGAGAGCAGACCCTGGAAGGTGATGGAGAGCAAAAGCACTTCCCCAGAACAGACAATCCCAGTGCCAGTTCTGCCTTGTCCTCAGCTCAAGGGTTTCCTGTTAAATCTTTTACTCAGCAACAGGGAGGAGCCTTCATTTACTATCCTTGACATAAAATGACGTGATAGACTGAAGAAGAGAAATTGTTTTCCTTTGTATCTCCATTATAGACTTACACGGTGAAACACTATGCAGCCTTTGATCTTGTTCTGCTTGTGTTCTGCATCATCTTTGCAGCTGGTTGAAGAATAAAATATAGGATGTGTAGATTTAAAGACATTCAAAGTAACAGACTAGCTAGACTTTATGATTTGTGCTGAATTATTTATTGCACAATAAATGACTTATCTGTTTTAGTAGACAATCTGTCCACCCATCCCCTTCCATGGGCTGCTATTCAAAAGGGCTTAAACACTGTCAGAGGAGAGAAGAGCAATGGAAACAAGCAAGATGCTGGTGCCTAGTCAACAGAGGAAGGAACAAAAAGTGGAAGTTGTTGGGTTTTTTTAAAATTATAGCACTGGATAGACATTAAGCAGGAAGGTTCTTCCCAATATTTCTCTGCCAGTTCTGAGTGGTCCCAAATGGAAGTTCAGTTCCCTACACTGAATAAACATGGGCGAGGCAGAATGGGTGGCCCAAGATCCCACAGAGCTAGAACACCACAACTCGGTGAGGGATGCTGTAAGGCAACCAAAACCTGGTCCGACTTGCTTATCTGACATACAAGGTGTTGCATTTAATGTGCATTTTCTACTAGTTTTGAAGGATTATGCACCAAAATACATTGAATACACTTGTAGATACAATATGCTAAAAGGTCTGTGACCTGTATTGCACAGAAGACCCAAACACAAACACAGACTAACTAAAAAAATGTTCTGCACATGAATGCCAAACTTTTTCACTCCCCCTGAAACAAGCATCATGGTATTTCTGTTATCTCTGTAAGACTGATTTTCTGAAGAGTTTGTGCAGTCCAGCTATCTGTGTGTTCACACATGTATATATGTATAGATGTGCCCACCCTGCAGAATCACAGAACAGTTGAGCCTGGAAGGCACCGTTGGGGACCATCTGGTCCCACCCCTGGTCAAAGCAGGGGCAACTAGAACAGCTTGCTCAGGGCTGCGTCCAGTTGGGTTTTGAATAACTCCAAGGATAGAGACTCCACAACCTGCTCCAGTGTTTGACCACTGAACAGTAAAAAAAGTTATTTCTTATGTTGACACAGAATTTCCTATATTTCTATTTATGCCCATTGCCTCTCTGGTGGTGTCACTGGGCACCACCACTGAGAAGTGTCTGGCCCATCTTCCTTACTCCCCCCTCCCCTCCAGTCAGGTATTTATACACATTGATAAGGTCCCCTGCAGCTGTCTCTTCTCCAGGCTGAATAATCCCAGCACTCTCAGCCTCTGCTTGATGACAGGTGATCCAGTCCCTTAATCATCTTTGTGGCCTTTTGCTGGACTCACTCCAGTATGTCCATGTCTCTCTTGTACTGGGGAGCCCAGCTCTGGACACAGCACTCCAGATCTGTCTCAGCAGGGCTGAGCAGAGGGGAAGGATCACCTCCCTTGACCTCCTGGCAATACTTTGCCTAATGCAGCCCAGGAGGCTGTTGGCCACCTTTCCCACAAGGGCACATTGCTGGCTCATGTGTCACTCCTCCCAGTTTTTTATCATCTGCAAACATGCTGAGGGTGCATTTGGCCCCATTATTCAGGTCACTAATGAAGAGATTAAACAGTACTGGCCCCAGTATCAACCCTCCGGGGTACCTCAATGGTGACTGACCTCCAGCTGGACTTTGAGCTGCTGATCACAACACTCTGAGCCCAGCAGTTCAGCCAGTTTTCAATCCACCTCACTGTCCACTTACCTAGTCTGTACTTCCACATTTTGTCTTGAGGATGTTATGGGAGACAACGTGAAGAGCCTTGCTAAAGTCAAGATAAACAACATCCACTGCTCTCCCCTCATCCAATGAACCAGTCATCTCACTGTAGGTTGGTCATCTCTATTAGGTTGGTCAAGCATGATTTGACTTTTGTAAGTTCATGCTGACTACTTCCAATTACTTGGGATTATTTGCTCCATCACTTTCCTAGGGATCATGGTGAGGCTGACCAGCCTGTAGTTCCTCAGATTCTCCTTGCCCATGTTGAAGACAGGAGTAACATTTACTTTCTACCAGACCTCAGGAATCTCTCCCAGTTACCACAACCTTTCAAAGATAATTGAGAGTGGCCTCACAATGACATTGGCCACCTCCCTCAGCACTCATGGGTGCATCCCATCAGGTCCCATGGACTTGTATATGTCTAGTCTGGCTAAACGTTCCCTAAATTAATCCTCATCCATCAAGGGTAAGTCTTCCTTGCTCCAGACTTTCCCTCTGGTTTCAGGAATCTGGGATTCCTGTAGGCAGATCTTACCAGTAAATACTTTGACCTTTTCCATGTCCTTTGTCACCAGTTTCCCTGCCCCATTCTCATCTCATCGTCACCGCAACCAAGGCTACCCCTGACCTTCACACCGCTGACCAGTTCTTCCTTGTTGGTCAGGGTCAGGTAGAGCACAGCAGTTCCTTTTGCTGGCTCCTCCATCAGCTAGGTCAGGAAGTGGGTTATCATCAATGCACTCCAGAAACAGCCTTGTTTGATTGCTTGTGCCCTGCCGTGTCATCCTTCCAGTAGATATCAAGGTGATTCAAGAACCAGGACCTGCAAATGTGAGGCTTCTTCCAGTTGTCTGCTGCTTCTTCCCAATCAGGTGATCTGTTGCAGACACCCACCACAGTTGCTCACATTGGTCTGCCCTTGAGTCCTGACCCGTAAGCTCTCAGCTGGCTCATCACCTCTCCCTAGGCAAAGCTACATGCACTCCCGCTGCTCTTTCACATGAAGCTCTCACACCCTCATAACTTCTGAATCTTCTAGTTGATTGCAGAGAAATATCTATCTCAAGCATGTGAAGTTCCTACTACATTTTTCATGGAAACATGTCTCCATAGGTGGAGGGGAGGGGTGGACGGACAGACACATGACAGGACAGTGGGATGCAGGAGCTACTCAACCCTTCTTAGACACTGGAAATCCAGTTATAGGACCCAAATAAATGGGGACCCAAATAAAGGGGAAAATCAAACTACATTATTTCTACTGTGTACAAAGCAGTTCTGTGTTTTTTGTAGAAGCATTGTGAGGCCTTGGGCCTTCTAAAATAGAAAAAATCTGAATGTTATTCTCAGAAGAAAGGAACAGCTACATCACAGGACATCCCAAGGGAACTGAAGAAAAGAGTGAGATGTTCCTTACACAGCAGGAGTCCAGATCACAAAGTTGTTATCCAGTCCTATCATTGCCTGTACTTTCCACAAGAATTTTGACTGAGCTACAGCCCCTTAAAAGTAATGTATGGATTTAAGGATTTTGTACTATCAGAGAAAATATGAAATACCATTCATTGGGTCATACACATTGGGGCTCCCATTTCTAAGTATCTCATGAGCACTGGAAGCTCCCACTAATGTCAGTCATTTTTATAGTTTTGGCACCACCGCTTATTTGTTCTTTACTGAAGGCCAGTGACACGCTTATACCAAGCTTATAGAGAAGAATGAAATAAAAAGCCCTAAGACTCCAAATGTAAAGACACAGCTCCCACTTGCCGTTTCAGAGCCCCTCGTCTCTCAGATTTACACAGGAGAGGGAATGAATCCAGTCTCTGGATGAAGTTACAAATTGCCCTTCAAATCGTGAAGAATTATTCTGATGGCTGTTGTTGACAATATGTTTATTAGTTTCCTGGTGTAAACAGCCATATGTTCTGTGAAAAAAAAATTGGATTTAAATCAGAGTTCCCACAGCTTGTTTGCAAATACAAACTTCTTGGAATTGTTTTAAAGCTTATCACTATTTCTGCTTTCTAAATAGGCAGGAATGAGGAACAAAAACATCAGTTGTTACCTCAGGCAGGTATCTCCTGCAACAGGGCTACTCAAGTGCCAAAGTCCGACCTCAATTCGGGGTTGCTGCAGGTTGGCTGTGGAAGGAGCCCTCAGCACTGGTGTCCTGCTGAGCAGAGCTCGATGCTGCTTCCAGCACAGCAAGAGCAGCCCTCACCCCAGGGAACGATGGCACAGCTGGCCCTGTGCTAAGGAATTAGAAGCTTCTCTTTTGAAAGGGTTCTTTGTTTCCATAAATAATGGGTAAAATTCTTAAAAGTGCAAATCATCTTTCTCAAAAGTGACAGGAAGCCCTTGAGCTTGAGTCTCCAACGCAGCTGCAGCCGAGTTACCTGATCACAGGGATCCATAGGATCCAACATGCCCAAATACTTTCGAGAATCTGGGCCAAGAGCTTGAGTTTCACCAATAAGAAATGGAACAAGGACTCCAAAGTTKTTTTTTTTTTGAGTACTTAGCTGTCCTAATATGGCATTGTGAAACACATCAGTAGGACCAAAGCATCCCTTGTAATTATACAGCTAAGAACTTTTTTTTTGTCTGGTCTTTGCTGGTTTTGAAAAGTTTACCCCAAATCTACAGCTACTCATCCGCCTGTCCAAAAGCCCAACTATTCTTGAGAAAGATCTGCTGTCAGTTACACCCTGCAAATCATAGAATCATAGAATAGTTTGGGTTGGAAGGGACCTTTAAAGGTCAAATCATCTTGATACCAACGTACATGGTGGCTAGATGCCTCCATGAGGCCAGAATAGCACTTTGCTAGGAATTTGTATGAACTAATGTTGCACAGGGGCAGTCCTGCATAACCGTGTGGTCTCTCCTCTCTCCATTACTATGTGACCAGCATTAAATATCATTCTAGGCAGAAATAAGAGAGTGTCAGATGGAGGCTGAAAAACAGCCTTCTAGGCTCTTGTAAATCTGTCTTGTAAATGCAAGTTGTTGTCCCAAAGGGCTTTTATATTACCTGCAAGGGGACCACTCCAGGGTCAATGTCAGGAGATTTCTGTCACCACAAATGGTCCTCCTCAGAAGATCTTCTGCAGCTCTCAATCATTTGTAATGAATTATTGCCACCACGGTCACAGGACATCTTAAGCACAGATATCCTCTCTGTTCTTACTGCCAACATTCAGGATGTCGGTTTATCATGTGTTTCTCTAAACCTGGGAGCAAAGGTTTTCTCTCAGGTACAAAGAAGCATTGCAAGTATTAAMCTTGCCTCCAGTAGAATACTTCATTTTGTCCTCCAAAGAGTTCTTCTGATACGAAACCTTACAGTCATCTAAAAGCAGTGAATAGAAGAACAGAAATTTTTTACTTAGTTATAAATACGAGCAACAGGTAATATTAAAAAAAATTAGAACCCCCCCCACTGAGCTGGTATTTTCATTCACTCGCATCTGCCCACACTGCTTCCATATGAAAATGACAGCACTGCAGAACTAAATTCAGAAGTGATATAAAAGAAATTTCATCTAAGTTGAACCATTTTAGTAGACCTGAAGCTGACCYGGCCTTTGTGAAATTTTTTGCTAAATCAGAGGTGTTATTTTTGTTGTTGCTGTGTCCATGGGCCAGCTGAAGCTCAGAGCGGCTGCATGCCGTCCTTCCAGAGTGACATGCCAGAGATCATTCTGTGGGAATGCCTTGTGTTAGCATTACTGCAAACTACATGATGTGCTAGTACAGATGTCAGGTGAGAATTTCACAGTTATGATAAAAATCAGTACAAAGCCTGTAGCTGGCCAGCGTACCAGGAAACCTCTGCAGACTTATGCAATCCTGTTTGTTCCAGTTACGTCAATCAAAATTGCCTTGGCTCAGGAAAAATAAAGCAACTACAAACAATTATTTTCAAATAACAAAACTCCTAAAATGTAATTGAAGAAACTCTGAACTCTGCTTTATTCCCATATAAAAAAACATTCCATACATGTCAGGGATTCATCAGAATTCCCCTTCTTCCATCTTGCCTTCTTGTAAAATTTACTTTTAATAACTGTCAGCTTCCTGAACCACAAAGCTCTCTCTTCTGTTTTGCTGTTATTCACTGGGGCAAAATAAAATGCTAAGGCAAGAAGAGAACGCAGGTGTGTTTATCCTGGGTCAGGGCAAAAGGAATTTGCACTCCAGCGGGAGTGGAAACACAAGCAAGGGGCTAATGGGTTGTTTCCAGCCTTTGCCTGCTGCAGTGGGAGGTCTCCTAGAGGGGCTTGCTAAAGGACACCAGCCAAAACTGCACCTCCACCTGCACATCCTACACCTATGTGCTGCCCACCGTGATGGCTTAGCTTGCAGGGAATGTGGTCATCCTCTTCCTATTGTAGGAAGTCTCAAACTTGCAGAGAGCAGAGGGGTGGGAGGCATCTTAAACCCTGCAATTTCCCCCCGAGAAACCATCCTGCTTCCCTCGCAATTTGAAACCTTATCATTACAATCAGGGAGTAAGCGCCAGGGAGAGGTTTCAATGCCTTTCATCCCGCTGGTGTCTCCAAACTGGGAACTTGGAAATAAGTGCAGTGCAGGTGTTACAGTGCAGCTACTGAAAAAGTCCCCCTCTTACTGCAGTGCTCTTCTGATGAGCCACAAATGGCAATACCCTTATGGAAGAATATGATGGCACTGCGCAGAGGTGACGGGCCAGGTTTTAAGCAGCATTGAGCTCACTGCAGAGGTAGATAGATCTTGGGGAGAGATTTTTCAATAGTGTTTAAATCCCATCAATTTCCATGGCAATTAGGTGTTAGTCACCTTTCAAAAATCCTACTAAGCTTTTCAAATAACTAAGCATACCCTGGCTTTTAGCTAGCAATGGACAGTGCCTATAAAACCATGGTTTTTTGTGTGTAGGGGAAGAGGGTTGAGGCAATTACTTTGCTGAGAAAGTACAGGGAAAAATGAAGCTTAAGAAACTGAAGCAAAAAGAACTACACTTTGAACCTACCATGTAGAATTCTATATAAAACATATAAAAATACTGAGAATATAGCAGTCAGTTCAGGCAACTAGCATTTTTTTGCTATTCTTTATAGACTTCGCTATAAAACTCTTGTATAATTTCATCTAACACCCAGCAGAATTATTTCCCAGATCCAACTCTCTATTTCTTCAACACACATGCAGTGTGTCAGTGCAGTAACAGGCTATTCCTGGTGCAGGATGATGAAAAGATACATCTTTGGTACATACATAGTGTCAAATTGACCTGGAGTATTGACAGACCCACATCCCATTCTGCCAGCAGCTGCACAAAGAGTAGAAAGAACTGGAGAGCAACCAGAGAGAACCCTTGCAAGAGCAGGGAGGGAAACTGAGCGCATAGTGCTTTTACAATCGCTTTGCAGTTCGGTAGAGAGTGATCTCTTTCCAGTCCTGGGAGGAGAAAAAAAAAGCAGTTGTGAGACATGCTTCACATCTGCTCCCCACAATACTGACTACCCAGTGGTAATTGTCCTTCTCTAAAGAGAGCTTTTCCAAGGTAAGTACATTTCCATGAGCCAGTGTAAGCACTTAAACACCTACCATGCATGCAAATCAGGTATCCTCCTTGGTCTTTAAATCTGTGACCAGTTAGAGCATTCATGCTAATTCCTGGTTACAAACATAATCTTAAATCAGGAACAAAATACTGTGGAGGAATGCCTGCACAGATAATAGACAAATATTAAAAACACATGAGAAAGGGCTCTGTTTTCCAAAGTAAATTCAGCAGTTGGTCTTCTACAAACATGGTCCAATAGTTTATTATACCACTTTGAAGCTCATTGCTTGACCTATGTATAGACCATATATGAGCCTATTTGAAACTGTCTCAGCATAAATGCTGGCATTTCTGACCACGTTTTTAACACCCAGTCTCCTCACCAGAAGATGTTTTTACTTGCTAAGGATATTCTCACACACGGATTTGTTTGTCAGGAACATCCACAGAAAGTTTTCTGCATATATTGCAGAGTATTACAAAATCAAAAGCCAGCATCCTGCCAAAGCAAACACCTGAAAAACAGCATTCTCTGTGTATACATGGGGACAGTTAGGACACTTGTCAAGAAAGTGGGCTTGTACCCTCTCAGGTTGCCATTAGGTTAAAAGGGAGAATCTTCCTTCTCTCCCCCAAACCACACTGCTGCCCAGGTACATTAGACAGATTTGAGTGTATTTGATTTCCTATCAATACCTTTGGGAATGAATGGGAGCACTGGCCTGGGCTCCCAGGCTACTTAGTGTCTCCATTTTCAACCATCAATTGATTTTAAGTTCACTTAACTTTCGAGGGCACATGAACAGTGTGAATAAAGCCTCAAATTAAGTGTCTCAAGTCATGACTAGGTGGAATTTAAGTCTAGGGTAGTTCTATAAATTCAATAGGAGCAGCTCAAATGTTGACTACTATATGCTTGCTATCAATTTTTCACAAATATCAAGGAAAGAATTGGTAGAAAATATTTAATCAAAATGTAAAAAAAACCCCCAAAGTGCAGACAAATGTAATCTACTCATGAACAACTTACAAGTAATAAAGTGTTGTGGTTTAACCCAGCAGGTGGCCAAACACCACACAGCCGCTCGCTCACTCCCCCCGCTCTGTGGGATGGAGGAAAGAATCGAAGAAAAAAAAAAGTAAAATTCATGGATTGAGATAAAGACAGTTTAATAGAACAGAAAAGGAAGGAAAAATAATAATAATGATGATAGAATATACAAAATAAGTGATGCATAATGCAATTGCTCACCACCTGCTGACTGATGGCCAGCCAGTTCCCGAGCAGCGGTCACTCCTCCCTGGCCAACTCCTCTCAGTGTATATACTAAGCATGATGTCATATGGCATGGAATACCCCGTTGGCCAGTTTGGGTCAGCTGTCCTAACTATGCTCCCTCCCAGCTTCTTGTGCACCTGGCAGAGCATGGGAAGCTGAAAAGTCCTTGACTGGTGTAAACACTACTTAACACACTGATGTTTTAGTTGTTGCTATCAACATTATTCTCATACGAAATCCAAAACACAGCACTGTACCAGCTACTAGGAAGAAAATTAACTCTATTATCCCAGCTGAAACCGGGACATAAAGTTACTCTGTAAAAAAATTGACAGGAGCCACAGTTTGAACTGTGCAGCAGATGCCCTCAAACACTTGATTTTTATCCCAGCTAGAGCAAAGCATCTCCCAGTCCTTTAATACCAGAAGACAAGGGGGTGCTCTGTAGATAGAAGTGAGCTGTACTGTCATGAAAAATGATAGCCTGCAGGGGCAGGGAGAGCAGTTGAAAGGTTTTCTTTTTTTTTTTTTTTCCTGTCTATCTGCAGGCTGGTGGGCTCAAAGGAACATGCAGCAGCCACTGAAGCGGAGCCACACGAGTTGCCCTCCCCTGAAAGCCAGGATGCAGAGGGCTTCTGCCTTCTGGGGAAGGTCCAGGCACTTCTTCCTGCTTCTCCCATGTCACTGGGAAGTCCCACACAATCCTTTTTCCCCCATCCGCTTTGTGAGGCAGGAAAGCCCTGAAGAAACTCAAGTCTCAACCTCCTGACTATAAAATATGGACCAAGGCAGCCAGCATGCCTGAGCAGGCGTATGCGTGACAGGAGAAGGCAGCTCAGAGATAGGGGAGGAGAAGACTGGGACAAAGGCAAGGTGAGTAGGCTGGCAGCAGCAAGACTGGGCAGGCCCAGCTGTAGCAAGGGTATGAAGTTCAAACAGGGTGATGCACAGCGAGGTGCAGGTTCTGGCCTCCTATCCACACTGCATGGTGGCACCAGGGAAGAGTAAGGCCTCCTGAGATACAGCAGAGAGAGGAAAGCCATGTCAGGAACATGGCCTGTGAGGAATCATTTCTAAAGGTTAGTGCTTTGAAAAGAAGAGGGTGATCTGGCAACGGTGGTGGTTGATGGGGAACAAAGTGGACTCAAAATCTTTTTTTTATACCTTGCTATAAAAGTATCAGCAGTTAAACTATAGACCATGTCTCAGATTCCTCTTTCCAGGCATTATCATTTATAGACATTTTAAAAAACCACCCTCAAGTTCCATCACATTATCTATTAGGCTATAAGGAAGCACAGAGAGGGGGATCCATGATTTCCCTGCCTGGACAAGGCTCATCTGCGATCAGAAGTATTAACTCAAACTGTCTAAATGATCACCGACTCTCCAAACAACATTTCTCCTTCCATTAAAAGAGTTAAGTAGCCAAATGGCAAAAACCCTAAATCCATTAATATAGAGGCAAGCCTTTCTGGGGGTGCCTTGGCCCTCAGGAGCTATTTTGCTAAATTAGACATTAAAGAGAGAGAGAAACCTGCATAACTAAAACTGCCCAGGCAATGGTAACCTGGTCATCTCTTTCTCTGCCTCACACCTATGCTGACCAGCAGCAGCACACCCCTGCCAAATGGACAACATGGCCCACTTCTACAGCCCCCCCACAGTATGCACATGCCACCCTGCAGCGTTATGCTTTTGGTTCCCAAGCAGTAAAGCCACAGGTGGGTCTTTCCCACTTCATGCCCCGTGCAACAAGGCAACTGCTGGCCCATGCTCTTTTTCTCTTTATTTCCTGCATTTTCAGCAGTTTGCAGAGTTAAAATATACTCAGTTGCTTAACCAGGGCCATCATCTGGAACACAATCAAGATTAGGAAATCTGCATTTTGTGTCTTTCTGAACAAAGTGCCTTTAGGTATCTTGAGATAACACACTCATTTTCGGCTCTGTGTCAGCAACAATTTTGTCTCACCCCCTCCATACTTTTTTTTTGTTTTAATATGAAATGCATTCAAACAGAACCCAAATCTTTCCAAAGCTAACAAGGAAAGGATTTCTTCCTCTGATTGAAGTGGAGTTAGTAAGGTTGTGATGAAGTGCTGCATGTCGAGACCTGTACGATGCCGGCAATGAACATGCATTAAGATGAGAAGAGTCATTGTAAAACTCTGGGCAAAGGGGCTGGGCCCATCTCTCTGCAGCCTGATGTATACCTCATTATTTCAACAGCAGACAAACAGCAAGACCAGATTGTTTACAAGTGTGTGGAGGTAAATCTTGACAGTATTTTGTTTCTTCTGTAGTTAGTGATGACAGAACAGGTGATTATGAAAAACAATTGAAGTATTTCTTCCCAGATTGGATGATTCATAACTCCTTGTTGATGCTGTTGTCTCCAAACCAAAGGTTGTTGAGGATGGTGAGAGGAGGAAGAAGGAAGAAAAGAGAAGGCACAAAGAAGAAGTAACACGGTGCACTTGCAGCRATCTCTCTGCAATCCTGAGCCACCCCTACGTGCATTCCTTAAGTTGCACATACAAATGAGCATGCAGTCCAACACAGGTAGGAACGGGAGTAAAACATTAAAAAAAGTGCAAAAACAATGCCTACATGGAAGGCAGAAGATTAAGTGCAAGCAATAGTCTAGACACTGGGTCATGCACTCAAAAGCCCATTCATAATTTCTCACATTAGACCATCATGCGGTATACCCCAAAATGAATAAGCCTGAGGAAAGCTCAGAAAAGTCTTTGTCAGAGCACAGGGACCAAGAAAGGCATAGGTTAACATGTGCCACATCCTCACCTGCCTTACTCAGAATAACTAGAACAAAGCCAATGCAGCTGTGCCAGTTTACACCAGCTTAAGCTATGACCTGTTTAAACATTTTTGGACAGAGTCCAGTGATAGAGTCTAGACATTGTTATTCAGAAATAACTTGATCTTCATCTTTTGCTTTTGTACAGAAAGGAAGAGGAAATGTATGTCACAAAGCAACATTTCATGCAGAACAGCAGGGAAAGACAGGATGGTAACCCAATTAAAGGCAGATCAGAAATCTTTCAAAGCCCTTTATAAAGAAACATAAACTATCTCCGTCCTCCTGTGACTGAATGAAAAGAGATTGCATGGAGCAAGGAATCAGGTGATCTGCCTTGCAAAATCTTCTTCGCCTCAGAGAACAAAATTCAAGAGCCCATTTCATCAGCCTTGCCCCTTCGGTCACTGCTGCAATCTTCTGCTTTTATCTTCCTCAGTTTCTGATCTGGCAGACCCAGCACCCAAGAAAATGAGTCTTGCTACTGTCTGCTATCTCATGTTTGCAAGGAAAAATCTAAGGAACTTGCAAGGTCTTCTGTGTTTAGGGGCTATGTCAAACAGCACGTTTTTTTTTGCCCCTAGTTGCTTACTATAAAGATTATCTGAAGCAAGATACCTTCTCTAATTCTAATATTTTGTATCTTTCTGGTCTTCATTGCCTCTAGGTCTCCTGGTCACAAAGTTTTATTTTTAGCTTACTTCTCTTTGTGTAACTTCCATGGAAGAATTCGGTATGCTCCTTCCACATGAATATCTGCACTAAAAGCAGGGAGATGAGGTATTCTTTGAAAGGAACATCTGTGAAGTCTTTGTGCTACAGCTTCCCGAAGGCCCTGACATTCTGTCTCTTCCTTTGCTTCTACATCAGCTTCTTGTCTCTTCATATGCAGCTTTTAAGTATATTTTTAGATAGTTGAACAATTCAAACAGTTTGCCTGGAGCCAGCATTTAAACTTAGACCTATATTTTCAGAAAAATAGATTTAAAGTTAGAATGGTTATTTAGAAGTTTCAAAAAGGTCGATCTCCTGCTGACATATTTACATACCTTATTTTTGTAGCTGCTTATATTTCAGATGAAAAATTTGTATGTTTTAAAAAAACATATCATCTCTCTCAAGAGAAAGAAAAAGAGGTCACTAAATTCTATCATAAAATGGCAGACTTTTATTTATTTACCTATACTTCTCAGGCCAAGCTCACTGGGACTGCTTTAGTACAACCCAGATTACAATTTGATGAGATGCTAAAGTCTGTGTTCGAGGTCGTAGTACTGCATCTCAAACATCATGCACACATCATGACAAGGACTGGTTCAATAAAAACCCCCTCAATTTGCTAGTTCTTTTTTATCAAAAACATTTTTGTAGATTAATGTGGCAGGGGTAAGCAGTATGCTGCATTGCATGCTGTCTGTTCTCCTGCAGCTGGCCAAAACCAGCATAAACTTCTGCTTGGGAGCCTTTGCTAGTTGAACAAAAGCACATTCATAGCCCACACACTAGTCTGATCCAACAGGGCCCAGGTTCTACTTGCAAGTGGGGAACCACAGCCTTAGAAGATTCATGAAGAAGAAAGCCAAATGATCTCAGCAGCTATCAGAATGGATACAGTGGTTCAGGAATAAAAATGCTAAAACACAGCCTCATCTCACAGGTGTGCCCCATCTCTGATTGCAGGATTCATTGAAAGACAGCAATCAAGTTTGACACACAGATTATTTCTCCTTTAAGAGAACTCCAGCTATCACCACCACAGCCTGCCTTCCAGCTCCAGGGAACCCAAACTTCCTGACCTTACTCAGGTATCTGTTGAGAAATTGTCTCCCATCAGCCATATGAAGACACTACAGAGAGATGAAGGATGGTGAACTCCAACGGATTTTGCCTGGAGAAGAAAACAGTGGTTCCTCAAGGACCTCACCCCTTCCTGGCTGGACAAACCTGTCTTAGGTACCCAGCTGGCCTCTGGATGATCTGATGATACCAACCTCAGCAGCTGAAGACTTGCTTCCTCCCACAGGTGAGGTCTATGATCAGCAGCAAGGTTGTGCTGGCCCTAGACACCATGTCATTACAGGAGTAACATAGGAACTGCTGGAAAGCCATGTGTGGCTCAAGGGTCACAACACAGTTACTGCTGTCTTAGTCATATCTGCTTACCATTGGGATTGCTGCTGTTATCACCTGCCTACCTGCTCCCCTCTATTGCTGCTATTTCATTAAGGCTCAGACTACTAGTACAAAACCAAATAAAACCAAACATTGCAGTTCCTTGCTTTCTTCTGGCACCACTCCTGGTCTGACTCATTCACCAGTCACCTCTTCACTTTATACTTGCTATTTCTGCTGGTGCTTCATGTCCCTCTCATGCCTCCCATACAAATGATACCAGCTACCATCCAAACATCAGGATCTTCAAAGACTGCCACAACTGCAGTCTTGATACTGGGATACTTCCCTTCCCCACACTGCTAGCAGCATACCTTTTCCTGGCAATTACTTTGGATGTAGCCTGTGATGTTGAGTTAGAGGAGACTGAGCAGAAGGAAGACCAGAACACCAGTGGCGTGACTTGACCCTGACAGTCAAGGAAAATAGTATTTAGGTGACTAGGACAGCAGGTGGAAGGGTTCAGATAGAACGGGACTATGTAAAGAAAAGCAATTGTGATAGGGCGGTACTGGAAGGACAATTTACCACTTTTCAGCTCATCTCCAGGTTTTCTCCACGGTAATATGTTCTTATCTACAGCACATGTAGAGTAATCCAAAGAAACTTAGTCTTCTCATGGCCTCAAAATGGAAATCCAAAACAACTGGATATCTTTAATATTTGCTTATCTGGGCTTCAGCTTTCCCATAGTAAAACAAGGAATTATACTCATCTCCAGAAAGGTATAAAAATTAATTCAATAATATTAATGCTAGTTCTGAGAACCACAGAAGAGCCCATGAGGAAATTAACATTTGTGACTTTGGCGTAGTGTTAAACAGAACCCACTGGAACACGGTCCGAAGCTGCATAGTGAAACTGTTGAAGCTTATCATTCAGCAGACATCATGCCTCTTTTGCACTGAACAAAGCAAGCATCATATGGAAAATAGAGCATGTAGTCATGCAATAAAACCCTGTGTCATAACACATAGAAAGGGTATAAACTAAGATAACATGGCAGATGTTAATTCTAACACTCATCTTCAGAGTTACTGCATTTGTAACTCAATTTTCTTCTAATACAACTTCTTGGATGAAATATTGGTATATGCTAGCAAAAAAGAAGTTCAAACCAGACAACTGGATGTCATTTTTTCCCCTCTAAGGAATGTCACGTTTGGAATGGCCCAGTGGGCAAAGGCAAATACATAATGGTTATTCAGAAAGCAATTAGATTCTGACCGCAGGGAAATGTTTTCTGAATGGATTGAGCTTTAATAGGATAGACCCAATAGTCTTTTTTGTTCCTCTATTTCTTATATAAGGAATCTTTTTTCCCTTAGAGTTAAGATCTGGGTTAACGATGAACACATAATAATAGTCTTCACACAGTTCTTCACTATGAACTCATACATATATCTTAATAGTTACAACAGCTGCATTCTAAGATAGATATAAATAAAAAAATAGCTAAAGATATTTTGAGGTAAATGACTTTATACATGCCCTTAACTACAAGCACAGTTACGCTAGTGAATTTTTAGCCTTTTCATTTACAGAGACATGGTATCACAGGAGTAGTCAGTGTTTTGGGCTGATACAAACAACAAAAGCAAGTAGTAACCCAAGCCAAAATTAAAAGGAATTTATTTGCCTTTGAGCAAATTCTAATGATTTAGAAATCTCACATCTTGTTGTGCTGTTTCTTTCAGTTCTAAGACATGAGAAGTTACACTGTATTTAGAGAGCTAATAAATAACAGGCCTAATTCTGCTCTCAACAACATGGGAAGATCTCAAAGCAAAGGCAAGAGGGTTCGGGTATGTTACATAAGCCAACACTGCTACCAGATCTCATCAAAGGCTAATCAGCAGTGGAAAACAATAAGGCTGCTATAAATCAGTGTTTGATAACATAAGAAAAGTTAAGTCTTTACAATATCTAATCTCATACCTCTGTAATGACAAACCGTAAATATCTACATTACCTGAATAACCAGCAATAGGCAAGATTACATAGTAGCACAGCACAGGCAGTACAGACACTGAAGAAGGGTGGAGGGGAGGGAATAAAAAAGTTTTTTCTTTGTTTTTCTTGAAGACATCCTCATACCAAGGGTAGGCTGACAGCTTGCCCCAACCTAAAAGATACAAGAATAGAAGTAGTTTTGCTGCATAGCTACAGAGCAAAATATACTATTCTAGGTAGTGAAGTCTTATCAGAACAGCTATACTTTTTTCTACATAAATTACTATTACTGTTTTTGCATTATTTCCAGTAACACTTARAGGCTTCACTAAAACAGCACATTACTGCACCACCTCAAAAAGCACTGACACCTTACAGACTCATTTTTCTAGGGGGCTGTCAGTTCTCAGTTGTGGCAATTATGCACACCAGGGTTGCCTCATGCAGGTTTGAATATACCAACTGTTGCTGGTCTTCAGAGAGAATCAATTTCAAGTGTCTCTAATTAGCCAGTGAGATCAGGTGCTCTCATAAAAGACTGCAGTGTTGGCTCAGCTTCTTGGTGCATCAAAGCTAGTCGTCTGTGTTTGGTAGTGATCAACAGCTGAGGTGTGAGTGAAAATGCCTGGGGTTACATCATCTCCTTTTTTGATACCAGGTATAACATAAGGTGGATAAACCTCTTTTCTTCCCATTTTATTAAATTATTTCTTCTTTGCAAATGGGAGAGAAAAAAAAAAGTCTTTGTCATTCAATACATTTCTATGTCTGAGCAGCCAGAATACCTGTACATCTTAGTACAACTCAGTTTCAATGTCTGTGATGATTTAAAAGAAAAAAAGACTTCTGTGATTTGGTAGCAGTATCTATAAGAATATTTACTCTGTAGTGAACAGTATCCAGTTATTAAGTAGAAGAAGGGGCTTTTTTGTTATTAGTGACATGCAAATAGTGAATGAATTCTAATCATGAAGGTTGTTCATAAGAAAGATAAAACACCTGCTTGGATAGACACCAAAGTTAAAACACATGAATGATATCAAGAGTCATCAAGTGATAAAAATCTTGCTCTTATGAAGTGTTTTCCATTGGTATGCTCAGATCGTAAAGCACACTTAAATGGAAATCAATACTACAGAAAAACAATTGGGAAGCTGGTAGACAGAGAAGTGAAGGACATACTCTGCCAGCCAAGAGGTCAGTTGGAGCAGTGGGAAGAAAATCCTTGTCTCTCAATTCCCTGACTAGTTTTCTGTCCATCACACTGCTGCAGACTGCTGTCGTTTAATGTTGTTTTTTTAAGATACAACATTATAGAGACAAGTGCAAAAAGACCAAAAGAAAAATAATCCTTGTGGACCATCCTTTCAAATTATTACAATACGATAATGGGAGTTTGTCCACTGAAACCTGACATCCTCTACATCACCAGTTCAGACTTCTAGTAACACATGGGAGAATCATGTTTTATGGTGCTCAAATAAGGTGTGAAAGAAAACATATACTGTAAATGTTTTTACAGCTACTCTTCAGCATATAACCACCTTCAGAAAGAATTATCAGGATTATGTTCTGGTATTTTTGAGAAGTGTAAAATATATATTGTCGTCTTCTATGCAAGTAATTTCAAAGAAATGCTGGAAGAATAGCAACTGTGTTTTCATTTATTTTCTGGCTCTCTGTGAAACTGAAGGTAATGGTTTACTGCCTCTTCCTCCTTTCTCTATAATGGATTATTTAATCAGAAGCTGATAGTGTAGTGGATGAAAATATTAAAAAGCCCATAGAAATTTATTCAGTTTCCTGCCTGTTGCAGGCAGGCCACAATAAAATCAATTGTGAAGATGTGAGGGCAACTGATCTAGAATTGGAAAGATTGAGCTTCTTGAATATTTTTGACACATACAATATCTGTGTATTACAGACGTTGAGGTTTACCTGGTTTATGACCTTCCCTCTCTGTTTGAGCCCATTGGGTTGGATCTGTGAAGGGCCATGAATGCCTGAAGTTAGACTAACTTATGTACTAACTTCAAAATATGCAAATCTCAAAAATTTCACTTAGCACTACAGACATATTACGTCTGTAGACAACTAAACTTTCACTCATAAATTTTTCCAGCAAGTTAAAGTTCTGCTTCTGGGCCTGCTCAGAAACACCAGTCAAGCTCTACAGTGAGGTCATCCCCCTACCTACATCTCCTGAAGGTCCTGATCCAGTTGCTGTGGTCACTTAATGAACACCTATAACTCCTTTTCTTCCTATGACAACTGCCACTTTTGTTTGGAAACATGGCTAGCAGAAACCTTCCAGAGCATATACAACTTGTCTTGTCATTTAGATGCTCTCAGGGAAGGACAGCAAGGGGTTGCTAGCAGACATGAAGAAGAAAGGGGCAACCTTTTCCTGTCTCCTCAAAAGTACATCAGGGTATTCCCACAAAGAATATCGTTGATAAAGAATTGCTGTATATGGCCTTAAGGGTCTCTTTTTTTTTTCTTTTTTTTCTTTTTTTCTTTTTTTTTTTAGGGTTGGTTGCAAAATTAGTCATTTCTTGGTTTCTTTTTAGAAAGAGCAGAACAATATTTCTATTTGAATTTTTTTCATCTTTCCTGGACACAATAGGGATTATCAGTGGTGTTACAAAACCTGTATAGAGTGTTTCTGAAATGTTCTCTGTGGCCATCCAAGCTTCACAGGGCTTCTTACTAAACAGAGAGAATAGCAGACAAGGAAATTTCATATCATCCATAGGACATAGCTATGCAGCGTAATTTTTTTTGAAAAGTGCTTTATATTGGATGCTACAGATATAGACAGATTTTAAGAGTGTTGTTTTAAGAAGTACATGAAGCTCCTAAACCAGCGTCCTCTCTTTGTTCCTATTCCAACCTCAGTCTCAGTTCTTCCTAACTGCCCCAGGATATGAGTCAACAATGACACTTAAATCATATCTGTATCGAAGACAAGGAAAATCTGCAACAACCAGCAAGTCTGTTGTCTCATGATAAGTAAATGCATTAGCTGAGTAACTACACCATCATCCTTGGTATAAACCCTGCTTACTGTTCCTGACTCTTCTTTCTCTAATCTTCCTGACTTTTACTGTATCTTATTCTTAGGTAAAATCTGAAATTTAATGGATTCTTTTAGTATACTCACGTTTCCAAATTCAAGGGCAAAGTTTGCAAGTAGTTTCTTAGTAGAGTATAAGGTGCCTTTCACCATTTTACACATGGTAAAGTATTAAATTAATTTATTATAAGAATATATTGCTACAAGAGTTAGTCTTGAAATCATGGATCATCAACCAGAGGTCACAAATTAGCCATCTAATGTACTCTGTGGGCTTTATCTTCTGTGATAATCCTGGAAAATGTTTTACAGTTAATTTTAATGCACTCCTGGGGTCAATTTTGAGCTGCAATTTGTCATGCATCATTAATTTAGAAGTCTAAACAAGACCTGATATTAATTATTACTTCATAGCAGCCCAACATTTTATAAAGGTATAGTAATATTCCTGTTCTTCATCTCTACCTGTAAGCRTCTGGCTGCTGAATATTTGGTACTCAGTGCTTGTTTTGTCTCATACTTTGAATTTTTTAGTCTGCACTTACTAGGAAAAATACTACAATATAAAGCATGCAATTATGATATTCATTCTTTAACCTTCTGTGTGGTATTTGACACCCACAGAGATTTTCCCAGCTCTGGGAATTGTTGAATCAATGTTGTCTCAGCTACAGACCAGCAACCATAGCAAATGTTTTCAAAGCTGTCAGAAGCTGCACTCTTAAATCCATTATTTAGACCCTTAGATAAAAGTGATCTGATTTTTAGAAACATAAAAYCCCCAATAAATTCCCAACTGAAATCAATTAATAGTAATTATTAGCATTCCTAATTAATGCAAATAGAAACAATAGCCTATATTGACTCTTATGTATATGTGTCTAGTCATACCTCTTTTACCAGGATCAGTTTGGCCCAGACACTGCCAGAAAACAGCTTGTTAGATTAGAAAAGTGGTTCTTAAGCTTGGGATTAATATTTCACAGCAGTGGCCAAAGAGACACCATAATCCAGGTCATACCAATAAATGAATTGCAACCAGTATCTCAGACAACAGATGTCTAATAGTTTAGAAATGAATGTGAGTGGATAAAAATACCGAACTGTAACAGGGCTCTAAAAAATTTTCTTTACATACTTAAAGAATTTGAAAATGTTTTAATTCTAGAGCCAACCAATAGCTTTGTAAAGGCTGATAAACAAAAGAAAGAGGGGGAAGACTATTGTCAAAGAGTTTTCCCTTAGAGAATTGCCTGGAGGACGCGGTGGGAGAGGTGAAGACTCCTTCCCATCACAAAGCTAAAAGGTGGAGGTTTCTTCCTCCACTGCAGTGACTCGTTGGCCTTTCCTGCCACCCTGGCTCTCCTTCCTGTTACTGCAGGACACCGAGATGAAGGCTGCAAGTGCCACACTGATCTCCCAGCCCTGCGAGCACAGAGCTCTCAGCCACTGCTGATGTTGCAAGGGGAAGGGAAGGGAGGAGGAGGAAAGCACCCCGAAGTCGGGTGGGGTAGTAGCAAGGGGAAGACACAGTCGTCTTCACCCTGTATCCAAACAGCAGCTGGCAGGAGGTACCTTCATCCTGCCTTCGAATTAGGTCTCTGATTTAGCCTACCCCACCTATTTAAGCCGCCTGGGTTTATGTCTCCTTTGCAGCAGTAGTGCAGCCTGGCCAGTCTGGCTGACCTCAACTGGCAAGCCTACAGCTGAGAGCCTCATTATAGCTCATGGTGATATGCTGTACTTTTATATCAAGAGCTGAAATAACAAACTCGGTTCATGCAGAGGGCAGAGCTTTGGACTCATCTCTGCTTGAGAGGCCTGGTTATTTATTAATTATATTTAAAGTTTTATAACAGCTTAAAAGGAATGTGAGCCAGAGGCAATACTTCCAGTGAAGCCTCCCTTGTGCAATGCTTGTGTAATTCTCTTGTTTTAGTGCTGGTTTGTGTAGCTACGAAAGGCTCCAGTCTGTTCCCTTCTCTAATGCCTCCACTGGTCCTGGTGATTTCTTCATCCTTTGACATGGGAGCGTTCTGACATACAGACCCTCAAAAGCACTACTTTGTTGTGAAATCCCCGTGCATGGGAGTCCAACGGGCAGACCAATGCAAAATCTTGCCCAGTCACTTTCTAAGGAAAATCTGTAAGATTCCTGCCTTTTGATACCCACTCGGTGAGATTGGAGAGAATGCTTTGCAAGCCACTTCCCTTCTCCTTGAAATCCCACTCCCCATAACAAGGCGAGTGTGGTTGGTAGGCTGCAGGATCCAAGTTTCTGATCCAGAGCCTGCCAAGATTAGAGTATTAAAGGGTGGTGTAAGTGAACGAGTTCAGGTTAGTTAAGAATTGATATATACCGGCTCGTTGAGTCAGGAAAGGCCTTCATAAACATATATATGATTTGCCACGGCCTTTTACTTGGTGCAAGGCAATCATTTATGCGGTAGTAGSCACTTCTGAAGTAGAAATTCCCTGGTGTGAGTGGTTTGGACTTCAAAACACTGCACGGAGTGGGAACAGGGGAAACTGATTTTGGCTGAGCCTATTTGGGGCATGGATAACTAAGGACCGRACTCTGCCATAAGGCTGCTTGTAAAGGTACCTGGTGTTAATCACTTCAGTGAGCCTACCCTGGGTTTCCTCTGGCACGGCGGAAGGCATCCTGGGAGCCTGCCCCACTCCAGGGCAGCTGCTGGCTTGTTCCTGCATCCTGGAGGTTTCTGCACTCACTCCTGCAAGGCACAACGAGAAGACTGGGTGTCAATCTTTCATACCACCAATGTCTTTTTAAACAAACTTCACCTATTTAATTTGAGAGCAAGTTCTCATTCTGAACAGATCTTTTGAGATCTTTATTGCCTTTGTGTTCTCTCTCTTTTTATATACATTCCCTCTCTCTTTTATACAAGCCAAGAGTTGCTTCCAGACACTTAGCGGGTATTAGCTAATGAAAACATTGCAGTTTTGCAAAGCAGATTAGTATAATTATGCCCATTTTGCAGCAGAAASTACTGAGAAGCAAGTCAGGTGAAGGTTCAAGGTCTCTCAGCAGCATTATTGGTATGGGCTCTTGTCTGACCATTCTTGCCTACACAGTTCGATACTTGCTGGTGTTCCTTGAGATGCTGGCCCCAAGGAAGGAGAGGCTGGGAGATAAGATGTGCTGCACCCTGTTAGGAAGTATATGAGGAGTCCCTAGAAATCATTTCACCCTCTGTCCTTCCCTAATGCTGAATTTAGCTTTGCAGGAGTGCAAGCAGGGAAAGGCAGGCCTAAGAAACCTGACATAAATTCAATGTATTGTAGATGAGCTGCGGGTTGTACTTTGATTAGATGAATTTGCATAGCCAGTATTAGCTATATCCTAATGTATTTAAAAAGATGTTAATCAATTAAGAAGTGCTTAGAAAATGATATGCAAACTAAATAAAATAAGGCATAGGAAGGCATGCTTAAGGGAGTGGTTCCTGAGAGGTTTCTTCAGCTTGCTGTCTGTGGATAAGATGCCATCCTGCTTCAGCAAGGCCTTATCAAGGTAAGCCAGTAAGTGACTGCTTTGATTTTAGCAATAAAAGATATTATCTGTGCTTCTTGATTTCTTTTAAATTAACATGCAACTTTCTGTAGTAATGTTACAGGTTTCATAAACAAACCCAGCAAAGGTAACAAATGTTAATTGGGCCTACTAACCTCAATTTAATATGATAATCAACRTCTTTTGTTTTTTCCCTTCCTGTGTTGCTGACTCTGTCTTTCTTCCCTATTTCCCTGATTGGTGCATTAACTCTTCAGTTACCCCGTTGATTTAATTTTTCCTAGGGAAAAAACATCTTCMTGGCCCATTATGCGTCCTTTCACATCTCTGGCCTTTGGTGCTATCCAAATGAATAAAACTGGAACACCCTGTCCTAGAGCTTTCACTGTCTAAGACTGTTACAAAAAAGAAGTGGATGAACAAACTGACTGTGGTGGCAATATGGAAATAAAAAAGATGGCTGTGATCTAGAGTCTCAGACCAGTTTCAGTCTCCTCCTGCTGGCTCCCCTCCACAGATATCCTCCTAGTAATATCACTGGAAGTCTACTTCCCAACCAAGGTTCAAGCCTGCACATCATCCTCGTCCTCTCTGATGTATCTGTTGCCCTTGACACTACTGTTAAATGCTTGTCCTTTGATACCTTGTCGCATTGGACATCATGACTTTTCTATGCTCTTTTTCTCTCAGTCTAGACTTTCTCTCAAGCATCTCTCCCCAGAGCTTTTCCTCCCACCTCAAAGTGTAGCCCCCTCAAAACTTCCTGGTGCCCCTTCCCCTCAGTTCTCTGTCCTTGGGTGACCTCTTCTGCTGATGTGGATGTAATTATTACCTCTATGCCAACTACCTTTAAAACACTTATCTACTGCTGATCTTCCACACATCGGTTTTGCATCTCACTGCCTCTGTAGTGCTACATCCTGACAGACACCTTGCTACCAAGCTCACTGAGATCCAAAAAAGGAACTCATTAAAAAACAAACCCAACAACACAGTTTTCCCTAGCTCTCTGGCCAGCAGCCAGTGTGTGTGTCAATTTTAATGTCTTTGATATTTAAATTTAGYGCTCTCTTACTGCTGATACCATTTGGCAGAAAGTGTACTTACAGTATTATTCCCAAAGCTATTCACCGGGCATCTGTTTCCTACACTCAAACCTTCCCAGGAATTCACTTCTGTGAATAAAAAAATGTAGGGATGAGCGAACTATCCGTGCTGTCCTAATTGGCTAAAGGGATGACTGTCTTGTTTTCACTCTCTTCTTTCTGTTCTTTTGTGTTTGTATGCTGTACCAAATCTTCCCTTCTAGCCAAGGACTGTCTTTAATTGTTCATGACATATCTTCAAGTTTCTTGGAAAATTAATGTGTGTTTGTGCAGTTCTTTCATAGAATTACAAGGAAGAAAAAAAGTATTTTAGTAACAGGACAGTATGACTATACAGCTGCAATGCTGAAATGTCATATCAGAGGCAGATGTATTATCCGCCTGAGAATGTCATACTTCTAGATCCCACATTTGACACTAGTTGTGCAAGGTAGTGCAGATTGGACTAAAGCCTTTCACATGTTGAATGTCTTGGTTTAAGAAGAGAAAAAAACTAAGTTATCTGACAGCTAGATTCAATAAGATTCTTTCAATTATTTTAGGGTTTTTTTTAGGAAACTTCAACACTTCAGAGTTGTGCAAATATTACCTTCATGTATTTCTTAACTTATGAATTCTTTTTCATTGAGGTTCCTAATTTCTCTTTTGAGAAGGATCTGGGAAATGATTACTCTTGGTTTATTAGGACTCAGTTCTGTAAATTTTTAAGACATTACAGAATGTTGAAGTTACTCAACTGGGATTCAAGTGATTCTATGTAATTTTAGGTGTTTTTGACCAAAATATAGGTGCTATTGGTTGTAATAAAAAAAAAAATACATTTTTAAAAAAGAGGAAATTAGTTACAGTTACTCAGATGTTGCCAAAACCTGAAGATCTTTATTGTGCCTTGATACCAACATCTATGTCATTACAGCACCCAGATACTTTGAATTTAGACAGAAACCCCATTGAGATTCAGGGGACAATTTTTTTGCCCCTCCTATTTCACCAGCAGGATTTGATACGATGTATATGCTGACATGCAATTCCATACAGCCATGGCTGAAAAGAGTCTGCCTTTCTTCCATAATAGCTCAGAAGTGAGGCGTTCACCTAGATATAATTCTTCTCCAGTTTTTGTCCCAGGACATTGGAAGTGGCTAGGTAAGTGCTATAATCACCCAGCTATTCAGGGGAGAAGTTCTAAACTCTGTTTTCCATAAAATGCTTAAATACTAATAAGAGTTGGGCACAACACCCACTTCTTGAATGCTCTAATGACCATATTGTAGTATCATACTCATTTGCTTTCCTTGTCCTGCTGAATATTCAGGTATGCCATACAAAGCAGAACTTCCACAGGGGACCAGAATATCCTGCAGCAGATGGGTAGAGTGACAGCAAAGAGGAGGGAGGTCTGGATTTAAGCCTTCTCCAGAATAATGGCACCTGGACTTTGGTGTCCCACATCCTGGGTACCTTACCTGGGCAGCTAGATAATTACCCTGAGCATTTAGGTAAATGGTCAATTCCTGGCTATCCTTTGAAAGGGCTGATGACCTTCATTTTATCTCAAAGGAGTTCTTCCCAAGAGAAGAATTACACCTCAGTATGTGCAGAATCAGAACCCCAAGTGCAAATGGTTAGAAAACAGGAGGTACAGTAAAGCTCCCATTGATGAAGTCTTGTAACTAGATAATTAATCTTTTATGAATGACTGCAAAAAAGGTCTCCCTTTTCTCGTGCCCCCTAGCCCTTTTTTGTTCATGAAAGCCTTATTATTAAGCTGTAGAGAAGACCTGCTCCTTTTAGCTCCTTAGAACTACCCAGCAAGAACTTTAGCAGGGGATACTTAAAAATGCAAGTTACATTAATTTTATGCAGTAAATTTGGCAGATATAAAAATTTATTGGTTCTTCCAGCAACAGCTCAAGAATAGTATTTAGCTGTGAAGTTACCTATGACTTGTTCTGTATTGCACCTTTTTCTTACACAGTTTTTGTTCACTATATAATCCAAAGCCTGTTAAATTTAGTGGGAACTGTGTTGTTGCTTCTGTTGCTCAACTGGAGAGTTTTTCTCATGGTGCTTTAAAAGTTCTGCAGAAATACAAGCAGGAAAGTTTCAGTTTGAGAAGACTGCTTAACATAAACTAATTATTGAACACATATTAATATTAATAAGGGACCCAATTATCTGGGAAAGTCATAGTGATCTTATTTGCTGATTAGCAAAGAAAACACTGACATATTTTTCTTAAGTTCACCTTGTTGACTAAAATTTGTGTCAATGAGCAAGTGCAAGGTTAAGGTGGAATAAAAGGATAATCACACTGGTGGGATAATAACTGCTGAAGTAAAAGTGATAGAAATGCAACTGAGTACTTTTTCAGCAGGTAAGAATCATAAAGTCATATGATAATTTAGTTTGGAAGGACCTCTGGAGGTAGGTTGGTCCAACTCCCCCATCAAAGCTGGGCCAAATTCAAAGTTACATTCTTCGGGGCCTGCAGGGGACACTGCAGTGTTACCAAAACATGAAACGGGAAATGCTTGAGCAAAGGAGGTAGATATAATTAGGTATCAAAGGCATACTTAAGGGTGGTTCTTTGGAGTTTCATCCAGGGGAAAATGTTTTTTGAAGTCATCAAGCTGTCCTGTTTGGCCAGGCAGTGTTAAAAGTAAGCGAGATAAAAGGCTGAAACCTTATCTAAAATGAGTGCTTTAATTCTGATCATAAGGGAAGGTCTCCCAATTTTTGCTAAAATAAACCTCAGACTTCCTAGAAAAATGACAGTGATTCAGGACAGCCGTGAATGTAGTAAGTAGTAGCTGGGCCTTATCTAACAATTTAATTGAATAATCAGCATCCCCAAAAACTCTGGATCACTTAACGAAGGGCCACTGCAGAAGTGGCTCACAGGAGACACCTGCCACAGGTCTCTGGGGATGAGAAGAGAGCTTCACAGCACAAATGTGTAGAGAGAATGGCCAAGCTGTACCAATGTCTTCCTGAGACCTGGCGTGTGATGAGCAGCAGCCCTACACGCACAAACATCACCATGTAACGAAGAGCAGCGCGTCCTGCTCACATGCACGGCTCCTGACACATACATACACTGCTCTCCATCACATATATTAAAGCCAGACAGTACTAGTTTATTCCCATTCCTGGGAAGGGTCACCACCTCAAGATTTTATCCAGGATGCATTCAACCTTGTTACAGCTCTGCCCACTGCTGTTTATCTGACTCACGTTGAGGGTGACAGTCAAAGGCAAGTGAAGTTCTTGCAGGAGCTGACCTTGTTCAGCAAGGCTCTGCCATCTTCAGACAATTTTCAGGTTACCTCTATACAGCAGGAAAAGTCTGACTCGTTTGGTTGTTATGATGCAAAAAAGGTACTCAATATCTTCTGGGAACTTTAAAAATTGGATTTTGGTTTATATTATTTCCACACTGAGAATGTTGCCATTTTTGCAGCTGAGACGGGGCTAATTTGACAGCTGGGGGAAAAAAAWTTATAAAGATTCTTACGGAACAACTTGGATTTTTTTTCCCCTATATCACTTCTAATTTTTTTGAAAGCCCCAAAAATAAAAGATTGGGAAACTTACTAACTTATGTGAGACTTTGTGAATGCCTAATTTCTCCTTACATTTGCTCCTTATTTTTCTCCCCATTGTTTGCTTTCTGTTTTGAACTACCCATGCCAGCACAGCCTTACTGACTGTGCATGTTTCATTATTCAGGTCTGATGTATTGGTGATGATAAAATTTTTGGGATCTGCCAGCTACTCTATTGTCCCAGGAAGTGCTGTAACACTTGCTTTAATTTTGCAATGAAGGATTAAAAAGACTGCCAGTCAGAAAAGCATGTAAAAGCCTGATTAAAAGGTTGTCTTTCCAGTGGTAGCTTTTGGATTTATGTAAGAGCCATAGACTGAATTTTTTGTCCTTTCTGAAATGTTTACCAAAACATACAACGACTATTTTTTTAACGTGATATCTCCAACACAAGTTTTATCAAAAGACTACTGTGGGTACAAAGGGAAGATTCTGAATAATATWAATTTGTGATTATAAAATTACTAAGTTAATCTCAAATAGTGTCTTCTCATGCTGTTTTGAATTTAAAGCATCAGAAGTTCCAGACTACCTCCCTGGGAAGATCAGCTTGAATAGCCCCTCAGTACAAATCTGCTTTCAATTGAACAGGAACGTACATAGCCAGAGCTAAGGAAGATAAATTAAGAAAGGTTTTAGTGGTTGAAAAAAAAGAGCATGGGGTAGGGCCTGTAAGCTATGAACATTAAAAACAGAAAGGCAGAGGAAAGACTTATGGGTGTGATCTTGAGAAGCTGAAAGATGGTCTTCATGGGTCCAGGCCCTGCAGTCACACACACCCACTTTCATGGGCGATGAAACTTCCTACCAATGTTTGCTTCTTCTGCATACACAGAAACAGGATTTATGCACTTTTTTTGCAAATAAACAAGATTATACTAAGAACTTATCTAATTTGTATCAGCAATTTTTATTCAAGTAGAAAAAAAAATCCTTGCAAGGCCTTGCAATTTGATGATCCGCTTGAGCGAAAAGGGCAACATTATTCAATAACATCTCAAATGAAAAACTCTTCAATAGACCTTGAAATGCTCTGGAGAGTTGACTTTTAGTTAGCATTTTGTTCTGCGACAGTCACAAAGTAAACTAAAACATCAGATTACATTTCTGGTTTTTCTCAAATGCTGAAGAACAATGTGTGTGATTATGCACAATAATACAAGACTGAAAGAAGAATTTCTCAAACTGATCTCCAAAGCAGGCAAATCTGGACACAGCAGACAAGCGAAGAAACTGAAAAGGTTTGGGAAAGAAATAAATGAGAATCAGCAGAAAGTCTGAAAATGGACTAGAAATCTCAAACATGTTTGGTACTGCTACAGCAAAGGCAGGACTTCACATAATGGGAACTTCTACAGAGCTAATTGGAAATGCAAAAGAAAATTTTTGGAAAACAAATTTCTGAATTATTGACATTTATGAATACTTGACACTTGTGAGATACTGAGAGATAAATCTTTTTTTGGAAGGCAAATATATACTTGTGTGTGTATACACGTATGGTTTATTTATAGATGGAAAATTTCAAACTGCGGGAAGCTAATAAAATGAAATATCCATTTAGTTCAGAAGAAAGGACTGATACAAAGTTTTCATAGATGACAATAAATTGGATTAAAACAGGATTTTCTTGCAGCTGCAGATTCACCTTTAGGTCTCTGACACATACGCAGTGGCAGATTAAATCTGGTTGGCGGAAATTGTTCTGTCTCTGGCTGTCTGCCAAACCTTTACAGCAGAGCTAATGCCACAGTGTTTTAAATCTAAAATCCAAAAGCGAACTAACCCTAAACACAACTTGCCTTATCACAGTAGCCTGAAAACTGTGGTGGTCCAAAAGCTGCTTCACTTGCCATTTACTTATCCCATGGCAGGGTGAGGCACATATGTGGGATGGGCTGAATCTGTCATCAATTTTAATCTGCCATCACATTGTGTTCAAGCATTAAGTACAGTTCTGCTGCTGCCAGAGAAGAGGAAACTTCAGCCAAGAAATGTCACTGGACAAGACAAACTTGAGAAAAAATGTTCAGCCTGATCTGTGAGGAAAAACATACTGAAAGCACAAGCCAGAAAAGCTGAAGTTTGTGGGTGAGATCAGTTCTGTAAAAGGTATTGATTTATCTTTAACTGCTTAGCCCATCACCTGTATCTTGGAACAGGATGTGGAGGAAACAAGAAATACCCTTATTCATGCAGCTAACTCTTTTTCTTTATAGCACAGTAGCATGAATGTGGCCAAAACCATTTTGACCTTAGCTAATGACTTCTTTCACAGCAGAACTGCCCACTAATTTGGACACTCTTTGCACAGTCTGCTTGTCATTACAATCCTTTGCGTGGTTTTGAATGTGAAATCRGGACTTCTCTGGGACCTTCTCTTTGGCTCTGGCTCCAAATAACAAGAATGCAGGCTGGTGTCCCAGACAGGGGAAGTTAATGGACAGACCTCACTTGACTTGACTCTAATGACCATGTTTTGTCTTTGCTACTCTCTCAGTAAAGTCCCAGCACTGTTTTCTCAGACCAGATCTCCCAGGAATATTTGCATTGCTACAGCCCATTAGGTAATTATAGACCAGGATTCCTCAAATGCTAGAACGTGGTCTGTGTTCAGGCTATGAGTAAATCAGCTTACCAAGGTCTGGCAAGACTGAGGAACAACCGAGACCATAGGGAAAGCTCAGTCAGCAGCGCAGTAGGCACTGTGGATAGGAGGACAGGCTGCTTGGGCAGCAGGGAGCATCCTGTGTCCACTTCCCTGAGGGGCTGGCTCTATGATCCCTACTTGTTCAGTCCTACTACCGCTGGCTCTCCTGTCAGAGCACCCTGAGCCCCTCTCTCAGTCCCTCCTGATGCCTGTGTTTGACCCTTTGGTAAATAGCAAAGGATGAGGCTCATCTCATTGATACCCACTTTTAGCACTTCAGCTTTGGCACAGAAGCTGTTGTCCAGCAACACATCGCTTGCTTTCACTCTTGAAGCGTCCCAGCCACCAGTCAACAGGGCTAGAGGCGGCATGGGTAACAGAGTCTGAGTATCTTCTTGACCTTGGCAGGCTTGAGGAGTAGGCCCATGCAAACCTCATGAAGTTCAACAAGGCCAAGTGCAAGGTCCTGCACCTGGGTCGGGGCAATCCCCAATATCAATACAGGCTGGTGGATGAATGGATTGAGAGCAGCCCTGCCGAGAAAGACTTGGGGGTACTGGTGGGTGAAAAACTGGACATGAGCTGACAATGTGCACTTGCAGCCCAGAAAGCCAACCGTATCCTGGGCTGCATCAAAAGAAGCGTGGCCAGCAGGTCGAGGGAGGTGATTCTGCCCCTCTACTCCGCTCTGGTGAGACCCCACCTAGAGTACTGCATCCAGCTTGAGGTCCCCAGTACAGGAAAGACATGGAACTGTTAGAGCAGGTCCAGAGGAGGGCCACAAAAATGATCAGGGGGCTGAGAGAGTTGAGGTTGTTCAGCCTGGAGAAGAGAAGTCTCTGGGGAGACCTTATTGCAGCTTTTCAATATATGAAGTGCACTTATAAGAAAGACTGAGAAAGAATTTTTACCAAGGCCTGTAGTGATAGGACAAGGTGTAATGGCTTTAAACTGAAAGAGCGTAGATTTAGACTAGATATAATGAAGAAATTTTTTACGATGAGGGTGGTGAGACACTGGAACAGGTTGTCCAGAGAAGTTGTGGATGCCCCATCATTGGCAGTGTTCAAGGTCAGGCTGGATGGGTCTTTGATCAACCTGACMTAGTGCAAGATGTCCCTGCCCATGGCAGGGGGGTTGGACTAGATGACCTTTAAAGGTCCCTTCCAACCCAAACCATTCTATGATTCTATGATTCTTCACATCCAAGCCCAGACTGTAGCAGTAGAGAGTAGATGGAAAACAGATGTTAGTAAAAGGGAACTGCTGTAGACAATAAAATAGAAGAGGTCCCCTTTTTCTAGGGTCTTCTTTGTCCCTCCAATAGATTTGCTTCAGACTTGCCTTGGCTTTTCTCATCTTCTTGCAGTTACTGCATGTTTGGGAGTTCTCTTTACAAGCTCAGCTAAGGTACTTGCTCGTGGAGGAAGCAGCCCTCCCCTTTTCCCAGACATCCCACTGGTAGAGTCCTACTCATGTTCATTTCATTATGTCAGCTATCAAGAAGTAACCAACTCACTTTTCCTTATGAGCAGCAAAGCTGCATTTTGCTTTAAGGTTGCCAGCTAGCATTTTCAAATAGGATGTTGTAACACTCACCTCCTACTCTGCATGTAGCAGCAAATCTGACATTTACAGGTGTCTCTGCTACAATCAAGTACTTAGGTTTGGGATTTTTCCTAATATTTCATTGAATCAGTATCCCTTGGCATTTTATAGATGCTCACAGGGTATCTCAGGAGCATGAGGAGAACTCCTTCCTTCATTAAGTACTTTCCTCTCACACTGGCAAACAGCTGGTTTTGAAACCACAAGAGAATACAAATTCATAGAATTAAGTTTCAGGAGGGGACACAGTCATTTAAACTGTCACATGTAATACAAACCATCTTGTGTCAACCACTTACCTCTGTATTTAACCCAATTACTTGTGTTGAATAAAAGCATAGCTTGTGGTTGGCTAAAATATGTACAAGGTGACACCTGATTTACAGATATAAAGGGATAACTCTTATCATCTCTCCTGGGAGTCTGTGCCAGGCATTAATCACACTCAGCATTAAACATTTGGGCCTTACCCCTCATTGGAATGACTCTGGATCAGTTGGCAGCCATGGCTTTTGAGCCACTGCTGCTTGATTAAAGAACCCATTGGCACATGTTTGTTTTTTTTTTACCTGAAGGTGTTTCTCTGCTATAATCCAGTCACTTCTCAGTCATTTATTTGACAAATTCATCACACTGAATTTCTTATATATCCTACTGAAATGCATTTTCTCCAGTCTAAAAAATCAGGCATGGTACTCTTTTCCTTACCTTTTTTTCCATTTTTAAGGTTGATTTTTTCCTCTGAGAACACGAATTCCTACAGGGCATTCTGGTATCATTGTCAGCAATGCCATATACCACAGTAAAAATCATTTTACTTTTCCTACTTACTCTGCCCTTTTATACATCCAAAGATTACTAACTTAAATACCTCTTGCTACAGCACTGTCATGGATGTGCATGTTTAGTGATTTTCACAGTTGCTTCTTTCCACGACACAGTCCCTCATTTTATATTGACTGAAGTGTCAAAAGAGCTTTGACGACCTGTGACCCTAAAAACAAATAAAGCATGAGATGAGCCTCAAGTACTCATTAGTTTTTCAAAAAATTCTGCATCAAGCAGTTAAAAGAAAACTAAAAAGCAGAAAAAGCTAAAGACACAGATTGGGAAGTCCCAATAAACAGAAATTAGTGATTAAATTGAAAATAAGTTAAATTCCTCTACTGGAATCGCCTCCTGTCTAGCTTTGGTCCGTTTGAATTGCAAAGTAGTGCTGCAGGCAGCAGCGTGGCTGTGAATCAGACTCTGATTTAGAGACGAAGTATGGGAGAGTTTTGGCATGTAATTTAGCAAAACTCCACAAGAGGGGGATACTAGCCACAAGCAAAGACTGCTCTGAAAATGTAAACGTGGTCTGACTGGGTTGGTCTGCAGAGGGTTTTTGCAGGGAGGCTTAACTTACATGGCAGCACTTGGGCGGGCTCTTTGGAGATGGAGATCCAGCCCCAGTGTGGTTGCTGCTTAGACAGCCCTACCTCAGCTATTTCAGGATTCTAAAGTAGCTGAAATACTTTCTATATAAAATAGTTGATAATTACATGTATTGAAGTAAATGTTGATTGAAACTATCCTATCAGTCACTTCAGCTTTTGACATAATGGGAAACAAACTCTGACTCTAGAAAGAAATACAGCCGCACTTAACAGTAGAATTTGTTCTCATACCTTTATAAGAAAGGAAAAAACCCAGATATCCCTTTTTTACAGGGAACGTTACTGAGTCAAAACTACAGATCTAATTTAAGCCAGCGCTGTTCACATATCACAGCACCATACAGAGCAGTATCTATATCCATATTTAACCCCTTTTCTTACCTTTTGGCCCCAGATAACTTTGGGTGGGTTTYTTCCAAACTTGAGAGTTTGAAACAAGAAAGTCTCAAACTTGAGTCTTGTAAAATCTGAGTTTTACATGTTGATTTTCAACGCAGCTCCATTCTCTTCTTCTCAATGCTGCATGCTTAGTGGAGAAGTACTTCTGTAATCAGGACACTGTGATAGCTGCGTATCYGCGGAAGAAAAAGGTCAACCTTAGRGTCCTGTTGGGCTCATTTCCAGACAATCCAGCACGTATAAATTTCTCCAGCACTGATGGAAGCTGAAAGCAACCAGTGTTCTTGAAAATCATCCCAGTTTTAGCCAAGAAAAACAAACTTGAGATTGTACCTGAAAGAACCTTTGGGGAAATGTGTAATTTCAGGTATATTCAGTGTGTTTATGTTTCTTGATGTTTATGTCTCCCCTGCAATACATTTGTACTCATCATGCACTCCTTTCTCCTTTTGAAAGCTACAAGATTGCTGGTTACCTCTGCTGTTGTCCTGGAGATAAGCCAACCCACAGCTGTTGTAACTCAGACCTATTAACAAGAGATTTCAGTGGGAAATGCAGTAAGTGTAGCCTAAACTCCTGGTCTGGAGGAAAGGGACATGGGCTGTTGTCCCATTAGAGGTGACTATCAGCTCATCACATGCAAGCAGGGAGTCCCGTAGGAGGCCACAAATGCTGTTAAAGTGTTTCCTAAAAGGGTTTCATGCAGGAATATTCATCCACACTTTGACAGCGCGGCTTGAGAGCATCTAGAGAGTGACCACATTATACCATGGGTAGAGCAATTTTGGAGACACTGCTCATCCCACCAGTCCTTGCTGTGTACCTGCTAGGACCTGTGTTTTTCTCCTTGCTCTCAGTGAATGAGCCAGGGAAGGGAGATTACCCAACTAGAGTGTGAGTCCTCTTGGCCTTCCACCAGTCCCCAGTGCCTGTGTTTGTGGCTGGTTGTAGTGGGCAGCTAGGATACAGACAGCAGCTCTATAAAGCCTGCCCTCCTGAACGGCTGTACAGAGGATCGCCTGCCCCACACATCATTTGTCAGAGACCCAAACTCTCCCTCGAGGAAGAGGCAGGCCAGGAAGGACGATCAGCAAGCCTGATTCTGCTCATCAGCCTTGACTGTGCTAAAAAAGACTGGCATTCTTGAAAATCAGTCTGGTCTTAAATGCAGAAGAACAAATTTGGGAGCCAGGGACCTGCCCTAAGCTAGGGGAGACAGAATCCATGGGGCATGGACTTGGCATTGACAAAAACATGTGGAAGAAGCTAGAGCAGAGGTAAAGCTAGGACATTCAGCAGTCACCACTAAGAGATGGTGAGGTGGACAAGAAGGGCAGAGATAGGCAACAGTTTTGGCAGCTGTTCATAACTGTAGCAGTGAAGCAGGCTTGAGCCATGGTTGTGGGYACCTCAATAGTTCCATCACAGAGAGACTACGTAGAGAGCTTCCTWTGAGGTACAGGCAACACCCCTCTGGTGGAGGAACAGTAAGTTGGAAGGGAGTGCAACCTTTCATCTAGGGGTTCCTCTGTCTCTCATCCAAGGCCAAGTTTGATGTAGCGCATCTGAGTGAATTTCAGTCACTTTTATCAAGAAAATTGTTAAGATGTGAAAAAATACATGAACTAAAGCCTTGCCAGATAAGAAAAATAAAAAGCAGAAGTGAGGCTGTTGAAATCCTAACAGTTAGCAGCGTAAGGATTAGAGGAGAATTGATATGAAAGGTATAAAATCCTAAAAAACAATCCAGGAGATCARAAGATAGCACCTCAGCAACACTGAGGATCTCTCACTCTCCACAGAGCAATGGAGGTCAGCCTCTCCCCACTTGAATGATGTTCTTCTGAAAAGCAAAGAGCCATAGGGCATCTGAGCTAGGGCAGTGAGCATATGCTTAGACCAGTAGCTCATTAGTTCTGGCTCTGTATTTGTTGTGTTTTCACCAACAAATTTTTGGGTTTTGCTCTTCGCTTGTGTTTATCCTGCCTGAAGAGTTTTTGCTTAGACAGTAAAAGTTACCTGAACAAAGTGGCCTCTGATATCCTCAGCTGGTCAGGGTGAATCACTATAAAAATCAGTATCCTTAAGGAGGTGAAATAAGAGATTACTGCCACTAAATTAAGCTTGGACTTYGGAGGAAAATATTCAGTTCTCTGATCCAAAAGAGTGTTTTGTCCAGGAGTACTTTTTCCAGTTTTTAAAGATTAAGAAGCAATTGCACCTCCTAATGAAAAACTAGAGTAGATGCAGGAAAGACTGAAAAGAAACAGGGAAGGTGGATGGCAGGGAAAATATACAGAACTGAGTGGAAGAACTTATCTGCACCTTGAGATGATGAATTTTCAGAAGTTTTTATCACATGCTGCTACAGTCTAAAGAGACAATCTTTGGTTTACAAAACAACCAACCAACCAACCAAACAAACTGCTAAATGGAACTTGCCAGCTGTGTGGATTCTCTCCACCAAGTTTTGTAGGTCAGGCATCTTGCTGTAATGTGCCCCTCCAGAGCCTGTAATTACAGGCTGTCCCCATTTTTACTGACATTTCCAACTTGTAATTTTCAGTCATGAACTTTACCTATCCTTGACATTTATAGATGTCAAATGATTTATGTGTAAAACACTTTTATTGGCAAGCAATATTGTTTGTTATGAAGTCATGTGGAATTTAGTAAGTGGCAATTAACCCTCTTGGGAAGTAAGTTTGCTCAGCAGCAGGAAAAGTCGATGTGGATTAATTCCTGTCTCAYAAGATTTTTTTCGTATTTGCTAAGCTCTCTCTTCTGTTCCCTTCTGGTTGTCTGGCTTGTCCTTTCTATCTGCCCTTGAGAGCTCACCTGTTCTGAAATTCTAGTGCATGGATGGATTATTGTTGATGTGTAATTTGCAATTCCAGCTCATGGGAATTCACCAATGCTTTCCTGTTTATAGAGCTAGTGCATGTCTTGCTTCAGCATTGCTCCATACTGAACTTGGTTGTCTTCTGGGTGAATCTCAGCTCCAGCTATGCAGAAACAAACTGCTTTCTGAGCAAATGATGGAGAGACATGGCCTCTGGGATCCAAGCGAGGTCTGCCGTAAAGAGAAAGAACCATTTGGATTGCATGTGGAGAGAGACACTATACAGAGGCTGCGTTTCTGTTAAATGCTGTGTAACTGCACAAAAAGAAAGACTTTTAAAATAAATGCCATTGCAACATTGATATGCTGCTCTACCCTACCTCTGTCTTCTGGTTCTTTAACCTCTTTTTCCATTCTCGGTATCTGTAGTCTGTCTGCTATCTATTAACCCTATTCCCATATCGCCACCTTCACACCTCAAGCCTGAGGACTGTATATGCCTGTAGTGTCTTGTCTTCAGCAAGGCTCGACTAGGAAATGTCTATGGAACAGAACTTCAAAATCAGATTAAAACACAAAACTCTGTCACTGCTGGTGTGAGGATTGTAATTGTTAAAATAACGAGTTAGCCTTTCCTTTTCCTTCCTTCCRTCCCAGTCAGCTGACTTGCGATTATGGATATCATTGACTGAACACTCGCTCACTCTATATAGTAAGAAAAAGAGGTAAACACATTGATAATACATTAAAAAACCATGATGTGCAATCTAAGAGATAAAATAATAGAAAAATGGACAGCGTAATTCCAACCTTATAGGGAAAACAGAACGAAGAAGGGGCAAGTGCTTAGAGGTGTAGCTGTTGGGGCTGACACAGGGGGCATGGGGCCASTGGCTATACCACAGCCTGTATGTTGCCTGTATTCCTCAAGCCCAAATAACTTTATATTACAGCCTGGACTCCCCAGGCATTACAGCTTTGCCCTCAAAGAGATGCCCTCTTAAATATTCTGTACTATCAGACTGCAAAGAACATAATAGCTACTGGCTTTAATTCCCTAATTATGCATTAATAAGAGACAAATTATTTTACAATCTTCCTGCTGGGATAGAGAGAAAATATTGCCGAGCATCCCTTTGAACACTTTATAAATACAGTATGTCATCAGGATGAACTTTCATGATGTGCTGCATAATATTTAAAACTTCTTAGTGGATTTCCAATTAATGCATTACATATATATTTGATAATATATTTTGTTTCTGCTGTTGCTCAGACAGTAAGCTGTTTTTTTGACATTTATTAAAAACATATTGAAAACATCTGCAGAGTTCTTCATTGTGATCAGTCTTGAAAATATCCAACTGCACTGCACTACTTTGTTAGAAAAATGAATTAAACCACCCAACTTCTCAATATAATAAAATCCCACATGAAGRATAACAGTTTTGTATTCCTTCACACACCCACTGATATAAACGCAACAATTACAGCTTTTTATGCAAGTGGCCTCTTGCTTCAAAGCTCAAAGCATCTCTAATTCTGAATAACTGCAGTTTCATATAATCATCCTTCTCATTTTTCAGGAACCTGACCACCTTCCTCTTCCAAACATTTACCAGGCTCTGCTTCTTCTCATGATGATTAGTGAAACATAAGGATAGATATTTTTCCTTCATCTTTTAGTCTATACATCAGACTTTCTCCATCTATCTAACAGAGCGGGTAGATGACCATTAATTGGATGCGCAGTGAGACCAGGCTCTACATCACATTGTARCATGTCCATGGACAGCAAGGGTCAGTCTCATGCAGCACATGCTGGTCAGTTGTGCGGCATATAAGGAATAGGTCTGACACCTCAGATATTGTTAGTTGTGACTGCAAACTAAGGGCCTGTCTTGTGTTTTATGGATCTGCATCTTAAGACAGCATACATATGATGCCTGCTTCTGCACAACTGGCAGTCTTCATCAAGTGATTTATTTTTTATACCCTGGAGTTCAGCCAACCATTTCTGGTTATTTCAATTTCACATTGCTGCCCTGCCAACTGCTGGTTGTCTGAGCCTGAAAACAGCATTTCGCTGAGTGAAGCTGCTTCTGGAGAAGGGCTAAGAGAAAAATCTGCTCAACTCCAACCTCTTCTTGGGTGCTTTTATTTCCTGGTTGTGAAGTTGTTACAAAATTTTAGAAATTCTTGCTTCAGCCTGTTCGTATTTGCCACGGTGAGATTTAAATCATTAAAAGATGTTTCACAGTAGTCATCTTGACAGTGCTTCACAAGTGAAGAAGTTTCTTATTCTAGATCAAAAATTCTTAACAAAGTTCAAGAATGCACATAAATACAAAACAGAAAAAACAGGTTGTTTTGTAAAGTTGGAAAATAAGGCCATAGCAAAAAATCAGTAGCTCTACCTATCTACAGAAATACCTTCTTATTTACAATAATGTAAGCAACAAAAGATAACTCTTACAGAGAACAAAAAAATGTAAGTATGTCAAGCTCTTCACCATAGCCAGGACAGTGAGAGTAAATGAAGAGGTAGTGGGGAGGCACCCACTGTCGATGCCTTGGCTGGAAATACGGAAATGTTCTGATGACATCTGAGCCTCGAACAGATGCCTCTGTGAGTGTTGCATTCAAAACCAGAATTCTGTAATTGCTTCAATTCCCAGCGCCAACCACTCCAAATAAAAGCATCAAGAAAAATGACTCATGAAATACATAATCCTGAAAGACATTTTGCATGAGTGTTTCATCAACAGAAGGTGATTTCTTGGGGTGGAAGGAGAGCAAGCATGCGCTTTTGTTGGTCACCTAATAAGATCTAATTACAGCCTGCAGCCGAAGAGACACTCACACTCACTCCTTCCTTACCAGCCATGTATGACTGCCCTCTCCTCTGGCTCAGACACAGTGGCTACACAGTGACTTGGACGAGACAGAAAGTCAATGTTCTGTAGTCGGTTACATTTACATGTTGTCACCGAGTTGATGCAAGTAACCTTACAGCTGCATAAAGCAGGATCCGCGGCGGCTGAAGAGGGGTTTTTGGTAGTTTGCAGTAAAGTAGAAGAWAAAATTTTACTCTAATCTTAAAATCATCATACCATTATCTTCATTCACGTAACTCTGCTTCAGTCTGTTTTCTTAAACACCATTCTTCTTTCTGTTAGCCACTTAAGCTTGCACTGGTCCTTGGTACAGTTCTGACTATGCACTTGCATTACTCTGGTATTATTTTCAGTAGTTGTTGTTTCATGTATGTCAATTGACATTTTAGTCTTTAGAAGGTTTGCGTTGGTTGCAGTAACCTAAAGGCTATGGTTCTTCTCACGTTTGGCCTCTACCCTGAAATGCCCGGAAGGGTTACACACGGTTTAATTTGATTTTACAACATACTGAGTGACTCTGTGGAGCTCAGTCCATAAAAAAAGGCATTTTTAGCAGGCACAGGGAACATTAGTAAACTGAACATAGGAAATCAAGTGCAGATGTATTTAAGAGGTTCAGTCTCGAGTGGTTTAAATATAAAACTTGCTGACAGCTGTAATAACCCTAGTTCAAACTGGGGAAAAGCAGCTCCTGCTGTAAACACGTTTTTACAGGTAGATGCCTATGATTATAGATGCCTCTGCTGCACCAGAGTTCATTTCATCATTGAGGGAATAACCATCATTGTTGGATGAGACCCATGTCTCTACCATACAGAAAAACCTGTGCTTGACCCCTTTAGCTCACAGGATCTTTACTTTTACCCTAAACTGACTGACCTGATGAATGAACCAAACCCCCATCTCTTACTGGCTCCTGTTTTTGCCTGTATTCATTCAAGTCTAGCCATTTGTTTTCAGGCTCCTTTTTACTGCATGAGAAACTACTAGTTTTTCCCCTCTTCAAAATCCACTCCACCACAAGGATCCCGTCTCCTTTCTCAAGCCGGAGTGTGCTGCTCCATTTGCGTGCGATTGGTTTTGCTCATTCTTTTACCAATTCTGCCTGGAGTGGGGTCCTGACATGTTACATAGCATCATCACTTTTAAGTATTATTGTATTGCAATAGAGAGACACGTTCAATATTGTTGTGCTGCGACAAGTACATAGCCCAAGAGAGGTCCCTCTCAGAGAAAAGGGAGGACCACAGGCGTGCGCCTCTGCGGAGCTCAGTGCTAAAAAAGGATCATTTCTGTTTTGTTCATCCCAGGAGCAAATCTCCAGATTCCCCTTCCCATCCACGAGGCTGGGGCACAGGGGGTCTTTCTTATCTTTCACCCCACTCCCATTTCTCCCATGGGTTTTACATTTCTGGGCCCCGTTTGCGGCTGAGCGGCTGCCACCCTGCCCCTGCCCCTGCAGATCCTCTGCCTCTCCTGCAGCCGCCCCCTTACGCCTTTCCCTTGGAAAACGTCTTTAAAATCTCCTCAGGCTGCAGGACGGCGCCGTCCCTCAGCACTGACCAGCGCAGGGACGAACGCTGCCGCCCCCTCGTTTTTTGAGCTGTTCGCCCTCAGCCTCCTGCCCCCCGCAGCCCGGCAGGCGCCGAACCGAGCACGGGAGACCGCGGTGCCGCCGCCGCCTGGATGCCACCGCTACCCCCCGGGGCTGCCCGCCGCCTCCCGCCCGCTGCCCTCAACCTCCCCGCCGCCCCCTCAGGCACCCGCGCCCTTGGCGGCACGCATGCGCGGCCGCCGTCAGGCAGCGGCACGGGAACGGAGAGCGGGAGCGATCGCTCCGCCGCCGGCCCGCCGCGGCAAGCAGCAACCCCTCATCCCGTGACCATGGCAACCTCAGCGCTCCCGTCCCGCCCTCCCCGTCGTCACATCGCCCTAGGAGCCCGGCGGGCGCAAGCCCCGCCTTCCTCCCGCTCGGATTGGGCGCCTGGCCATAGCGCCATCTCGGCATAGCACCGCCGATTGGGCAGATGCCGCTGAGGCACGAGGCGCGCGGTACCTAGAAGGAGGCGGAGGCAGCTGGTCATTAGCATAGCCCCTCCCCCGGCTGGCGACCCGTTCCCCCCCTCCCCTTGCGCTCGAGGGGTGCTCGCTGTGAGGCGCCGCCGGGGCCCGGGGCGCCGGGCGGGGTTTGCCTGGCGGCCGGGCGGGAGGCTGGGCCGGGGGGGGGAGGAGGAGGAGGAGGAGGAGGAGGAGGCGGCGGCAGCGCTGCATCCTCCCTCCGTGAGGCGGCTGCGGGGGGCCCTGACGCGAGCAGGTAGAGCATCAGCCGCGCCCCCCCGGGGCGTGAGCCTTCCTCCGCCCGAGCCGCCCGGTGGGTGCGTCACGGGCGGCCGGGGCGGCCCCCTCGCAGCGCCGTCGCCTCACTGACCGGGCGTGGGGGCTCCGGCCGCATCGACGCCAACGGAGGCGCATCCGTCCCGGCAGCCGAGGCGGGGCTGGGCACGGCGGAGGGGTGACCGCGGGAGGCGGTGGGGTGGAAAGGCCTYGGGCCGCGGCGGGGACTCCGCGAGCATCGCGTGTGGCGGGTGGCGTCGTGCATTTTCTTAAGGTGCTGTGGGGAGCGCGGTGATTTTTAAGAAGACGTTTTATATTGATTTTTTTTGGCGGTTTTGGATCCTCTCTCTGGGCTCCTGTGGCAGCCCAGCAAGGTGGGGCTTGTTCCTCTACAGGGTTTTGTGGAGCTCCTTGTTTCTTCATTGAGATCTCTCTCCCTTCCATCACAAAGGAAGTCTTTGTGTTTCTATACATATATTTTTTCATATCTTGCACTAAACCCCGTTTTGGGCAGTGTCCATCGACGGGAAGGCTTTGGAGGAAGCAACCAGGAAGAGTGACCAGTCCCCTCACAATGTGGACCTTTCTGGGTATCGCCTCCTTCATCTACGTGTATAAAAAGTGCGGAGACCTCATGACTTATGCTAATAAGGAGGTGCTACTCTCCGTGTTAGTGTTTTTCTCCCTCGGCTTGCTGCTATCGTACAGGTACCACTTCAGGGGTCCCAAGCAGCAGCAGCAGCAGCGGAAGACCCACCTGGGGATGCTCTCTGATGTTCTCTCAGCTTTACCGCTTGTTGGCTTCTTCTGGGCAAAACCCACCCCAGGATCTCAACAAGTTGAACAACCCAAATCCAGAAAGGTAGGTTCGATTCAGATGTGGCACATGGGTTGCAGTGTCCTCCTGCTGTTCCCTCTGGCCACTGACCCTCTGCCCTGGTGAGGGAAAGGAGCTAAGAAAGGGTTGGAGAGGGTTTGTCTTTAGATGTTGGATGTCTGATTTGTCATGTTTTGTGTAAGTTTTGGATGACAACAGAAACAGTGAAACTTATGTAAGTGATAGAGCAGGGGTTTTGTAGAGTCAAATCAAATGTGTTTGAAGAAAGATTTGTAGTAAAGGATTATTATACTAGCGGAAAAATATCTTCAGTTGCCAGTCTGTTGTAGAGATGAGGGACTGGAGCATCTCTCCTATGAGGAGAGGCTGAGAGAGCTGGGACTGTTCAGCTTGGAGAAGAGAAGGCTCAGGGGGGATCTCATCAATGTATATAAATACCTGAAGGGAGGGTGCAAAAAGGACAGAGCCAGGCTCTTTTCAGCGATGCCCAGTGACAGGACAAGAGGCAGTGGGCACAAACTGAAACACAGGAGGTTCCCTCTGAACATCAGGAAACAGTTTTTCACTGTGAGGGTGACCGAGCACTGGAACAGGTTGCCAGAGAGCTGGTGGAGTCTTCATCCTTGGAGATACTCAAAAGCCAACTGGATGTGGTCCTGGGCAATCTGCTTTAACTGACCCTGCTTGAACAGGGGGGCTTTGGACCAGATGACCTCTAGAGGTCTCTTCGAACCTCAGCTATTCTGTGATTAGCTTGCTGATCTTTCTGTATAAGACACATTTGTCTAGACAACTGCACATACAGTTACTTGGAAATTATTGCTAAATTATTGCTTGTGCAATAGCTACAGGACCTGAGCTCAGATGGTCAGTCTGTTCCACTGAGCCCAGCGTGAGACTTGCTGTGAGACAGTGAGGAGACCTGTAGTTCATGGCTGGAGCTTAGCTGGAGTCCTGCCATCTAAGACTACCGACTGGACATGCATATTCAGTACATCTGTGGGTCGGCACTGTTTGGCTACTTTCCTGTGTGCTTCTGGGCATTTTCAGCTGGGCACTGACCCCTTGCACAAAAGAACTTGAAACTATTTTTGGCTGCAAGTCAAAGGTTCTGGATTTTTATTTTGTTTTTCTGGTAAAGCCTGTCTTTACCCCAATTTCTTGTATTATCTGAATTCAGATAGTTAGTTTTGCACACCCTTGCTGCATTTTAGATATAAACATGACACTATGCCACTAGAAATCCTGATGTCAGTGTTGTTCTGGGCATTTGTTTCACTGATGCAATCGTGTTTTTACCACTGTCAGCACTGTAGTGCTGAGGCATTTGTGAAAGAGTGAATTGGACTCTATTCTACCAGCTGGAGAAATGACTTGCAGGTTTGTGCTGGAATTGCCCTTACAACTGTTTTTTCACTTTGAAGTGTATGTGATTAGATGCTGTTGGGAAGGTGCTGTAACATAGCTGGTCTTCAGGTACCAGTTTATATGTTAACTGATATGTAATCTGATGTATGTCAATTCTTAACAGTTTTAAATGTAGGTGAATGGTAATTTTGCCTATACTTTTGGCTGTCTGATGATTCTTCATTTCAGGACCACTTCTTTATAACATTTCCCAGGTAGCTGCTTCTGCTGACACTTTTCCATGCTGAGTATTACCACAAGCTATGGTAGTTATTTTGGTAGGTAGGTTCACTTACAGTAGAATTAAAGAGAAATACATTTTCCAGTGAATCTGATAGCACTTTGCAATGAAAAAGGTTAAGGCTTCTGTGTAGTAGTGGCTCACTAGTATGAAGGCACTGGTGTGTTACTTTATAGACCAAGAATGTGGGACAGCTACGGYGTACTGCTTTACATAGGAACTTGATTTTCAGTCTCTCTGAGACTATGTTAGTGGTTTGTCTTTGATCAATGGGGCAGTTTTAAGCAAGTATCTTGAATTTGTTTGGGGGGGTGTTGTTTYTTCTTTTCTCTGCTTGTGTTTTTGTTGCATTGTAGAGTACAACTGATTTCATTTTGGACAAAACTAAACTGGAAGATGCTCTCCAACTACCAATGTGCTCTCAGTCCCCTGGGTCGAAGTAGAACTAGTCCAAAGTCAAGGTTATGGTACAGATACATTGGCACGTGTAACTTTGTTGGCTTTCTTTTCTAAAGGGTAAAAGAGAAGTAAACTTCTCAGATGTATATCTGACAGAGACTGCTCCAAATACAACATTATCGCCCCAATACGATCCAGAAATTATAATTGTGGGATCAGGCGTCCTTGGTTCTTCCTTGGCCACGGTGCTTTCGAGGGATGGAAGAAAGGTGACTGTGATAGAGAGGGATCTGAAAGAGCCTGATAGAATAGTTGGAGAATTGTTGCAACCTGGAGGTTTTAATGCACTTAGAGACTTGGGTCTTGAAGGTGAGTGCATTTCAAAATGTAAATATATCTATAACACAAAAGTTACTACACTCAATTATGCTTTTAGAAAAAGCATGCCTACAGGGAAAATGAAGAAATAACATTATCTACGCTTAATATTGGAATTAAAATTGCTTGTGTATTTCCAGTCTGCCATTTTGAAAATATTCGTCCTTCAACATGTGTGTTTTGATTAAGAAAATTGAACTCTATGTAAAGAAATACTTTTCCTACATAATTAAGCTTTCTTAAAACCTTTTTTTAACTCATCCATTGGCTTATATTTTGCAGGTACAGTAGAAGGTATTGATTCACAAATAGTAAATGGTTACATAATTCATGACATAGAGAGCAAGTCGGAAGTTGAAATTCCTTATCCAACRTATGAGGATGGCCGCGTGGCCAGTGGAAGATCTTTTCATCATGGCCAGTTCATCATGGGTCTCCGAAGGGCAGCTATGGCAGAGCCCAAGTGAGTTGCCTTGTGAACATCACAGTTGGGATCCAGAGATTCAGAAGCACTGTTCCCAGCCTCCGTGAGATTCCTTAACCATTTCACTCTGTCCCAACACAGAAGGCTGCAATGAACAAGACTGAGAGAAAGTAACAGCTATAGTTACTCCCTCTGACTTCTGTAGACATGTTCATGAGTTGCGTATACATCATATGTTAGCCTTTGGGACCAGTTAATCTTTAAACTATGGGAATATAGGCTTTAAATATTAGGCAAGGTACGGGCCCATCCATGTGAGAGAACAGTTCAAGGGTAAAGAGTTGATTCTTTTCTACTGATTCTTGCGTTTGGCATTTTACCAGAAGCAGCGGCCTCTTCTCAGTRAGCAATGCATAGAACTTCTTTGGTCAAGAAACGAGTGACAAATCTGGTATAATTTCTTAGAATCATAGAATGGTTTGGGTTGGAAGGCACCTTTAAAGGTCATCTAGTCCAACCTTCCTGCAATGAGCAGGGACATTTATTTCTTCCACTGATGTTATCTGTGATGCCAGAAATCAAGCTGCTTCTACATTTGCATGTTGTTCTGCTTTTTCTGATAACAAAAAGTCAAGCAAAATAACTAGAAAGGAGCACTAAATGGAAGTAGCTCTTTCCAGTTGTTAACCTCTGCTTTTCAGAATCTTGAAGACAYCTTCTCTTCCTAATGAAGTAAAAATTAGTGTTTGGTATTTCCTTTTTAACCTATTGCTTTCTTTTATACAAGAAATGAGAAGGAAACTTTTATTGAAACAGACTAGATTCTAGGTGCTGTTTTCTGTGGGGTGTTTTTTTGTTTTGTCTTTTTTTTCCCCCCTAAATAATGCTTACAAGGGAAACAYGGCTTTATCATCTTTTTACCTTACATATCTTTATTCTGAACTGGAAAATTGCATTCTCCTATCATACCTGTTATATCATATGAATTATTAAAAGTAGCACTAAAAGATAGCAGCTCTGTAGTACAGTTAAAATTAATGACAACTGCGTTCACTAGCTATAAAAGCTAAAGCTTTGTTGAGCCTTGAAGTTCAGTGAAATTGCATGCCTGTTTGTTCAACTTATGGGAAAACTCCAGTAGCGGTACACAGTCTTTGAAGMAGAAACTTACAAAAGCTAATGTTTGTGACTTGAATTCAATTCTTTCCCCTTTTTCCACACTCTCTTTAATGTTCATTTTGTGTATGTTTGCTTTCCATTTTAATTATAGCATAGAAAACTGCATGTTAAATTAAGATGCGGGAGAGATCAAGAACTCTTAATAGTGCCATGAGGCTTTGTTTTTCATCTCATAACTTGTGAAAATATAGGGGATAATATTACTGATTAATATAACCTCTTTATAAGTACTGGGCAATATGAATTTATTTCAGATGAGTAAAATTAATTTGGCAGAGGAAAGAGGTAGGGCATCATTAGTTAATTTTTTTTATAGTGGATGAGAACCAGAAAAAGAAGTAAGCACTTACTTAGATAACTGAAATGACAACTATAACAGAAATTTAAAGCTGATAGGATCCGCAGAACTCTGATTCACTTGCTATTAACCTGACATGTTGCTGCACTCCATTGCTGTTGAGGTTTCTGTTAGTGTGCTTTCGCATAACCATTCATATTTTGATACAGCTAACCTGCCTGTTGCCTGGCAAATTAATCCAGTCACGATCTGCTCTGAAATTTCTGTGCTGGCTGACATATAGAAAAGACATGAAATCAATTGTTCATGTTCCCTCTGAGAGCCTAAAATATCAAGTGGTTGTATTYTCACATGGACCTTTACCTCATTTCTCCAAGTTGTGGAATTCCATCTGGATATGAAAATATTTGTGAGGGAGAGGGAGCGTCCATTTCGAGCTGCTAAGTCTGCTGTCCCCCCGCTGGGATCAGGTCTAACAGCTCAGACCCAACAAGGGATTTAAGTTTACAGAGATTGAATTTGTGAAACCCAAATAGCCCTGGTTGGGAGGTGGAAGTTGAGGATGCTCAGTTCAAACTCCAAACATAAGCATTAGCAGAACTTTAAAAGCATAAATAGCCAATTAAAAAAAAAAAAAGTGTATCCTGAATTCCTGAGGTGAAAAGGATGTGTCAGTCCTAAACAGGTTATTTTGGACTACTCTGAGAATTAGGTACCTCACTTTTATCTAGCGTACATGTTAAGTGTTGAAGTGCTACTTCAGATCTTGCTCCTGAATTCTGCTTGGAATTAGGTCTCACCTGCACTGTCAGCATTTCCCACCATTTAGCAGGGATGACTCAGTCAGCTGCCTGATTTGTGACCRTTACTACGTGTCAAACTCCTCTCTGCATCTCTCACGTGGCCATGGAGCACCTGAAGCACAACTGGGAATTCTGCTGAGTGGTAGGGTATTTAAGATAAGCCCTACAGTTTTAGAATATTCTCAAGTATCAAACCAAATGGTAGTGTTCAACTGAAATTAATGACAAGCACTTTTTGACGTTCCATGTGGCTTCTGAAGGTGGTCAAGAACAATCTTTGTAAAATTTAAACAAAGCATTTGTGTTGGCAGAGACAAGATCAGTGAAAATCCGGTTTCCCTTCTGTGTCTAGTGCCTTGAAATGTTGGCATCATTAATCCTTTTCCATTCTGTTCTAACCCCTCTATTTTATTTCAGTGCAAAATTCATTGAGGGGACTGTGTTACAATTGCTTGAGGAAGATGACTGTGTCGTGGGTGTTCAGTACAAGGACAAAGAAACTGGAGACACTAAGGTAAGACAGTTTTGTGTTACGATCTTTGTGAAACTATTGAAAAGATTGAGGGTTGGTTTATACATATATATAAAAAAAAWTTTTTAAAAAAACCTCTATTTTGGAGCACTGGTACAGAAATAATGCAATTATCAAGAAAGCGAAACCTTTAATAAAGGGAGATTACTTTCTAGTGGATACAGTCCCGGCATGTAGGAACTCTTGTTATAACTTCTTGTGCAGCTTCTGCTTTCAATGTCTCTGGAGAATTCAGTTCATTTTTTATTTCAATTTTCTTATGCCTGGAGTTTAAAATCTTCTGAGGGTTACTGGTGGAAAAAACAATATATTAAGATTTATGCTTTGCCTGTGTGTAACGGTCTACATTTCCATGTACACTTCCACCAGAGTTCTGGCCTATTTTAATTGCATCACTGATTTGATTAATGTTCTTTGCCTCAAATAATGCTAAACTGTTGGCTAAATGCTATGAAACTGTATGAACTTACAATAAAAAGTTTAGGAGAGACCAATGTAGGTAGAATCTATGTGCTGAAGTTCTGGATATACTGCCTATTCTCTAGAAAAGCCAAACTTGAAATCTCCCCCTTTGTTGGCTTTAAAATTGCTTTGCTGCCTAAAGTTATGTAGCCATAACTTTATAGTTATGTAGTGTGTTCAGATGTGTTCTGATGGGGAAGACGGGAACCTCCTGTCTACGCTCTGCTGCCCTCCATACAAGATTGAGAAAGTTCCTGAGTAGTTGGAAGATCCTGCTCTGAGCATTAGTAACAAAATCTCTCATCTTTAGGTAATTTCAAAATAGAAATGGTGGTATAAAACTGTATGTAAAAGAGCCTTTTAAAAGTACTTGCCCAAGATGTAGGAGAGCTACTCAGGCAAAAGGCATTTCAGGCCACTTGACGGCAAAGTGCTGTTAAGTAGGAAGCTGTAACAGAGCTGAGTGGAAACAACATCCTTGGCCCCTCTTGAGGTAGCTGGAGGAAGGGGGAGTTCCAAGTCCTCTTCCTTAGTCTGTCTTACATGCCATGTGAAATGAATAAAATCATATTAGGGAATCCACTCTAGTAGAATAAGCCATTGAATCGCACATGAGTACTGGAAAGATAGGGAGTTTGGAGATGAGGAGGTTTTTTGGGGGGTGGGGTGGTTTGTTTTGTCGTGGGTCCCATCCCACCCGCCCCCAATCCAATTGGCTTTATCATCCAGTAATGCAGAAGGTTTGTTTTGTTTTGTTTGGAGAGTGGAGGGGGATAGTGCATATTTTGCTTTGAGATTTGTTTTTAAGCTTTACACATTTATGAATGTTGTTGTTGTAATTTTAAGTGTGACTTATTTGACCAGCAGTAGGGTGACCAGTGTTTTAGCCTGCATCTTTCCTGAGAGCATGCATGCTGTTCTTRAGGCTTTTAGTTTCCTATCAGTATAATGGGGATAAGCAAATTCATGTTTTGCTCTGAATGCTGAAGTTCTGTGGCTGGAAAGATCTGTTTCATTTGCTGGCCTAGATCTCCTTTGATTGTAGAAATCTAGTGTAAGAAATTTCCACTAAACATTTCTTCTTAACTGTGTTTCCCTACCTGTGACTTTTTACAGCTGGGAAACTACTTGTGGGGAAAAAAACAAACCAAACCAAACCAAAACCGAAGCCTGTTTRCATTCCTTAGCCTGCTTTAATAAAGAAAGGAGGCTGATCTATGTTGTGTGTCTGTGTTTTTCTGTTCTCTCCATCCCCATTGTCCACCACATTACCTTTGAGATTTTTATTCTCTTAAATGAGGTTGAAATTAGCCAGTATGCTAAAAATCAACTTATAAAATTTATCAAAACCAGGCAACTGAATAGAGTAAAGGTCTTAGTATGTTGACTGTGGAAAAACTGCAGCGTGAAGGTTCAGATCATTAGACCCTAGGGAACCCATATGGGCAGGTGACCTTGCTCTAATTGCAGGAGTAGAGTTTGCAATCATCTGAGGCAGGAATCCATAGAAGGAGGTTTCCTTAGCGCTACTCAGGAGCTCACGTCTATAAGCTCAGACACCATAAATGTATATTATTTTACTCAGCTCTACTCTTACCTGATTTTGTCCGACTTCCCTTCACACAGCAAAAGATGTAAGGATTGTGTGACACAAGTGACTGAGTCCATTCCTATGCAGGAGAGAACTGCTTGTAGAGGAACCTGTTCACATACTGGCTCACCAGATGCTTCCATCCAATAGTAAAATATTTTCCAGGAGTACTAATGAAACACGGCGTGCTTTTTTGCCTTGTTACTTACATCCTGAAAGCTTAAAAGGAAAACAATTTTTTTTTGAGCTCATGCCAAATGTATGAGATTATTGAAGGCCAAGGACTAATGTTCAATATAAATCTATAGTCATTTGCAGTTAAATCACTGAATATACTGACACTGAGAAAGCTGTAGGTAGAAGGAAACATCTGCCTTTAAATGCTTTCTAGTATAATAATGTTGTTATATTACCATAACAGTAAAATGCTTAAAAATTATGTTTTAATAATCAGAATAATTTGCTTATGTTAGAGAACAATGTATGTGTTAAACACACAGCATACGTTCAGGCTGAACCTAATCAGTTTACTCAGATTTTATTTTGTATTTTGTCTATATACACTATTTGTTCTTATAGTTCCTAAGTATACTAGGAACTGCTCAGAGTTCACTGCTTGGTCTTTTAAAGAAGATCTTGGTATGCTTCCTGCATTTCAGTTTGTTACACTTTGGTTTATTTTTGTTTAGTTGCTTATGCGTGGTTCTTTAATTTAAAATTTCTTCTTTGTTTTCTTTTTTCTCCTGAAGAGCATTATAGGCTGAAGGGAGCAAATACTCTACTTTCTTGTCTTTTTTTTTTTAATCCAAGTTCCTACAGAGTCCCCATAACTATGTTATCTGATTGCATGTCTAAAAAAGCTGGAGTATATTGTTAGATCAACTTTTAGAGGAAATAGAGTTAAATATGAATATGAGGAAGGAAAAAAATAAAAATACTGTATTTCTTAATACATATATTATAAATATGGTCTGTGATCCTCTTACATGTTTATTGTGTTGTAGAACATCTAATGTGCAGTTGAAAATGAGAGCTTGGGAGTTGTTTCCCATTGTTCTGATGCAAAATGGAAAATATCATATCTTTTTTTATTTTTTCTTTATGCTGCAGGAACTTCATGCACCACTTACTGTTGTAGCTGATGGACTTTTCTCCAAGTTTAGAAAAAACTTGGTCTCCAACAAAGTTACCATTTCATCCCATTTTGTTGGTTGCATTTTGAAGGTAACTTTAATGTATAATACTATATAAGCCAGTATGCTACCGCTTCTTAATGTGGGTCTGAATTTCACTGAATATGTTGTTGTTCATTATCTTTTCCAACAGAATCAGTTAGAACTATGCTTTTAGATATTTATGCAGCTGTTCTATCAGTTTCTGTTTCCCTTTGAGGAGCGCTTGGAAATTTTCTATGGTCTATGTTTCTAACCCTTAAATTACTGATGCATACTCTGTCCCAGGTCTAGGATAGCTGAACTTGCTATGTCATACTTGACATATTTGATACAGTTACAAATAAGATTTTCAACTCTTAAAACACTTTTAAGTAACTGTGAGCCAGTTTTGGTTTTGTTTGTTTGTTTGTTTTGTTTGTTTGTTTGTTTTTTTAAGTGGATATTATTGTTAAAAGTTAGTTTTCTGTTTTAAGAGTGGAGTACAGTGTTAAGATTAAGCATATAGTTGAACAAGGGAGGGTTTAAAAAACTGAATTTAAAAAAAACTGGTTTAGGATAGCTAGTTTAAACTGAGCACTGGTCTCACTAGACCAGTTCATAGAAAATACTTTTTTTTTTTTTTTTAGGAAAAAAGTTTCAGCATCTCAAAGGTAGTGCTATGTGTGCTATTACTGCTATATCTTACATAGCACTGATGTCTGAATTAGAGGTACGCACCGTTGTAAAGCTGGAACCCAATTTGCAAAATTATTTCCCTGGATATAGGCGCTTTGACTGGTTTATGTTAAGATATTGGTAGCTAAGATGGTGACAGTCATTTTTTCACAATACTTTCACGGCACTTGTTCAGGGAGTGGAAATCTTGAGTTTTAGATCATCCTAGCAGCTGGGGTCAAACCACCTATGTTTTATACTCCAGAAAAATACCCAAACTGTGCTCCCGCCTGAAGATGGGGTACCTTGTAGCCAAGTACATATAGACCTTAAGGACCTATAAACTTTTAAGAGAGAAAGTGGGAGTCTAGGTTGGTAGTTGGGTGGTTGGAGAACTCAGGTAGGAATCCTGGCTGGGTCTTGCCCTCCGTGGCTGCTGCAATAACCATTGGATTAACAGTAAAAATAACGAAGGGAGAAGGAACCAAAATTACAGAACTTTCGCTGGACTGGGAACACTGACTTGGAAGAACTTTAGCAATTCTTGGGTCCCTGCTCCTGTAGTTACCACTGCCCAAGTGCCTCCTGTTACTTTACTTTTGGAAACTTGTTTACGACCTGGTTAGATAGGACCCTATGATTCTTCCTCAGTTGGTATCTCCATGTAGTCGTATACAGACTAGTGTATTTCTTTCCCTCCCACCCCCTTCTTTATGAAAAGAAAACAAAATGATCTTATGGAAAACCACTACATTGATTACATTACAAGTTTTCAATGGCACGTGTTAAATACTACTGAGGTGTTTAGATGAAATGTATAACTTACCATACATTCTAGTAAATATTAAAATGTATTGCCAAAAGAATTGTAACTACACTGAAGTTCAGAACTTTCTTTTTGAAAACACTTCTCTTGTTCATTTAAAGAGAAAAATAACACAAACTTAGTATGATACGGGATTTTATTTCAAAGTATTTCGGAAAATTATTTTGTATGTCTGAAGTTTAATATCCTTTCATTAATCAGTCTCAATCTTTTTCCCCCTTCTTTTCTTTTTAAGGATGCACCACAGTTTAAAGCTAATTATGCTGAACTTGTTTTAGCTAAAACTAGTCCAGTGCTAATCTATCGGATTTCTTCAACTGAGACTCGGGTCCTTGTTGATATTCGAGGGGAAATGCCAAAAAATTTAAAAGAATACATGATTGAGAACATTCATCCACAACTACCTGGTAAGTCTAGAAAGATTTCCATCCATAATTATCACAACTAAATGTGCCAAAAAAGTCACATTTCATTGAATCCATTGAACTGTGTGGGCTTTTTCCATGTGCGCAGTTAGTGTTTCAGTAACCATTCGTCCTTTTTCAATTCCACATCAAATAAGAGTTTGTTCAGCTCACATCTGTGAGGTTAGCAATTCAGAAGGATTATATCTCTAAGAAGAGGTTAAAATGGGTTGTGTGCAAATTATTTTAGACTCTGTCTAAGTAGTGTAACTAAAAAATTTGGTTATTGCAGATCACTTAAAGGAACCATTCTTAATAGCAGTTCAGAATGATCGTTTAAGGACTATGCCAGCCAGCTTCTTGCCTCCTTCAGCTGTTAACAAAAAAGGTGAGTATTATGAAATAAAAGGAGGGAAAAAGGCATTATAAACTTCTTCTGGGACTTAAGGCTTTGTTGTCATAGACGTATGTTTGTTGTTCAATACAACTGTCTCATAATTCTTCTATGAAAAATAGTATTTTGAAAATGTGTACCTTGGGCATAATTTAACTGGAATGTTTATATTGACACCAGATTTCAAATCAGTGCCTGCTTTATTTTTAAGTTTAAATCACTCAGTTGCTCAAGCTCCTACAAGTGTGGTCTTTTTAAGGAAAACTTCATTAAAAAAGGAAAGAAATTACCTTGAAAAGTGTGTGTGTGTGATTGTGTTCTTTGACACACACATGCATACCTATAGGGAAAATATACTTTCACCTTGATCATCTTAAAGCCTTTTTAAGCCTGTTAATTTCCAGACATCCCTCTTCCCCCCACCTTCTTTTTTCTTTTTTAATTTCTAGTTGTTATTCATCTTATTTTCTGGTGGGAATGAATTCTTAGTAAGTTTGATTTTTTAAAAAAAAAAGAGGGTTTGAGTTCTAAGATTATGTAATGGTCATGCAGTATCCCGTTAATTTTTCTCTTCTACCTAGGTGTTCTTCTTTTAGGAGATGCATATAATATAAGACACCCTCTAACTGGTGGAGGAATGAGTGTTGTTTTAAACGATGTTAAAATATGGAGAAGTTTGCTCCAGGATATTCCAGACCTTTATGACGATTCTGACGTTCTTAAGGTGAAGCTTTATTTTGGACTTACTTTAGGCAGCTTTTGCTGCAATTTAATGACACGCTTTTAAGTTTTATGCAACTTAGGGACATGCAAGTTATTAGTGAAGCACAGCTGTTTTCAAAGCTTTGGATAGATAAATCATACATTAGACATTCACCAGTAAGTGGAGCTGCAATTTGTGAGTGCAATAGCTGCATGGCAAAAGGCAGATTCAAAACGGTGCTTACTGACCTGTCGTGTTTTGCTTAAGGAGACTGATGTGCTGTGTCTAGTCAGCATGCTTTGCTAGTATAACCTGATATTCCCATATTAGTAGTGTATTTGTAACGTAGATTGATCTTAAATGGGGTGGGTTTGGACCATTACACTTGTGTGAGTGGTACTTAGAGAATAATGAGCATGTGTCCCGAGTTTTTCAGGATGCATCTCAATGCTCCGCTAGCCTCTTGATGGCTGCATTAATCTCAGAGTAGTAAGTTAGAAGACATCCTTCTTTCCCCGGAATCAGCACCATCAGTGTTGATGCTGAGTTTATTTTTTCAGTGAGATTTATACCCAAAATTCTGATGAGTAGATAGTAAGATTTCTTATTTATTTGTTTACTGCTTTTAATCGGGTTAGGCGTATTGTCTTGGCTAAATTACAGCTAGAATAATTACAGACTACAAGTAAATGATTCAAAAAGTGTATTTGAAAATTGAGAAGCACTTAGAGGGACCCTGAATGTCAGGACAATACAGGATTTACCTGACCAAATGCGGATACTTATATCTCAGCTAGTCACCTCAGACTTTCAGTTATTTCCTACTTATTGTCAGTCAACAGAAAGAACTAGGTGAGTGTTATCCTTCAAGTTTCTGACCTACCTCAGCCACCTACTATAGGATGAGATGAAGCACACCCTGGAACTACCTTCCCCCCCCCCCTCCCCCATATTTAGTGTAAGAGAAGCCTAGATAACTGGTTCGACAAGTTTCCAAAGTTCCTTAATGACCTAGCTTGGAACCGATCTAGTGTATCACTAAATCCACTCTACATTTTCATGAGTATGACTCTTACCACCTCTTTGGGAATCTTTTGAATGCTCTTCTGTATTTACTGACATAAATACCTTTTTTTTTTTTCTTTTCTTTCTTTCTTTCCCTTTTCCAGGCAAAAAGAACATTTTACTGGTCAAGAAAAAAATCTCATTCTTTTGTAGTGAATGTTCTTGCCCAGGCACTTTATGAACTCTTTGCTGCCACAGATGGTAAATATATTTTAAAGATAACTTCTGATGAATTACAACTTGGTAAATAAATATGCCTGGGGAGGGGATGTGTATGTGTATGAGCGTATGTCCTTGTGTTTGTGTCTATATATTTTTATATATGTGTATGTATATATGTATATTGATATATATTAAAATATATCAATCAAAGGATTTTAATGAGTTAGCTTGTGTTCTCTGCCTAGTTGTTTAGTTCCAGTGTTATGTAAACTGAGTTTTAGCAATGTGAAGGCAAGTCTGGAGTTAGTATTAAAAAAACAAAACCAAAGAAAAACCCCACAAACAAAGGAAAAAACAGAAAACACTTGTACTTGTGTCAGTTAATATTCAAGAATATGTAGATATTCTATAAGACTATCCTTTACTTAAATAAAACTAGCTCAAAATCCAACTGAATTTAACAGAACAACAGCTACCGAAGTACCAAAGTCCTGGATTTAATATCACTGTTGCATATGCTGAAAAAGTTTTTGGTATGTGTTGAATATATTTGTTGAGTCATTTTAGTTCATTTTGTAGATTCCTTGCATCAGCTGAAGAAAGCCTGTTTCCATTACTTCAGACTTGGTGGAGAATGTGTCTCGGGTCCTGTTGGATTGCTATCTGTGTAAGTTCAGTGTGCTGATAATAGTTAATACGAACTGGGTCAAGCATTGCRAGCCTCTGTGAGGATCTGCTTTGTTCCCATTGGACGGCTCTGCACAGGGAGAATTAGGAATCATTTAGGTTGGAAAGGACCTTTGAGATCATCAATTCCAACTGTAAACCTAACRCTGCCAAGTCCACCACTAAACCATGTCCCTAAGTACCACATCCACACGCCTTTTAAATGCCTCCAGGGATGGCGACTCAACCACTTCCCTGGGCAGCCTGGTCCAGTGCTTRATAACCCTTTTGGTGAAGAAATTTTTCCTAATATCCAATCTAAACCTCCCCTGGCACAACTTGAGTCCATTTCCTCTTCTCCTATCGCTTGTTACCTGGGAGAAGAGACCGACACCCACCTCGCTGCAACCTCCTTTCAGGTAGTTGTAGAGCACGATAAGGTCTCCCCTCAGCCTCCTTTTCTCCAGGCTAAACAACCCCAGCTCCCTCAGCCGCTCCTCATAAGACTTGTTCTCCAGACCCTTCACCAGCTTCGTTGCCCTCCTCTGGACACGCTCCAGCACCTCAATGTCCTTCTTGTAGGGAGGGGCCCAAAACTGAACACAGTATTTGAGGTGCAGCCTCACCAGTGCTGAGTACAGGGGSACRATCACTTCCCTACTCCTGCTGGCCACACTATTTCTGATACAGGCCAGGGTGCTATTGGCCTTCTTGGCCACCTGGGCACACTGCCGGCTCATATTCAGCTGGCTGTCGACCAACACCCCCAGGTCCTTTTCCGCCAGGCAGCTTTCCAGCCACTCTTCCCCAAGCCTGTAGCATTGCATGGGGTTGTTGTGACCCAAGTGCAGGACCCGGCACTTGGCCTTGTTGAACCTCATACAGTTGGCCTTGGCCCATGGATCCAGCCTGTCCAGATCCCCCTGTGGAGCCTTCCTACCCTTGAGCAGATCAACACTCCTGCCCAACTTGGTGTCATCTGCAATGGTCCACTTGAGCCTATATTTTTAGGATTATACTAAAGGTTGGAGCTTTATTAGAAGCTATGTCTTTAAATGCTGACTCTTTTTCTTTTTCTCTCTTTTTCTTTTTCTTTTTCTTTTTCTTTTTCTTTTTCTTTTTCTTTTTCTTTTTCTTTTTAAAAAAATGCCACTAAAAGCTGGAGAGAGGTTAACGTAGGTGGCATGGGAGTTTGAATGAGGTAGAGGGGTCCAGACTAGCAGAGGAGCTGGTGGAGACGTATCATGCTTGACAAGTTGAGAATAGTAAAGGATGAGGTCTTCTATAAAAGAGCATAAAGAAATCGGTAACTATCAAGGTGTTTTGAATGACACCTCAGAAACTAGTGAATGCACAATAAATCATACTACTTTGAACACGTGAGWATGTGTGCATTTATATTTCTCCCTTTGTGGAATGAGAGCTAAAACTGATAGAGCCTGTTGAGAATAATCCCCTGGGGGTTGATAAAGGCAGACACTACTGGAAATGAAGAGAAAGCAGCAGTGTATGTTGGCTATACTGTAGAAAGGAATGCAGGGCGTGTAGCAGCTCCAAGGCAACCAAGTTCATATTTTTAGTTGAGAYGGCAGGACCAGAGCTGCCTAAATCGGAAGACTGTGTGTAATCTTAAATGGAGATGTCTATTTGTAAAATGGAAATTTGTCAGTGCTTTCTGATTCTGTTTATTTACATGTTTTATCTATTTATTTTTAATACAGGTTATCTCCTAAACCAACGGTACTGATTGGCCACTTCTTTGCTGTGGCATTATACGCTGTTTATTTTTGCTTTAAGTCAGAGTCATGGATCACCACGCCTCGAGCATTTTTCAGTAGTGGAGCTATTCTTTACCGGAGTTGCTCTATAATATTTCCACTTATTTACTCTGAAATGAAGTATTTAGTCTATTAAAATCCAGGCGGAAATGACTGGAGGAAGAAAACATGAAAATCACAATGCCTTCAAAATCTTTGGACGTGTACTATTTAATATTGTATTATGTTTTCTTCTCTTCAAAATACGATTTCCTTGATAAGGATTTGACTTAATTTTGGTTTTGTGGTTATATACATATATATTATATGTAAATATTCTTTTCTTTGCAATTAAAATTCAAAAAGGAGTTAGCTGTTTACAAGGACCATAATTAAGTGTTGACATGTGGTAGATAATTGCCAGTTTTGTCAGAATTTCATTCCTTGCTTTACCCATTGCCGAGTGCACCACTAATATTAATAAACTGAAAAGTGAAAACTGTAAACCATATGCTGCTATTATCCTTCATGCTTTTTTCTGTTCAGTAGTTCCATAGACTGTTTCTTCATTACTGTGATATATTGTAAGAACATTCTYGATTTGGGTTATTTCATTAGGATTTGCCTCTTCTTTTTCAGTTGCAGCTAAGATACTAGTCTACTGACACTTAAAAGGACACTGTAAAGGATTTCAGATCTTGGAAGTGTCACCGTATCTTTAACTTCAGTCACTGTTGCAAGTGCCATGTTGCTCTTCTGAAATCATTCTTTACACCAGAATTAATTTAAACAAGTAATAATCAAACCATAGTTATGTTGGCTACTGCAACAGTAGTACTACAGTACTCAGGTACTGAAAGCACATGTTTTTGAAACTTCCCTCCTATCTTGCTTCCTTTTAAAAACTTAGGGGTTTTGTTTTGGTTTACTTGGTGTGTGTGCGATTGAAGTTTGACACTGCCACGAACTGAAGCACAGCAACAACCCGTATCCACTGAAACAAATTCAGTCCAGGCTATTTCCAGTAGACAGTAAAGTAATCTTTAATATTATTTATTAAAATGCATGACAAGTACCACAAAAGTGTCCTTCTAATACTTGAAGTATGGTTTTTTTTTTCCTGTAGAAATTACTGCATGCTACTGAAGAGTTCATGTCTTTTACTGTTGGTCACTATTCCTCTCAATGTTACCTTTATCAATATGCTTTCCTTTGTTCTTGTGTATTTTCATTTTTCCTTACCTTTTTTATGATTGCTTTGTGTATCGCTGTATAGCTTTCCTATTTTGGCTTGCCTAAACAATCACACATCAGTGCAGCCAACAGGTTAGAGAGCAGGAACGGATTACGTTTTTCTGTACTGGTGAAACTTTGACTATATCTTTTGAAAATGACGGATTGCATAAGCTGTAGATAAACATACATTTTATGTTGGACTGTGAAAAAATCTGTGGAGGGGCTTTTTTAGTATTTTATTTGACGGATATTTCAAATGACCTGTTCTTTTCCAGAAGCAAAAGTATGTATATTTTTCTAGCCATATCACTTTTGATACCCTCTTGAAATTACATGCATCATAAATATGTCTATGTTTAAACTTTAGGGTAAAGTACTAATATTTTCAAATATCATTATATATGGTAACTAAATGATGCCCCTTGAAGGGTATACAAACTGCAGAATTTATACAAGTGTTTTCAAAATCTGTGACAATTTTGAAAATACGGATTAATTTTACATTTTCTATTTTTTTATATTATTTGCAGTCAGTCTCTTTAAAGTCAAGGATGAACAGCCCTGAGCCAAATACKCATCCTCAGATAACTTAAATAAAAAGTTATGATATCTGTAGATTTTTTTTTTTGTTGTGTATCTCTGGTTAATGAATTTTGTTAGGTCCTGACTTATCAGGAAGTACCAGTGTGCTTACATTTACATACATGCTTAAGCCTTTTTTTCTTTTCTTTTCTTGAACCCAATGCCTGGTTAAGTGTCTTGATGATCAGGGTAACGATCACTTGTTGGGAATTACYGTGGGGGAGAGAAAAATCTTGCATGTATGTGTAAGGAATAGCAACCTGAAAATACGACTCATGAAATGGTTACATGCCTTGTCCTCAGGACAAGATGAAGGACATACTTTGAAGTATCAAACAAACTGGGATCATTGGACACAGGAGAGCACAGGGTGTGGGCTTCTAACTGAAATTACTGATGAGTTAATCTTCAGTAGTGTTTGACAGCATTGGTTGGGCTCCTACCCCAGCTGGTCAGTGGCACGCAGCAGCAGCACGGTGCCCTGGTGAAGAAAAGTCGCAGGGCAGAATTTCAAGCTCTGTTCTGTAGTCCCTGCCTGCGGTGTTTTTCACGGGGATGCAGAAGGAGGCTGGGGAGTGGGGAGGAAGACATGAAAGAAGCAGTTCTTGAGCCAAATGAGAGTAAGAAGAGTAAGTTGGCAGTGAGTGGGCAATGTGTATAGGTAAAATGGAATCTACCAACACCTAATGCTAGCTAAAGTATGCAGCAGAGTAAGAGTCCGGGTTTTCATTTTCTGCACCTGTATGCAGCAAAGGGAAGCGATACGGTAGGAAAGATGTGTTACAGGCATGACTCAGAATCTGAGAGGAACAGAATGCACACACAGACAACTCACAAGTTGCATCAAATATGTACGATTTGYACACTGCAAAATTTAATACCATCCTGTACCCTTAGCAGTGTGCTCTGATAAGTGGTGTGGGCACATGAGACGTGCATCGTGCGTAAGTGGTTATCCCTATATTCCAGGACCAGTAACAGCTACAGCTGAAAGAGCAGAAGGAACAAGAAAAGCAGCTATACGTAGTGATGAAATTGTAGCTTGTGACATGGTGCAGGAGTATGAAAACCTGCTAGTGGTGGGGGGGAAAGAGGAAACTGTGGTTGCCTTTTCTGCTAGTAAGTGGTCTGGAGGCTTGTTCATAGGTGGGGAGTTGGTTTGTGCATGCAAGTGTCACATTTCTTGGAGCTTGTTTGAGAAATTTGTATCATGTAGGTTAAGTGTTCTTGGTCTGTTTTTTGGGGTTTGTTTTGTTTTGAACAAGCCCTTTACTGGAAAATACATGGGGCAATGAGAGGGTTTTTTATTACAGCTTTAAAATGCCTGCTAGTGCTGGCATGAGGTGTTGGATTTCACGTGAGGAGTGATACTTGCTTGGTCTGTGCACGTGCTTAATGCCTCCTCTAGCTCCAGTGCAAGCAAGTAAAAGGCAGAGTGGTGGTAGTTTTCCTCCCACCTTCACTTTAATCACCTGGAACAAAGAGAAAGCCCTTGATTAGTCCTGGATCAGCTGACGGATTTTGTAATGTATGACTTGATTGTGCTTCTGAGACAGTGGTAGTATAATATGATGTTAGAACTCTCAAGCATAATTACAGTGCCTTTCTGGGGAAGTGTATGAATAGGGACTTGAATAGTCCGTTCTGCCACTGAAGAAAAAAGGAGGGCGTCATTTTCTGTAGATGTAAATGATTTGTTAATGATGTCTGAATAGCACTTGGAAGACTTTACACTTAAAACTATCACCTGGATATCTGCAGTACACTGAGGGAAAAAAAAACAAGTAACAAGGAACACATGCTATTCCCCATCTGTATTGCCCCAGCTCTGTTTCAGCTGAACAATGATTTGGTTTTGAAGAACCACACTTGAGTTTGGTAGTAATCAAGCTGTTCAAAAGTCCGTGCAACACCAGTGGTGTTACTAGGGTTTCCAAACATCTGTGGAAATCTGAAAAAAGGGGATGATTAAAACAGATTGCTCCCTCCCTGATAACACCAATTTCTGCATGGTCTTTCTCCCTCGTGCTTGTGTCATACGCCTGATCTCTGCCTACTACCACTCAGTTTTCTGGTCCTTGCTCCGCATTCACAGCCAGAAGCATGCTGTGATGCAGGACTCAGTCGCTGCACTGCAGAACGGTTAGTTAGGAAAGGTGCATTGGGCGTGTTGCCTGTACTGGTTTCCCATGTGGAAGCTGTGACCTGTGCTACTCCAAAGGCTGCTCGCATCTCCTAAAGCCTACATGTTGGTATTTACCGTAATGCTGTTGATGCACACTGGTTGTTCTGTGTCAGTAGGGCAGTAATTTATGGTTGGCTTACGGTGCTTGCACATACTGCTCTCTGGAACCGGCTTGTGTATTCAAAAATCCATTCAATCCAGAATAAATATGAGCAGTTGATAAATTATGCATCCTGAAATTCTGGCTTGCTCAGCGTGACAGTACTACATGGAAAATAGTGTCAGCAGTTCCTGAATTGTTCCCCTTGGAGCTCCAAAGAGCTGTGCAAGCTCCCGTGCTGTGCATAGTAAACAGCAGCATGACAGAGTTTGCTGAGATAAAGTTATTCAAGGTACTGAAAATAAAAGCTGACAGGGTATTTTAAATAGTAACTGAAATCCACTGTTAATATAAGCAAAGTAACATAAATAAGAAAAATAACCCTGATAGTGGAACCCAGCTGTGAGTGTCCTGGAATCACCATGACTGGTCCTCTCCAAGCTTCCACTCAGTTTGCAGTGGCAGCCAAAAAGGTAAACAGGATGTTGGAAATTGTTAGGGAAGGGCTAAAGCAAAAAAACCACAGTTCTGCATGAAACGAGCCTTTGCACCAACTGATGTATGTCAGAGCAGGAGCTAGTAATGCTTCGGGCAGAGTCAGGAGAAACTGCAGAGTGAAGCTTAGGGCCTTTGCTGGTATCAGTTTCCAAAGGTAAAGAGATAGTGAAGAGCCAAGGAAGAAGGGGCTTCTGGTATCGCAGCCAGGTTTTGGAGCTGGTCTTCAAGCACGGCTCACCAGGCCAGCCAAGCACAAACAGCAGAACCATAGGCCAAATACTAAAATACTCGTTAAATTAAGGCAATAGGCACGTACATAGTGAGCAATTCTGGGGAGAAGCACCCAGACGACTTAGTGGGTATGTTGCATTCTCATATATGATTTTAAATGGTTCCACCTATGTTATTACAGTGACTAATTTATTTTTTCATGGGAATGTTTGGGGTTTCTTCAGCTCAACACCTTGTTTACCTGTAGGTCACTCTTAGGCAACTACTGCTTTTTCAGGTGTCTGTGATACAGCTAGTTTCCTTCAGATGCAGATTCACATTCTTCAGGCAACGGCATCTTAACACTTGTCCTGGTTCCACTCTGTCCCAGCTGGAACCAGGACAACGCTGTCTTCCCAGGTGTGGTTTTTGATAGCCCTAATATAGGGGCTGATACATATATGGTCCTGAAAATTTACRTTGCCTAGTAAAAGTATACAGAATTATATATATAAATATCAACAACTTCTAACTGCTGTCTATATACTTACGGCAGTACCATTGGTGTGGGTTTGACTTTATGGGTTCTTCTAGGCTATGAGACTGGATTCTCTAAGGGCAGGACAGGAGGGGGAAGCTTGCACCAGAGGGGTAAGGGTCCATAGTCCCCGCTGTGGATCGTTGGCATGAATGGCTTCATCTGTACTGGGAGGCACACCAGGGACATGGCTGGCTGTCCCCCTTCACTGGTGATGTTCTGTCCGTAATGGTCTTGGCACAGCCCAGCTCGTGCTCTCCCAAGCACCTCCTGGGAGTGATTTGGAGGGGAAGGGGATTAGCGTGGAGTAGGGATCATTGCCAACACCAGGTGGGTCAGGCTGCCCTGTTTTGGGTGTGAGCCATGCTGTACCAGGTGGTTCCCCCATCACAGGACGGGTCCCGTTGTGTTTTATGAAGTTGTGGAGTGAATACCAAGATCCCGGACCCAAATGTCCACGTGGGGCTTCCTGGGCACAGGGCTGAGCCCAGCAACAACTGGTTCATATACTTTGTGTATAGTATACTATGTATGTATGTATAGTATGTATAGTATATAGTATATATGTATAGTATGTATGTATGTATAGTATACATTATGTATGGCATAAACATATCCCTCACCGATATTTCAACATAAATAAAAACCTGCTATTAAGGTTTTAGGTTACGAAGCTTTGCCACCTTCCTTATGACTGGATATAATTGCTACCTCTGCATTTTCCATGCCAGGACAGCGGTCGTTTTATCTAGTGCTTTGTCCTTGTGTCTGCTGGAGGAAACTCTTGCAGAAGAGGACACTCGTAGCAAGAAATTGGTTGCTATTTTGAGAAGGTGGTGGATGTGCTTTGACCTTGGCTGATTTTTGCTTTGCTTTTTGAAATGGTGGATTGAAATGGTGGATTGAAATGGTGGATTGAAATGCATTTTGTTGACGATGATCACATTTCAATGCACATCTTGTTGGAGGCACATAAACCCCTCAAGCATTTGAGATGAGGAACCATCATGGGCAGGAAACCATCTCAGCTCTGTGCATGCATCCCTGCCTCCCTCGAGTCCTTATTACCACCGCCAGTGGTCAGAAGCGATTCTATTAACCTTGAGCCTTATAACGGTTTTTCTAGGCAAGTTTTCTCTTTCAACTGAGAATTGACAGGAGGCAGGAGAAGCTTCTGCCACAGGCTGCCTTGGGATGCTGGGGGTCACTGGTGCTCCCTGGTACCTTGCCCCATGCCAGAAAGCTTTTCTGACTAATGACTGCTGCCTATATTGCATTTTTCTCCAAGGTCTCAATTTCTCCTGCCATCACCAGGCACAAATCAGATCCAGTACCCGAGTTTTCAACTCCAGTTGCCTTTATCTCTGTCAAATGTGAGCTGTAAGGCACCGTGGCTCAGGTTTGGCCATACGGTAACTGGGTAACAACAGGTAATACACAGCGGTGGAAACTGGATGTTGACTTACCATGGTTTCCTTTGTACACAGAGTACACTTGCTAATTGCTATAGAGCATACACGGAGCCACTCTGTCTTTCAATAATGTATTTGGTGTCTGCATTTTTATCTTGTCCAGAGCTATTTTCTCCTGCAAATGACATCTGGAAACAGATAGTGCATACAGATGTTATTTGCAAGCCCAGCTTGGGGCATTTAAATTGGAGGTCTCTTGTTTTCATGTGTCTGATCACATCAGCATCTCTGGGCATCATTCTACTCCATATAGTATGTACACAGCACCTGTCAGCTGCTGTATTTGTCACACACCATCTTTATAATCAGATAAATTAAAGCCTGTAATGGGAAAGCATTTCTCCTCTCAGACTTCTGCATTACCAGTCATCACTGCCCGATGCTGCTAAGACTCTTTTGATGCCCTGGAACAATACTCTGGGGAGCTGCACACCTTAAAAATATCCTTATAACCTGCTTTTAAGGACTGGCATACCTGTAGAAAGGATTATCTTGATTTTATTCAGTTATATTTGGACAAGTAAATGAAGGTGCTTATTTGCCAAATGCAAAATAGAGAAGAACACAGCATTCAAAGGTTTAAAAGACACGAGCACACAGAAATGAGATTGTATCTGGATTAGCCTAGTATATCACATCAGCTTTAAAAGCCCTGYGTGATTCAGCCAGTAAGATGCTTGAGGCTTCAAAATCTTTTATCCTGGTACAGCCACTGCAGTGCTGGGGAGGGAGTCTGGCACCAGGGCATGTTTCTTCTGTAATGCTGGAAGAGTCTCGATGGAGATGCTTGTCTCGGGTGGTRATGCAAGTTACAGATGCCTCCTCTCCCCAGGAAGGTGTTTCAAATCCCGCGTTAACATGCAGACTAAATAAATGCAAGCATCCCCTGGGCAGATCTGGGTGTGTCTTGTACTCGAGCTTATCTGAAGGCAGCTAATAAGCTTTCCTGGGCCTGGTTAACCAATTAAGCAATGGATAATGGTGCTGGGAGACAACACTGTCTGCCACTGTCAAACTTAAAGGTAAAAGCAATATATTGTGTCTTTTGTTTCACGCCAGAACGTGAACTGAGAATTATATTTTAAACATACTACTAATAACTTGCTCTTAATTCCCACCAATGCTAATGGAACCAAACAGCTTGGGGTGGAACTGGCTGAAGGGTGAGCTACAGCCACGGCAGCTCTGGTTTCTGGGCAGCAGTGGGACGGGACCCCTCGCAGGAAGGCTCCTGCCGCTGCTCTCGGGCGTCCCGGGGACRGGGTTCGCAGTGGCGTGGAGTGACYGGCACCCTCTGCGCAGAGCAGGAGCTGGGTCCTKAGTCCCTGCGCCAGTGAGGTTTCTTGGGAGATGAGAACTTAGTTTTATTTTCTTCTTGCCTGATACTTAATTTTTCCATTACAAAGATTTATAGATGGAGAATTTGAAGATGGAGGACATTATTTGATGTTGCTTCCTTTGTATATAACTGGATTTTAATGTCTTATTTGTTGTTACTTGTTTAAAAATACAGAATGTGAAAGCTAGAAACCTTGTTTTCTGTGGATTTCTACTTATTTTGATTATGTGGAAGGATGAGAAAATATCATGGGTATAACCAATAGATGTCCTCTAGAATTATACCTCTATAATTATTCTAAGTATTAATTTTTCTGGTTTTGTCTGAAGAGCCACAGGACTTAAAATTAAGCATCATAATTAAAAATGGCATAAATTGCATTTTAACTTCTGTGGAATGCTACATACTGGTCGGTTTGTACCTGCTTAAAGCAAAGGAGAATCCCTGCACTGGTGGTTTATACCCGAATAAAGCATGAGATRGTAATTTCCAGGGAGGAATGCTGGTTAACTCTGGCATCGTGGGTACGTCCTGAAGCAGATGAGTTCAGAGTCAGGTCTTCCTAAAGCATTATTGAGACTTTGGGTGTAATATAATGTTTTAAAGAAGAAATGTGGGGATATATTCCCTGCTGAGGCATACCATGATGAACTAGAGACCAGGAAAGATGCCTGCTGATGTTTATGGGCTACTTCAGCTGCAGAAAGTAATTACAAGTATTTTTCCAGAGTTTTTTTCTGGTCTGTCTGTGACCACTAGTTTTCCTTAATAATAAAATCATTATTGATTTTTCTGCTTGCTGAGTCACAGCAGTAATTTACACTGCCCTTGAACTGCCCCTTGTAATCTGCTTTTCCCCCGGGGTCCAGTGTAAYTCTTAAACAGGACCTAAAACTTGAAGCTTAATCATAAATAATCGCATTAATAACAAAAGCCCTAATGCGTTAAGAGTTTTCCGTGTGTTTTAGYTTACCTTAACCAACTTTAGGAAACCGTGCTTCTGTGGTGGGGACAGGATATTTACTTTTGTTTTGGGAAAGTTTAGAGCTTTCTAAAGGAAAAGCTTAAAAATAAATTCAAATATGGAAAAAACAGTTTGACACCAGTTTGTATGCTTCCTCTGTTGCTCTTGGCTTTCTTGCCCACTAAAATAGGAGGACGCGGTTCTAGCGTGGGCTAGACATTAAAGGCTTCAGGTTATTAAAGCTGGGCGATACCTCCCCAGGATGCTCCCCTCCTCCCCCATTTCACACTCTCTGTTCTTTTTTTTTTCTGCAGTCTTACCACTGGGTTCCCTCTTTCCCCTGCTGTACATCTCCATTTGCTTATCTGGTGTCACTGGTGAATTATTAGGGAAGTCACTGTTACGAGGTTAACTAAAAGGGTTTTATTAATGATCAAACAATGATCAAATGGTAATTAATTGATGACCGAATGAAAATCAAATGGTAATCAAATGGTCATTAAGCAATAATTGAATGTTAGTTAAACAGTGATCTGACGATGATTTAAATGATGATTTAGACGGTGATGAGACAGTGGTCAAACACTCTACTGATAGCTGGATATATAAATGTCACTAGCATACCATGTGCCTTTAGGCCTAATGTAAAATGTCGCTTACCTTGTTGTGGATACCAGATGCAGGGTAAGGGGTCTCTCAGCCTCGAGGCGTAACCCTGGGAGGCGTCCCTGCTCGAGGGGGGGACCACCGCYGCAGGAGAGCTGATGGGGCTCGGAGGGGCCACAGGTTTTTATAGCGTAAAGTGATTGACTCGTAGTCAAACGCGCCGTTGGTGTCTGTGCAGGAGTGCAGCTGTAGCAGTCTTAGTTAGGTCTAGTCTCAGCTCGGGCCGATACTCTTAGCTGCTGGTAAGATGTGGCCCAGACTCGTTAGTTCCTGAGAAGATACGGCCTAGCACAATTCGCAGGGTTTGCACAGCGGGGCTGATTTCAGTCAGGCCTTCTCGTCGGTGATGCCTGAACCAAAGCGCTGTTCGCTCACTCGGCGGGTGCGGCCCGGGAGGCCGGGAGGGCGCTGGCTGCCGGCGGGGAAGCCTGCGCTGTATCTCGGCTGGCGTGAACACGCCAAGGCTCCTGCGTGGGCAGGGAGATGGGCGGCGGGCAAGCCTCTGCCTGCTGCAGAGGGAAGGGCTGTACTCCTAACGAAGCCAGCTGCTGGTGCAGAAGGCAGGAGTTAAAATCCTTCCCCCTGGAAGCCAAGTTACGGTGACACAGGTTCAGCTTTTGCAAAGGCTGAGTTGGGAATAGGTGAAACAACAATGCTCGGCGGCACTGAACCCCACGGATCAGTATTCGGTCCCCCGGCAGAGGAGGACCAGGTCGGGGAACGTTTAAACAACACGGGTGTACACAAGTCCACGGGAGCTGGCGTGACGCACCCCGGGCGCTGGGGGAGCTGGCAGGTGTCGGTGTGAGGCCGCTCTCAATTCTCTGTGAACGGTGGCGGTGATCCTGGGGCCTGGACGACAGCAAACATCACTCCTGTCTTCAGGAACAGCAAGGAGGAGAATGAGGGAACCTGCAGGATGGCCAGCCTCACCACGATCCCTGGGGAGGTGATGGAGCAAATAGACCTGGAAACCATTCCCAAACATGCAAAGGAGAAGAAGGTGACTGGGAGCAGTCAGCATCGATTTACGAAGGGAAAATCAAGCTTAACCAACTGGCTGAACGGCTCGGCCAGGGGGCTGTGATCAGTGGCACAATGTCCAGCTGCAGGCCAGTCGCTAGCGGTGTACCCCAGGGGTTGATACAGTTCAACATCTTCATTAATGACCTGGGCAATGGACCCTCAGCACGTTTGCAGGTGATATAAAACCATGAGGAGCGGCTGACACAGCAGAGGGTTGTGCTGCCATTCTGGGCGACATGGACAGGCTGGAGAAATGTGCCGACAGAAAGTTCATGAAGTTCAGCAAAGGGAAATGTGAAACCCAGCACCAAGGGAGGGATGACCCCAGGCACCAGAACAACTGCTGGAAAACAACTTGGCAGAAGAGGCCCTGGGATCCTGTGGGACACCAGTTCACTCCTGCAGTGGTGCCCACCAGTCTCCTGGGCTGCATCAGGCAGAGCATTGCCACCAGATCGAGGGAGGTTATCCTTCCCTCTGCTCAGACACATGGACGTACTGGAGTGAAGGGCTGTGAAGATGATTAATAGTTTGGAGCATCTGTCATACGAGGAGAGGCCGAGAGAGCTGGGACCGCTCAGCCTGGAGCTGAGGGGGATCTTATTCATGTGGATAAACATCCGATGGATGGAGGGAGTAAAGAAGACGGAGCCAGAGTCTTCTGACTGGTGCCCAGTGACAGGACAAGAGGCAATGGTCATGAACTGAGACACAGGAAATTCCATTTAAACATAAGAAAAAACTTTTCTCCCTGTTCAGGTGGTCAAACACCTGGGCAGGTCTCCCAGAGAAGTTGTGGAGTCTCCATCCCTGGAGATACTCAAAACCTGACTGGCCTTCACCTGAGCACCCTGTGCTGGCTGGCCTGCTCTGAGCAGGAGGGTGGACTGGACAGTCCTGACGGGGAACTTCTGCCTTAATTTCAAAGCAATGGAGACAAGAAGGGTACAGCCCAGCACTGCGAAGAACAGACAGGGATCAGCTAAACAGGAAACCATCAGAGAGTTCAGTCCTGTTTCTTTTTCTAGCAGTTTTTCTCCCGAGGGTTTCAATCTCTTACATGCAAAAGCACTGAGAAATAGGAGCGCTGCCTGTGCCAGTCTGCTCACAGTATTCTAGAATTTAATTTACAAATGTAATAAAAAGTCAATAAAAATTAATGTTAATTCCAGGGACTGGAAGCAAGCTGAGTATGAGCACAGTGTTGTCCGTCCTTGAATTGCTACCATTGCATGAAGCCATTCAGCCTCCTGCTGCTCGCCTGCCCTCGTCGGAGCTGCCCATAAGGAACTTTAGCTTTCAGTACGTTAGGCAGCACCCTGCTGCGCTGGCTCCCGGGTGGCATCTGGGTGTGCGGGATGCCCTGGCTTTTAATCCAGCTGTAGATGCCATCAACACCCAGGAGCCCCAATTTTTTGTGGGCCTGCTTAGTGAGAGCTTCGTCATTGGGCAGCAGAGCATCAGGGGACGGGGTATCAGGAAGCAGTGCCATGAATTTGACCTGATTGATCAGCTGTGCCATCGTGCTCCTCACTTCCCTGACACCCCAGGTGACATGAGCATCAGCACGTCAAACCCACAGGTGTAAATTCACATATTTCTGGGTTAAGGGCTTCCATACATCCTGGCCCCCACCATCGTTTCCTGTGTATTGTCCAGCTGTCTACTTACCACTAACCCATGCAGTTAATGCCTTATATACCACCCAGAAGACAGTATATAACTCAGGAGTGGTGGTGGGGGTCTCTTCTAATATCAAGAGCATGGCCTTCAGTTCTGCATACTGGCTGCTATCCCCAGCTTGCTGAGTAAGCTTTGCTTGGCAGGATGACAGGCAGCATCCTTCCATTGCCTCCTCCCCTCACATGTTTTGCTGGGGGGGGGAGGCAGGGTGTGTGTGGGGGTGCGTGCATGTCTCTGTGTGTGGGGGGTAGCAGCCTTCCTTCACCTTTTAGCCTCAAACTCCAATGTGCAAGATCATCTCCCGAAATGAGGACATCCAGCTCAAGAGGTTTGCAAGGCTGCTTAGGTCCCAGTGCGACCGCAGGGCAGACAGCGTGCTAGGCTTTTTTGAAAGCTCTTTTTTCATCTTTCCCCCATACAAACTGGTTCCTCTTTCTTGCTGCATTATAGAGGGGCCTTAAAACCTGTGCTTAGTGTGGGATAAACTCACACCAGTACCCCAGTAATCCTACAAAGCGCTGCACATCAACCTTGTTTTGGGGCTCAGCTTGTGTGAAGTTTTGTTTGTTTCTGTAATCTGGCAGGCTCCTTGCCAGATGCTGCCTAAAAATTGTACTTCATTTGCTGGTCCTTGTACTAATTTCCCAACCATGCCCTCACATGGTGCCCCAGACACTGCTCAGTGCCTCCCCAACATCCTGCTGGGTAGGTCCAGTCAGCAGGATGTCATCAACATCATGGAGTGGGTGACACACTGGGGACAGGCTGCAGTCCTCCAAGGGCTGAGCCACAACCCCGTGACGAATCGTGGGGCTGTGCAGGTATCCCTGAGGCAGCAGCAGCCGGTGCTGTTTAAAGGCTATAGGCTTGGCGGGGGGATCAGCACAATGGTGGGAGCCATAGTCCTCCCTGCCACAAGCTCCAGGGTCCCAGCACAATGGTGGGAGCCACAGTCCTCCCTGCCACAAGCTCCGGGGTCCCAGCTGGTCAGGTAGCAATGGAATATTTTCCTCTAGTAGGGGACGATCTGATAACAGATCGTGCCCTGTGATATATTCAGGCACCCTCGTAACTCTCACTTGACCCAAAAACCGTAGGTACCCTGCTAGTTGCAAGATTACAAAATCTTCTTGATCCAACCCTTCCCCCCTCCCAAATTCATTAATATTCATCTATTTATTCTTGTGGTAATGGGACTGATTTCTATGAATTAGGGCTGCTTCTGCACCAGTAACCAGCAGGGCCCTAACCTGTTATTTATTATGCTGGCTCCAATGTAGTACAAATGGAGGGCATGGACAGCTGCCTCCCTGGTTGGATCCCTTCATCAGCCGTAGTGGAGGGGGACTGCACATTCCCTGTTCTTGTTTCCAGGGAAAAAGGTTGGGGTACTTAGGGGCAGGTGAAGAAGACACATCTTCACTGCAGACAGAGGGTGACCCAGATAGGACCAGTGTCCTGGGGCTTCACACTTCCCTTTGCCCCTCCTCTTTTGCTCTTTCTTAAACAAGGAGCCGATTTGCCATCCAGCCACTCTTAGTGCCATAACCACCTCTTTCCGAGTAACCTTTCCCTTCAGCTGTTGCATTTGCCTACTCTTTTCCAGTCTGCTAATCACCACCTGTCCCAGCGATAGAATAACATCTCCCACTGGCTTTCCCACAGCAGCCCCTAGCAAGAAAATTATGCCAGGTATAAAAGGTTCCATAGCAAGACTGAAAGTTGCGTGAATGAACACCTTGCCCCCAACATTAGTCATGTTACAGTTACACTGGAAGAAATATTTGTGCCTTTAAATAGCATGACAGGAGTTTTCAGCTTTGGCTATTTAATTATTCTTCTGTCTTCTATAGAGGAAAATTAACTTTTTCTAGTACAGAGGCAGACACCAAACCTCTTTTCACTGGATATTCATTCTCACTAATAGTTCTTTTAACAGGAAAATTGACACTTTGGAATCATCAGTCCTGGCAAACTATCTGACACCTTTATTTCCAATTTCATTGTTCATTTGTGATACAAAAGTCAAACTTCCACAAATAGTTCTTCAGAACAAAAACCCAAATGATTTATACATAAACAGTTACATGCAGCATTTATAATGTGCAGTACAAAATGTACACTGCCTGGATGAGATACAAACTGTGTATCACGCCAAGATTTAAASAAGTGTTAATTATATAGACTAGTGCTGATGGTTACGTTTCATAGAGACAGTTATAGGTACTGCCTTAAAGCACTGAAAAGATACAGTTCTGAAAAGCTGTACTTGTCTCATTCTCAGTCCCCAACTCCCCGTTTCAGGTTTGGGGGAAAGACTTGGTCCTTCTCCATATTCACAGAACAGTTCTGAATTCATCAAAAATGAAGCTAGGCACATGTGCTTCAACAACCTAAAGTAAACAGGGAGGCACAGTTAGGTATTTTCTTCATTATTCATTTGTATGCTCTATCCACCCGTTAACAAGYATATCTAATCTATGAATCAAGCACACAACACTATTGACCTGAACCACCCCAGCTTCAGGATGTGCTCCTGCATGTGTTCTTGCTTGGTGCACAAAGCAAGGAAAGAGCACCGTGTCAGGCAGGTAAGGCACGCCCTGGGCTGTGAGGAATTGCCGGGGCCACAGGTACGGTGTAAGATTGGAGGAACGCTGACACCCTCTCTGCTGTTTCTCCATGTAGCACCAGGCTGAAGTGGAAGCTGGCACAGGTACCAGATACATCAGCTGCAAGACTGACACAGGGACTTTCTATTACATTGCACTGTGGGCTGGGAAGAAGAGAGAAACTGGAAGAATCCCTCTCTCTCTTAGTTGTGAGTATTAGCTGGGAAATGGCTTATTCAAGAATCATTGAGGTACAGCCTATAGTAAATAGGATAATGACTTATTTTTAATATCACGTATAAATAATATATCATCTTCAAATGCAGTTAAGTTGCATTTAACTCTAAAATAAAGTCTCTCTACAAGCCCAGACTTTCAGAACTTCCCTTCCCATGTGAAATAAAGCAGCTGCCTGGGAAGCCATGCTTTGGCAGAAAGGGAAGGGAAGGAAATCAAGGACTGGAGATGGCGTTTCACCAAAATTTAGATTTGCTAATTAGCTTTTTGCCCTGCATTTAGAATACTGCTAAGTTTATTATTACTTAATTCTGCAACATCTCAGAACTTCTATTTTATTTCTTCCCTTCCCAAAAGCCCCCCCAGCAATGTACATGCTCTCTGAAGATTAAATGGAACAGACTCTTCTTAAATCCACACAAAGCTGAAATCCTTTCTATATTTTGTATGCGCTCTGTATTTTCTAGAAAATAATTTTTCCGTAAGGATACTACGACTATAGGAATAGTTACACAAAGTACACAGGTAACACAATTTGTAGTTCGTACAGGGTAAAAGAATTCATTATGACCCATTCCTATCAGGTGACAGATTTTTCACCTGTATTTCCTTTTGGCAATCTTTTACAGAACATCTGAAAAGGGTCAGTACTGCTTTTTGGACAGAGTTAACAAGTCCATTATTTTGGATATGTGTTTACAGATGATGCCATGTTCCAGAGTAGATATGCGCGATCAAACTGCTGGTACGTAACCACAGCATAAACCAAGATTTAGCTCATCTGAACAAGACTCCTGCTCAGTGCTACATACGGGAGACATGGAATTCTTTCTTACCTTTCTTGGTAACTTTGTGTAGCGAATGTAATCTTCCAGGAACATAAGGGCACCCACTACATCAGCAGGCATTTCTGGTATCTTCTGGCTAAAATTAAACCACCATGAAGATCGTACTCTTACTAGCCAATCAGTTATTTGGATAAAATCACATGAAAATGCCAGCCTTCAAATAACACTGTTTCCACTAGGTACCATGTGATTCCATTACAAAAAGAAATAGTATTTTAATCTTATATTTAGTCAAATATATTATTATTATGTCAAATATACTGTGCTAGAAAAACATACTGAAAAAGCAGTGATAATACTACTGAAGCCCTCTTCACAGAGGTGATACTTAGGGAAAAAGTAAAACATGGATACCTTGTGCACTGTTCCATTGTTGAACGAATAAACTGACCGATCAGAGCCAGAAATTGTTCTGTGTATCTTGAGTGAAACTGTTTCAACAGGGTAAGGAGTCCCAGAACTAAAGGAAGCCAGTCAATTTGATCAGCTGGCCGCTTGCACACCACTCCTGCACAGAAAAAAACCCCAAACAACACAGGTTTATAAAACAGAACATATTCTTTATAGCATAGGCAAACTTATATACTATACTCTCATGAGGTTTTTTGCTGTGCCTCCCCTTCTGCTTGCCCACACATAAAATTAAAAAACTAATGTAACAACTGCATTTCTTCCACAGTTAATATCATTAAGCYATTTGCTAAGGCATCAGATGGAATGAGAGCGTCAGGAGTTTGGATTCTGTTTCCTACTCCACTGTATTTGGCTTCAACATTGTAACAAACCTGCCTGGACATGATGGACTAAAGTCAGAAACTGAGTATTTTCTTTGCAGATAATTTTACTATCTTCTCTACAGATAATTTCACATAGGTTTTCATTAGATTTAGACAAACAACAACTTATACAATACCTAAATTTCTGTTGTACTGGAGTTTCGGAAGCTGGGAAATGAGAAATAGGAAGTTGACAGTGGGAAAATATGGCAGACGTTTTGTTGTTATGTAGATCTGAGGGGGGGGAAAAAAAAAAGAGGAACACAGTTCTTCCACATATTAATTTTTTTTCTCAGTTAAYAATCAATAAAATAGAAAAAGCAAACTGTACCAAGCACCAGAATGTAAGCCTGACCTTATTTAATGGATTGTGAATGCCAGCTGCTTCCAGATAAGCTGTGATTTCATACAAGAGAGTGTTGTCTTCTTTAGGATAAGGTAGTGATGGGTTCTGATAATGTGCTTCAATGTCAGCCAGTATTGCTCTAAAAGGAAAATAAATTGATTATATTAAATACTTATTTAAATTATCCCCAAATAAACCTTACACGACGCCACATGTCATATTAATTTAAAAACTTCGAAGACACAAAACCTGTAAATGGTTACAAGCAAGAGCAAACCACCTTTTTTTGAATTTCTTTTTACAAACATCATATTTGTTTCAAAATCAGCATGACACATTTTAACTGTTCTTGCTTCTCATCCAAATATGACCTCAAATCCAGGTATAACCAAATGCAGTTAGAAGCTGCGTTGTCCACTAGCATGTTCATACAAATTACTTGCCAAGTTATTTATTTTTAATGTTTTTGTTGGGTTCAAATTCAAATACTCATCAACAAAAACCTGAATACAATCAGCCTCTGTATTTTTCCGTAATTTAGATTTTAAGGATTGCTGAGCTGATAATAATTACATCACAGTGATACATGCAGCTCTTCAGCACATTTTGCTTCTTACTTATTGAGATTTTCCAAAGCAGCAGCCAAATGCTTGGAGTCAAACCTGCAGGAATAATTTAATTCATTGGTAATCTGTCGTCTTAAAATCTGCATCTGACCCACCTGTTGAAACAAACAAACAAAAAAAGGGTGGGGTGTTATACTGAACACAACGAAGGAAAAAAGTAAAGTCAAACTATGGAAAAACTTAATGAGTAACAATTTACAGTTAAATAGATTACACAAAGTCCTCGTTATACCTAACAGCCTTTGTAGGGCTGCCCAAAGCAGGGACATACATAGTGGTTGGAGCTACTTCCTCATTTCGGTAACAGAGCACTGATTTGGACTGCCTGCAGCCAGAACTGACAGACCCCCCCTGTGCAGTGCAGTCAAAGGAGAGGAGTACTCTCAGCGCTCAAGATTTACACACAGTTCATGGTAGCAAATACAGGCAGTGTAAAAAGGGCACTAAAAAGGTAACGGGTATAAAACCCCAGTTACTTGTTTTTTTTTCACTGGTCAGTGAAAATGCTTGTACTCTTTTCCCCACCTCTCCCTAGACCTTAGGGTCAGTAACGGCAGGGATAAAAACCAACAGAGAGGCTTGTTGCAGACAACCTTCCCCTTCCTTCCCTGACCTTTCCTCTTCTCTTCAGTAACATAAACAAAGATTCACAGCACTCTGAAAAACACGGGTTGCAAAATATCATTACAAAGACAAGTTAAAGAGACACATTAATGGGATAGCTTATTTAAATTTTCAGCACAGTAGACTGCCTTCTGCATGAACAAGGCAAGTTCAGGAAATGCTACTGCTCCAAACTTTAGCCTTAGGTACATTACGTTCACAAGGCACTGTGGGGAGTCTCAGAGCTCCTGACACTGAACGCTAACTCGGTCTTCTCAGATCTCTAGTGCCAGGCTCCATTTTTGGCAAACTATTACATATGAATCTCAGTGCTAAGCACTTTGTGGAGTGTGAGCTGTCCATACAAACGAAGCTCAGCTCTCGCAAATCCAGGCCTGCTTCACTTTTGATGTTACAGAATTCCAGGTCAACATAATACAACATTGTAAAATAAGCAGATTAAAATATATAACCAAAGAGCCTAAAGTGAATTCTGCGTATCACTAAGTCATGTAAACCTACCTTCATTATGGAGTCTAAATATGCTGTCCAGATCTTCTGAGTTTTTGCAATTGCTGCAGAATAAACCTTGTTTGAATTTGCTGAGAAAAGAAGAAGAGTGAGGCATTAAAAAAAAAAGAACAAGTAAGAAGACAAATAAATGCAAGTGTACAAAGACAATGGCTTTCTTCCATCTTAACCAGTAAGCACTTACCTATAATTCCTTTGAGAGGACTGACAGCATTCATAAGTGCTTTTAAGGTATCCTGTACTGTCCTGTCACGCAATATACTTTTCTGAAACATACTCAGGAAATTCTAAATGAAATAAATAAATAAATAAATAAAATCCTCACACATGTACTCTATGCTTTATCTTGGTGGTACAAGAGCCACATTTTTTAACAGCAGGGAAAGAATATTTCCACAGATGAAGAGTTGAAGAATTCTGTAGTTAGACTTTGTGCTTTTCTGAGTTATACTAATCAGTGTTAGGACAATTAGCACATCCCCCTCATCAATACGTAATACCCACTGTAGACAACTATTAATTCAATTTTTGAGGAAGAACTGTCTTCATCAATACTTATTTTCCTTAAAATCTTTAACCAGGCTAGGACTGGATTTTTCCTCAGAAAACAAAAAAACTTGGGTTTCACATAGAGGTATTAGGGAAAAAGGCATTACATAGAATTGACACCTTATTTATATCGTGGTAGACCCAAACAATCTAATTCTTTGTTGATATCTAGACAGAAAAATAGAAGTTGACCTGAGATCAACTTCTAAGTAAACACAAAGTGTACATCTTCAAAAGGCATGCCTTGCAAACCACCGCTTAATGTAACACATAACCTGGTGTTACACAGCACCATTTATTCAAGAGTACCAACTTTCRTAATTGTATCTGTAACTGAAATTCTTACCTTTGGGTTTGAACACACATTTTTCAAATGCTTTTGATTTCAATTTACCATTTCAAAAATTAACAGATTTTTTTATTTCACTAGAAGTTATTAAACAATAAAAGCATTGTGACCTTGAGAAACCGAAGTTCAAAAATTACCTGCAGTTCCTTTACAATCATGAAACACAGCAGCCTGTCTAAACCATTGAGACCAAAGGTACCTAAAGTATCTTGGATCTCTGAGAAGAGACGACTATTGGTTACTTCCTGATGAGTTTTGATATCATACCAGGTGTTCATTTGGTCAATGTAACACGTGAGTCTGAGGAAAAATTAAACAAACAACTACTTCAGAATAAGCTGCAGACAGTTCCTGTGATAATCTGAGTAACGAGTTATCTTATTCAGGCAGACATTAGAAAGACTCTTGAAGTATCTCAGGTGATGTTTAGTTACTCCTCTCTCTGCAAGGGTTCTGTCACCCTTCCCTCGTTTATCTCTCCTCTATTTGTGTAACACACTGTTTTCCTTCTTAGACTAAAATCACAATTTTTCTAGACTAATATTTAACATGTACAGGACGGACTGGGTAAATTTGGTTTTCGATAAAGATGGTGACATAACAGCTAAGGAAAAACTATTTGTTGTATATTGTTTGTATATGGTGGAATTGGAGCAATCCAATGCATGGTGCTATAATACAAGCTTGTGACACACAGTACTTACTTTGGGTCTGTGATCCTCAGGATTTCTCTACAAAGCCGACCAATAAATGTTACAGATTCATCCACAGGTGTGAATTTTGGTATAGGAATATGAGTAGACTGGTATATGCTTTGCCAGTCTTGAATCTGAAAAATAAGTTTTAGAGTAATTTGCAGTGTTACCATTCCACGTTTTTAATTCAGTTAGAAATTTTATTGCTTTTGTTTAATTGTAAAGTAGTACACTGTAAAACAATATTGTAAATTACACACAGCAGAACACTATAAAACCAGAATAAAGCAAAGAGAAGAATTGAGTCTTATGACAAAGAGCAAGCAGAAGATAAGTGTGGAGGTTGAGAGAACTACTTACACTCCTGGTGAGAATTCCATCTGCTCCTTTCTGCAGTAAGACTAGCCACCATTTTGTTAGTTAAATTTAAGATCTATTCACTCCACCACTTGTGAAATATCACAAAAAGAGCTGGTAACTACTGCAATCTTTCTAAGCGTGTGTTCTCTTGGCTAACAATAGATACAGACAGGACTACTGTGATTCAGTAGTTACTGCTTTCTTTGAGAAAGAGAGGAAGGCTATTGTTCACTGGCAAGAGATATTAAAATATTCTGTTTGGGGTACTTTGCTCTTCTTATGTACAACTAATGCAGTGGGGATGCTGAAATCATTCAGAAAAAGCTGGGGGCAGATGTTTTACACAGTAGTTAGCACATTTAGTTGAAGTCACAACAGTACAGACTGTGCACAATGGGGTACATATGCTCCATCAGTCACAAGCTTTAATATCCAAATATAAAGACATTTATCAACTTTTTACTCATTCTTGTTTTTTACTAGCACCTTTGTTCTTAAGAAGTTATTGCACTCCTGTTCCACATTGTAGTTAATAATACGAGACACTTCCTCTTGCCAAATTTTTAAGCCATATATGTTGACGTAATCCTGGATATATTCAAATGATCGATGGAACCCATCCATTGTAGCTGCCATTTCTTTCAGTTTGGGCATCAGTTCACTTGGCTACAGATGGAGGGGGGGGGGAAAGAAAAAAAAAAAGATAAAACCAAAACTGTGAACAGGTAGAATACAGACAAAATGTAAAAGGCTTCTAAATGCCTTTACACAGCAACCTCTAGAGGATTTCACTATGCTCCAGCCAGAACTGAAAAGCGCTGAGAAATTTATCAATGGTTGTTTGATATCCGAAGTAATTCTTCTTACTAAATATTTCTTCCTCCTGCTTTTAATGTTTATTTTAGGCTTCAGTGGTACTATTGATTGATCTGGGAGACTCAAGAATCTGGACAGGATCAAAATAAGGAGTCACACTCCTTATTCTGTCATTGCCTTTCTATGTTTACCTGGCTTACACATATCATGTGTTGTCATCAGTGGTCACAGACAAAGACAGAACTGTGAACTCAGAATTGATAGACACTTGGCAATAGAATAAAAATATGTTTTTGAATTCTATGTACTCTTAGCAGTTTATAAACTCATTCTAACATCAAATAAGGCATTCCAAATAACCTTTAAGAAGTTCAAAAAGTGTACTTCTTTACAAAAAGGAAATCTGCACAGAAAAGTACGAATTATTTTCTAGAAGGTAGGATAATAAAAGAGGTCCCAGCAAACCCAAGATACATAAAAAAATAAAATCAAATCAAGCTGTTACACACCTTGGCTCTAGGATTAAAGATGAGTCCCCTGTGAAGAGCTAGGGCTACCCGTTTTACCAGCTCCTTCCTTATTCCATCCTCTAGTAACTGTTTTGGGTCCACCTAAGTAGAAGAAACATTTTTTTCTTAAAGTCAGAAGGGTATAAAAAAATAGAAAGGATTTTGTTTGTACCAAGACAGATATTAAATACTTATGATGAATTGGAAAGCACTGCTAACAGATGCACTTTCCCATCAGTGCTTGTGCAAAGAATAAATATTGAAATACTTGTACTAGATAATAAATGATTCCTTTAAGTTGAATGGCAAAGGTTTGTAGTTCCCATATTCAACCTTTGTTAATGATCCATTGAGAATGTCGTACAATTTTAAGAAGCCAGTATGCATTAAGAAGTGTATATCTCTTCAAGAATACTTGCTCCTAGTCCTGAAAGAGGTATCTTAATGTAGGAAGAGCACTCTTTGCCAATGGAAGAAACACTCTTCAGAAAAGCTTGCAGTCATTTTTCCAGTAGGGGGGGCGGGAAAAAGAGCGTCAATTAAGGTTGATGAATCTATTTACAATGAGGACTGTGGGTTCTTAACAACCTTAAATAATACAGTTCTTATCTGAATGCCAAGTTAGGTGTCGCCGTTTGAAAATTTGTATGCAAACTTATTTTTTCTTGTCTTTTTATCTTTCCTCAAGGTCTTGCTTAATGTGCTGAAATATCTGTGCTAAAGTGCTAATTGCTACTGAATGACTTTTTCCTACTGGAATAATGGAACATTACCTTGATAATACCAACTAAAGTAGTTTTCATCATGAGGATACCTTCAGTGAAGATTGAAATTGCGTGGGTTAGCTTGGCAACCTTTAATAGAAAGAGAAAATACAATTTATTGAAGTGATTCAATAGATTCAAATAATTCCTCTAAAAAGATATACATCTTTCCCAGTGGTAGCTTCCTATTTTAGATTAACGTAATTTGCACTGATATATTTTCAATTTTACATCTTGTTCTAGACTTACTTAAAGTACAATAATAATCTTTCTTTCAATTAGATCAATAGAGGTATGTTACCAGTAGGAAAGAACAGGTAACTCTCAGAGGCTTTACAGGGATTACGGGAGGAAAGATCTAGCTGGCTATATAATGTATGTACAAAACAACATGGACAAAACTCCAAGTTGGTCCCTTTGAGCAGGCTAGGGACACAGCTTGAACTAGTTATTCCATAATAAAGCCTGCTGCCAGCAATGAGTCCACTTCAATATTTCCACTGATTTAATACAGTAGCACATTCACTTAGTTTTAAATTATTAGGTGAGCATCCTTAAGCTCAGAGTTCAGACAAGCCAGTCTTTTGCCTTTAAGACATTTACAATATAGAATAGAGACAACATAGTTCAGACTTACAATTCTACAGAAATCAAAAGTGAAAAGCTTTTGTGTGAGATGATTAGTTTCCCCTCTAAATAAAAGAAATATTACTGAATACTGCCTCCTCCTCCTCCATCCCTGCCCCTGCCTGCCCCCTCTCCTGTGCCCCCCCAAAAAAAAAAAAAACCAACCAAAAACTGTCTTTACAAAGTTTAATGGGGGGAGTCTAAATGTAGTGTTTAGGTCTGAACATCAGCTTAACCTGAGACCACAGCCTGTTTGTATAAAACTCCTAACAAGTGAGCACTTTGGCAAAAACTGCTGGAAAAAGCTGGCACCTTAACTGATAATTGGAGAGCTAGAAGATACATTATTTGAGCGAAAGAGTTACTGGTCTACTCAGGTTTTTGCTCCTCATCTTCCTCTATTAAAAATAAAACCAAATAATTTTAATGTTTGCTCAATCTTCCAGACTGATAACAGTGCAGAAAAAAACCCTACAAAAAGCCAATAAGCAATAGCAGCTTTATCTGATCAAATCAATGTGCTTCCATCCTGTCTTCACATTTGAGGGCATCAAAAAGCTTAACCCTGCTGGCTTATTCAGTCTTCATCCTTCTTCTCCCGGAACAAGCATTCCAAATGTGGAGAGCTTCATTTCAGACTCGGGTGTTTAGGTGTTCCCCCCGCCCATGTAAATAAATCCAAAAATCTTTACACTCATTTATAAATATATTTAGTTTGCCTCCCCTTTTCTACAAGATGAAAAGTTTAAACTTTTACAAACAGAAGAGCAAAAGTTACTCATCTATCCTCAGGAAACCTAAGGCATACTCATGATAACACTAGTCAATTTTAATTCTTACTCAGTCAACAAATCCAACTTCACTGTTATGGAGCTGTACCTATTTAAACTTAGGTTGAAGTTGGCCACCTGTAAGATATGCTTTTTCAGAATTCCCTATTTTAACTGCACCTCATATCGTGGTCCAAGCTGAGCATAATCTCGTAGCTTGTCCTTATCAAGGCGAGTAGGCACTTCAATAATATCATGAGTCTGAAGCTTTATAATTTTGAGAAGAGATGTAAACATGCTTTCTGGAATTATCTGTAGAACCTTTGTAAATGAGAGAAGAAACAAACATAGTCAGTATATTCTCATGAAAATAATAGATCTTCAATTAAGGAAAAGTAGTTAGAGAACAAGACAATTACGTCTCTTCAAATGCCTACCTTTCTAACATAGGAAACCAATTCGCCAGAATAATACTGTGATACACTGAGAAGATCGGGACTGTTTGCTTGATTGATGCGGAGAAGTGGCAAGTCAAGAGCAGAAGCAAGCTAGAAATAAAGTCAACATTTTAACTTCACATGTCTGTTTTTCTAATATAAATTGCATGCTTGAACTCTCTTGCTCAGGCTCTTAACCTACAACTCAAAGCGCTAGATTCTTCCTAAGGAGTAGTGTTACAACATCAGGTTTGCCAACAGAAAAAAAAAAAAAAAATTGTTAAAAGTCAAAAAAGTCCAACAGTCTATAATGCTACGCTCCCTTTATTCATTATTTTAAAATCTTACCAGTTGCGTGAGATTTTTTTTTCAACGTAATTTTACACTCCTCCCCATGCTATTTCCCATTCTTATTTCTACAGAAAATATTTTCATCTGATGCCAGATCTTCATCATGACAGACAAAGAGCATAGCCAACATAACTTTTGTAATTCCTTCAGCCTCCTCTGGTACACATGCAGAGGATCCCATCTATGCACCAATGTCTCCAGCAAATAACTGTAATGAGTAGAGGCTGGATGATGGGACTTATTTGCCTAACAGCAGCAGTATAACTGGTTGCATAAAAAACATGCATAACTTGGTTTTATTTTCTTTTAAACTAACCTTGAGTTAATTTAATACAGTCTAAAAAATCTGGATATAGACAATGTTGGTAAAAGGAAGTTTTGACTCTTTTGTGACTTCACAGCCTTAAGGCCTATTTAACAAATGCTTTGGTTGACCTGCAGCATTCAAGTACATTCACTATTGTTCATACTTACCTTTAGGAAAGTGGCTCTGAGTTTAGTTACCATAGATGGACTGACTCTTATGCTTTCCTGCATAATAGATGTAAAGCTGGGGGAGGAAACAAACAAAACAAATCAGCTTCTTCCCCTGAAACTCTTATTTTCAGCTCTTAAATCATACGTCACCAGCACCAGTGTAATCTAGAAATGGCACAGGAGATCACTAAAGATCTTCACTAAAGGAGGATTTTGGGCTGAAGAGATATTGGCTAAGAAAAACCTGTAAGATAAAGGGGTAGGTGGGGCAAAAGAAGAGGGCATCAGGGAGCGTTAACAGCCAAGGTAATGAAGCAGCAGCTCAGCAAAACCACACCATGGAAAACGAGCTCTCTAACATTTGTCCCTCCCTGTTTGTTTTTGGTTGAAACAGGAACTCCAGTATTTTGGAGAAGACTTAATTAGACTAAAGGCTAGAGATAGAAGCGTAACAAAATTGTTATAGTTAGAACAGGATAGACAGTAAAAAGTTACAGTATTACTTAACCTGCAGCTAACAACATGACAAGGATGACTGTTAATTCTTATTCAAGTTGATGAGAGTTAAATATACTCAACAACTCATAGAACAAGGCTTCAAGATTGTTTTTAAATTGGAAAGTTTATAGTATTAATGATATTTATGCATGTTATTTCCCACAAGTTTCGTGAATGATGACTGATTTAGAAGAAAAAGCTCCTGCTAAGATACCTGTCAATTAATTGCCAAGCGTAAGAAAGATCACCAACTATCTGCATGGTGATCAAGACCTCTTCTTTAATGTTGATAGTTCGGATCATCTGATGAAGAAATTTGCGGGTGTCAGCCAGAAACTGGCAAACTTGCAGGTTAGTTTCCAGCTGGTGAAACTCCTGGACCTATATTTAAAAAACAAACAAACAAACCAACCCCATAAAGATGAACAGAAAAAAAAGGGGTTGTTTTAAGGACAGCAATACAAATAGGATCAATAAACTGCCATATTTCTTCAGGATGTTATTACAGTAAGACACTTAACAAATCCTGGCCTACTTTAGAGTGCATTAAATAATAAATTTCACAAAGTTACTTGAGGAGGTGTACTGTGAAACACCTTACTGAGTATTCTTTTATACCCTGGAAGTAGAAGAAATGTACACATAATGAATACAGATATTTTTATTTTGCCTTTTCAAATTACCCTCTCTAGCTTCAAATGAATTTATTTTCAGAATTTCTAATAAAATTAGTAATGTTGCCAAATAATGTTTAATAATGAATTCGTTTCTTTGAAAAACCCTACTAATCCTCAGCTGCAGGTGGAATGATTTTTCATGCTATATCCCTTATTTTACAATCACAAGGTCTATAAGCAAGTCCTGCCGACTGGATATATAAAACTGCAAAGATCTACAGACTTAAACAATTGTTAAAATGCAGATCTGTTTTGTAACTCATCTATCGGAAGTCAGTGCATGTTTATCAAATGCTATTTTTCAAAAGGACGAGGTCATTTATCTCAAAATTTCTTTGCCATACCTCCTCCAGTGCCTGTATTAGCTGCACAGTTTTTCTGCCTGCTGCAGTGGAATCATCGTAGTTTAGAGACATTATTTGCTTGGAGATTTCTCTGAACCAAGCCTGAAGATTTTCTATGTAAGAACAAGAAAAATTTAATGAAATCTTTGCATGTATGATAAGCAACAAAGAAAAAGGGAACTTGCTAGTCAAAACAAACAAACAAGCAAGCTATACATGTAGGAGATTATTTAAAAAGTTTTCATCTTACTCTTCCATTTCTAGTCTTTCAACATGTAGACTTGTAAAGTGGCAAATGCTCAGGCAAGTTTCAGACGCAACATTAAAAAAAACAACTACCAACACAAATGGGCACTATAAAATCTATACAAAGATGATAAAGCCCTCTAAATCATAAATTTGTGTTTTATGAACTGTTTTACGATGTTAATTACCTTGGCAGTTGCAATTTCTATGTTTTAGCTACATGTTTGCTGACATCAGAAAGATAAAGGGAAATATTTCAGTAAGGTAATTCTGCTTTTAAGTGGAAGCAGGTGAGAAAATTGCCTGTATTCTAAGTTTTGTTGTTTTGGATTGATCACAAATGTTGCCCTTACATTGACACTTTATGCAGTGTTCCTGATCAAATGAGAGTGTGATTTACAATTCTTATTCTTACACCAGTTCAAGAAAAAAAAAAAACGTATTTCAAAAAACAGAGCAAGAAATTTGGAAAGAAATACAGATTCAACGCTTTTAAGTCCTTGGAGAACTTGGGAGAATACCACTCAGTGCAGACGAGAAGTAAAAGAAGGTTTGAAAAAATGCTAATACAACAGAAATCCAGGTTACAACTAGGGAAAGAATGAGAGAGGTTAAACCATCCCCATATTTAATGGGCGTGATCTTCGCACTCCTTTGTACATAGAGCACAGTAATGTGAACTCCATTATACATAGAAAAGTGAACTGGCATTTCATAGTCTGGCATATCTAAATGAAGTGATAAAAAATATTTTTAAAAAATATTTTTAAAAATATGGCCATCTAAATATTAGGTACCTAAATATGGCTTACATATGGAATATATGCAGAAAACCTAAACAAGACAGCATGTAAGAGACCTCTGTGGCAGCTGAGGGACATGAAAATTTTTCTTATTATCAGTGTTAGCCTCATGTATTTTCTTTTGGTATCAGCTTAGAAATAAAAAATAAGATTACTTTTTTCCCCCCACAGTTTAGTTTTTAATAATTACCATTTTTCTCCACTCTAGTAAGAGGTTTAACTCCTGAGAAGACGTCAGCAAGCTCAGTCATCCTTTCAGATCCCTCTTTTTTATAGTTCTCCCATTTTGTTTGTTTTTCTGACAGCATCTGCTTGAACATCTATTGAAAAAAGAAGCATTCGGTTTACAAAACTGGCGAGAAGGCATACTACAATAGATGAAATAAAATACTGAAAACAGATGGAACTGACTTACAGTGATTACTACATAACTTCAAGATCTTGCCAGAATATCAAATACAAAATTAAAAACATTAAGAAATACAGCCAGTGTGATGGACATACAGTGATAAGAAATTAACTGAATTTTAAAAAACAGTATGATGCAGATATTGTTGATTTTTAGTCACTTATAAAAATATCCAGTAACTTTTGTAGCTTAGAGATCCTAGAAGACTCTGGTCTAATGTTGACTTATACTTCACGTAGTCATCTCAGCCTACACAGAGAAACCTAATGCAAAAAAGCATGCACTTGAAGTTAAGCATACTCTTATATATTCTACCAAGTTAGTACCAGAGCATTAATGGGGAATCTTTTAGAAATGGCAGAACTTCATACATAGGTGTAAGAGTTTTCTTAGCAGCTTATCCTCAACATACATAGGCTTTCGTCTCTGTTTAAAAGAAAGTCTGAAAAAGAGAAGTATGGCAGGATAAAAACTTACGCCGCTTCCTCAATAGATTTTATTATGCCTGTTATCAGGATGTTCATGCAAAACTCTGAGTAAATATAAACACGTCGGGTAAGAATGAAAACTGCCAATTATTGAGAAGACTGCAAAAGTCACTTCCAAGCAATAGTAGTTTGTAATCTTCTATAGAAAACTCACAGTTAACAAATCAAAATAATTGTTCTTTATGTAAGTGGACTGTGCGGTAAATGTACCACTACTATTCAAGTCTTCAGCTCTGTTCTGCCATTCAGGGGAAAACGCTGAAGAAGGCAGCAGCACATTACCTCTTTCAAAATGAATTCAAATTGAGCTGTATCCAGAAGAAGCTGGAAAAGGATCCTGGGATTGTACCTTGAGTCTGTGAGAATTTGATCCTTTATCTGGCGGAGACGTTTGTTATTTGGATCACAAGCTGAAAATGGAAAGACAACATTTCTCCACTGTTACAGAATTTGCCAAGCTTTTCAATCTTCGTAAATAGACTCTTTTTTTAATAGCTTGAAAGCAAAAACATTTTGCTCTGATATGTAAGTCCCCACTTGTTCTCCATTTACATGGGTCTCACCACCCTTGTACAACCCTTCCTTAGAACAGGAAATAATTAAGGTTTCTGTGGTGCTTCAGCCTTCTTAAAACTCTTCTGCTGGCTTCTGCAAACTAAATGTGAATTTAGTACACCTGACTGAGAAGCCCAGAGATCAACATTTCTGGAACCGTTACAGAAAACGCAGAGAGGTGTAACAGAAGCCCTCTCACATACCAAAAAGCCCCAAAGACAGCACAAGCATTCAACCAAGAGAATGTCTAAATAGGTAAGTTTACAGACCCAAACTCATGTCAGAGACATTATTCAACAGCTTCAGTTGAATTTCAGTTCAACAGAATAAAAACCTTGGTTTTAAACTGTTAATTACTAAGATATTAAGAAGTTGGCTACTGCTTTCCTTTTGGTGCTAGGTAAAACTTTCAGAATGATGCTTTAAGTGATAAGGCAGAAAAAGATAAAGTTCCCAGACTTTTTCTGCAGAGTATTATTCAACAGGATCATGACTTCTTCTACTACTTTTTATACCTGTGTCTAGCTTGCAAAAACTAAGGAAATGCACACGTGCTGTTTCAGCTGAAGACTTTAGGAGATTGTTAGCAAAAGAACAGCTCAACAATCTATTGAAAACAGTAGATGAAACTCTGCTGACTTCAACAGCAGCACACGCTGAACTTCCCTCAGGATGTTAACATGAAGCACCAGTATAGCAGGGTTGACAGCTGTGTAATAAAAGTCTAGCATGATGTCTTACCTGTGTCTGCAGTGTGAAGCATCAGCCAGCGGATTGCTACATTGCAGTCTCGCAGGCAATTCAGCAGCTTGGGAATATTGTCCAGCACCAGCTCTTCCCTTAGACAGCCTTCTTTGAGAAATTGCTGCACCTGAGTGTGCACTCGCTCAGTGACTGCAGCATATCTGCTTGCCTTAGAATATATAAAGCTTGCATCAAYATAATCCTTGCCTCAAATGGAACACATCACGTACAATGTGACTGTGGCTTCCGAAGAACTTAAAGGGCACACAGATCAAAAAAGCGCTATAAAAATTATTATCATTACTAGTAGGCAATATCATACACTGCAGCTGCATGACAAAGGATGCAAGCTAAATTTTAAAGCAAAGAGCCTACACAGGAAGCATAATGTTTCAAAAATGCAGACTCGTAAACTTCTTATATTCACGTATGTACTCTCTAGAAACTATTCCTAAAAAATGGTACTAATATTTTATTGCCTAATGCTAAAGAACAAAAATCTATTCCAGAATGGAAATACTTGTTATGAATTAAATGTCCGTTCTACTTAGCAAACTTCTTCCCTAAAGACTAAGGAAAAATGTCTGCTCATGTTCCTTAAGTTTATGGGACAATATATAGTATACTCCTCCTAATTAGACACTTCTGTGTGTTCTTTCCTGAGCACTGGGGTCAGATTCTAAGGAGGCATTTAGCTATCATCAGTCAACTGATTTGTTGATTGGGCAAACAATCAACCAACTCAATATTATTCACTGTTTTTTAGGCATGGAAAAAATGATTTCACATAAAAAGAACTAACTGCATTGCATCATACAACATTCCAGTATCATTCTTTAAATCAAATGCTTTTTCCAGATTATTGCTTATTTAATTTGGGAGGCCCCATTTAAAACTGAGTGCCACACGCTGTCAGCACAAATGTGTAACTTCTAAAACTGTTATCAACGAAAGACCAAGCACTATAGTCAGCTTAAGAGATCCCAATACTGAACAACATGGCAATGAGTGCTAGCATCTATTCAGTCAAGTCACAATCCCGAAACTTTTAGGGGAAACAAACGCTGCAAGAGGAAGTAAAACAAGCAGTGCTGTGAAGACCAGATTTTGAAACTTTGAAGTACTTTTAACTCAACGTTATGTACTTGAAGTATTGTATTTGAATGTAATACAAATAATTGTATGCAAGAAAAAAAGACCCATGCATTACTGATGTCATATAATACACCTGAGATGCCCACACAGCTTGAATCTTGCTAAAAACACTTAACTCTCGCTTATGTACCTGCTCTTTGACATTTGAAAGATCCAGCGTGTAGTTGAGGGCAGTTTTAGCAGCTTTGTAGGGTTCCCATGCTTCTGCTAGATTTACAGTGATTCCCATGTAAATGCTAATAACCTAAGATTGGAAGCAGAAAACAAGAAGCTGCACTTATATTTTTATTAAGAAAAAGACATACTTTTCATTTAGCAATGTAAGTAGAAAGTGATATGCTGTGGGTATAAATACAAGACAACTGAACTTTTTTGGTAGCTRTACTTTTTGCTCCATCATCTTTGGAAATCAAGGAGTAAGACGACTTTGAAATAAAAGGCACACAGTTAACTAGAGGCTTAGTTCTGAAAACAAGCTGACAGTTCCCTCAGTCACTATGTATGATCCCTGGCCTCTGTTTTTGCCCCCCCATGAACTTATGACTTCTTTTTCATTTCCATGATGCTATGTAGGAGACTGACAAAAGCAACTGGGGAAATGACTATGATGGGGAAAAAAAAACCTGAATTAATCCTACTCTAAGAATGCCCAAAGGACAAAACTGAAATGTAACGCATCTTCTACGGTAAACGCAAACAGAAGGAAACTATGATTCCGTGCTGTGATTTTTAAGGAGCAAAGAGGAACTGATTTCAGACCCCTATCCCAAGTTTGAGTGTGATTAAAAATACAGAATTGTGATTGACTTACAAGTGTTTGTAAGATACTTGATTAAAAAAGGAAGTCTTGGGTTACTGACAGATGAAGGATATATAGAGCTGTGGCATTATGAGCTTTGTTACACTATTGCTCCAATATTCCTCCATCCTGGAGTGATGGAATTTAGGGGCGCACTGTCAGCCTTTGAGCTCTTCTGACAGTGTCAAAGGAAGCCAATAAAGGCAAATGGGACACTGGTCTGCTGATATGAGGATCCCTCATATCGCTGAAGTGAAGCTCATTATTTCCTGTAGATGACAGTTCCTCAAAAGGCTACACTTTAGCTGCTAACAGTGATTTGAAACCAGCCTAAGAGTCAAGTATTCTGTATGACGCAGCTAACTTATCCATACCTGATCACAAGAAGTTAGGTGTTGTCTTAAAATAACAGTTTGTACTATGAAGTCAAGTGAATAAAAATGCTGGCGTAATAAAAAATTCACAATCCCAAGTTCTCATTTCTAAAATAAGCTTGCAGTTTTTCAGAAACTGATGGGTTCTAATGTCTATTAAAATAGCCAGCTATTACAGTTTCTTCCCTCCTTTCTTCACTGTTCCACTTACGATACAGAGGAATACAATTTGAAATCAATAGAGATACACAAATTAATTTATAGTTTCTTTGTTAAGTCTGATTCCCTTTGATATAGACTACCTGGGGACTCTATTGTTACATGCCAGCCTATTTCAGTAGCATTTTTTGCAGACTAGGGCTTCTGGATGGAAATCCTAAATCTCAGTAGTGAGACACGTAGTAATTCCATTTTGATCACTGCATCTGAAAACATCTATAGAATTGCACAGTGTGACAGGTTTTGCTTCGAAGTTATTTGGACAACGGCATAGAATGAATCCTTAAACAAGTTTTCAAATAACATCAGTATGCGGGGATTTGTTGGAGAGCAAGATTGCCATCCAGAGCACCCTTGACAAGCTGGTAGAATTCACCAGCTGAAACCACATTAAGTTCAATAATGATAAATACAAGGTCCTGCACTTGGGACAAAACCAAACCCTTGCAACAGCACAATCTGGGAACTGACTGCCTATGTAACAATTCTGCTGAAAAGGACCTAAGCGTCCTGGTGGACAAACTGAACATGAATCAGGCATGCAGCCTTATGACAACAAAGACTAACCATACACTAGGCTATGTCAGCCACACTGTAGCCAGCAGATTGAGAGAAGGGATTATTCTCATCTAGTCAGCCCTCATGAGGTCCCATTTGGACTAATGTGTTCAGATTTGAGCTCCTCAGTATGAAACAGACATGGACAAACTGGAATGAATCGAATAGAAGGCCCCTAACACTCTTACGGGGACCCACTATGAAAGTAAAGGCTGAGGGAGCTGGGTTTGCTTAAGCTGGAAGAAAGATGACTAAGGGATCTTAGTCAACCTGATCTAGTTGAAGATGTCCCTGGCCACAGCAGGGGGGCTGGACTAGATGACCTTTAAAGGTCCCTTCCAATCCAAACTATTCTATGATTCTATCTGACTGCGGTCTTCCACTGCCTAAAGGGAAGTTACAAATAAGACAGAGCCAGACCCATCTCAGATGTGCACAGTGAAAAGACAAGAGGTAACAGTCACAAGCTACAACAAGGGAAATTCCAGTTGTACAGAGGAAGAAATTCTTCACCATGAGAGTGATTAAGCACAGCCACAGGTGCCCACAGAGGCTGTAGATATTTTATATATTTTCAAAACAACTGGACAAAGCCCAAGCAACCTTATTTAAGTTTGAAGCTAGCCCTGCTTTGAGGAAAAGGCTGGACTAGAAGATGCCTGTATTACCTTCCAGCCTACATTTTTCTATGATTCACTTTACCACGACGGTATCAAGAGTGGTTGATTTAAGTATTTTAGACAATAACTGATATTTTTAAGGGATAGCTTTCCACACTTAYCCAGAACGTTTGACTCAGACCGCTTCATTCTGAACAAAGTAAAATTTCCCCAGAGAATAATCTATTCTAGTTTTAGGACATTGTTATTTTCTATAATGAACGCTGTAAAAAGAAGGTAAATTGTTCCTATAACATTAAACCCAGGGAACAGTTTTAAAACAGAATTGTTTTTTACCCAATTATCTGGAAAGTATTTATCCACTATCTCTCTCATTTTYGCTTGTTGAGTGTGAAGAATAGAAGGGTCAAAATACAGTATCACATAGAGCATAGCAGCCTGAGTAGCCAGGGCAGTGCTGCGGTGTTCTGGTAACGGATATGCAGAAACCTAGTAAGAGGGAACAAAACAAAACAGAACATAATATAATGCAACATAAACCACTTGCAAACATTATGGGGCACATTAAAGAGTATGGTATATAGATACTAGGAGGCAAGGAGGATACGTGGGCAAGCTGGACATGCTTATACATGCAGCATATTTACTGAATATAAAAGTTGACTGTGTAGATGCCTGCTAACTTTAACAGGATACAGTAAGATATTACTATGCTGTAGATGAGTCAAAGGAGGGATGAATGAAAGAGCTTAAGATGAGTCGAAAGGAGGAGAGTTAGAAATAAGCGTTTCCTAACAACTGGGTATGTTTAGTTCATCTCAGATAGAAACAAGTATTAATTTAACTGAAGTAAGAGGCAATTATGATGCAGATAATGTAATTATTCACCAACTCCATGTACCAGCAAGATCAAAAAGATTCAAATTATCAACTGAACTTTCATTTAAAAAATACATAGGATAATATATTAAAAGACCACCACGCTAACAAAAAAGTTGGCATCAAAATCATATTCAACGAGAGATAATGATTTGTCATTAGGAAAACAGTTCTTTGCTTTTATTTAGTAACATTCTATTTTTCTTTAATTTTGTTTGGTTATTTTATTAGGTTAAGTGTTCAGACTAGTAAGAAAAATCAGGAGGCTTCTGCCCACTGCCATCAAGAATAAGCTGCAAGTATCAAAGGAGGTAACACCTCAGACATAATGTAATTTAGTAAAACAGGCTGCATTCAGTTTGGGTTGAGCTGAAGATTTCTACCCTACTTTTTGTACTACATTTGGAAAAAGCACATAGGTTATAATCATGCTTTGTATAGAAACCTGAATGTTTTTCATTATCAACTGTAAGCACTACAAAATAAAAATCACAAATCGTAATATTATTATAATGCAAAGGCAATAAACCAACAATATTATATAAAAAAGAGGAAAAGTAATGTAGATACAAAATATCAGCTGATTTAAGTAAGAATTCTAGGTTAAGTACTTTATAAAAGCATAGCCTCACAAACACTTCAGTTTCCTATCAGAGACATAGATTATGTCATAAAATGGGCTCTCCTCACAACTTGCCAAGTTCTCTTTTTTTGTTTCTAGAACTCTGCACAACTTAAAAAATTCTTACAGTACAGTACCTGAAAAGGCATTTTTTTCCCCTTTGAAGGGTAATATGTCTGTCCATAGTATCAAAGTGTTTTCTGTAAGGTCCCTACTTTTAATTACTCCTGCCTAAAGACTTAAGCCTTTGTTTATTTCTTACAATCATTCATTAATCTTCAAATGCTTTTCTTAAACTGCTTCAGTCTTCCAGGATTCACTAAAAGTGTGCCAATAATTACAGAAATAAGATTGCTTGTCCATGCTAGAGACTGAAACCTGCTCAAAAGCAAACGCTTTGTTAAAGATCTCTCAAAGGAGTCATGTTAGAAGAGACTGTAAATATAGTAGCCATTACTCATACGTTGCTTCAATTTTTGTTCTTTTCCTTTATTAATACAATTTTCATAGTTAAGAAGTGCGATATTAGTGTTTCTTTTTAAACACATTGTCTACTAAGGGATGATGAATCTCTTTGCAGTAACTAAAAGAATGGGAATCTCCAAAGGAATTACAGTTATTAAGAGTGGCCAATCATTTATGATTTAAAGACATTAAATAACAAAGTTGTTTTTTACTGTGAGATTGGCCAAACACTGGAGCAGGTTGCCCAGAGAGGTTCTGCAGTCTGCACCTCTGGAGATACTCAAAACCCAACTTGAGGCGGTCCTGGGCAATCTGCTCTAGCTGACCCTGCTTGAGCCAGGGGCTTTGACTAGGGGATCTCAAGAGGTCCCTTCCAAACTCTGTGATTCTGCGATTTATTTTTTTCTGGGCTTCATGGTTGAGTAACTAACCTGAGAAACCATTTTATATTCAGTTTTAGATCCCTCTTTTATCTCAGCGTAACTTACCTGGTTATAAATGTCATCTGACCGTAAGCGGCCAATAACCATGCTAATGAATGTTTCACTTATGGGTACCCTGCTGAAGTAATTCTCGGGGTAGTTTGGAGGTCTTTTAGCTCCAGGTTGGCTTGAGTATCCAGTGCTTCGAAGCAATTTACAGATATCATCTAAATTGGAATCAGCAGAGGAGCGGGCTGCACTGTTTTAAAAAAGAAAGGAACAAAAATTGAGCTGCATGACCTAATCATTTCCCCTTCTCCCTCCCCTTGTAACCATGCCTTTCCTCCAAGAAAATGATCAGATACTAAGGTCTGGGAGATTTTTGGTTGTTTACTGCATGAATATAATGTTCACCATATTATAGGAGGACACTGATAAACGTCCATACTGGAATCCCAGATAAGCACACAAAGCACAAACAGAAAAATGAACTTTATTCAGGAACAGAAACAAGTAGCTTTAAATTCAGAGGAGGAGTTTTGTTCTGTTTTTTTTTCCTTTTTCTTTTTTGCTCCCCATTTCTGATTTCCCCTTGTTGATCCACTTCTGCATTCCAGAGTTAAGGAATCCCCTCTCATTACATACTGAGAGGCATAAACATAGTCCAATAAGCATAGCAACAGGATACCCCCTTTTTTATATGTGTGAAAGGATTTGCACTGATATCCTTTGAGACCCTAACTGTCATACAAGGATGCTGTCAACCCACCCTGGAAACTCATTACTGATTTAACTAATCAAGCACTGTAACTACAAGAAGTCTGACTTGCAATACATTTGTCGTCTAGATACTCAGGACTTTTCACCAAGATTTGCTCACATATTTGGGAACCTGTGATAGTTTCGTAGCTGGCGCTTGCACCGTTAAAGTTTTAGCTGAAAGTTTATGTCAGTGGACTTCAAATTTCTATTGTGACAGCATGAAAAATCCGTTGCTCCAGTTTTGCAGCTAGACCTGCAAAACCAGCTAATGCAAGGAGTTCTACTGACAAGCAGAGAGCTCTGCAGAATTATCAGAGTCTATCTGTATGGCCAGACAGTCAAAAAGTTGCTGATATTTCCATTTATCTTAATTCAGTAATCTAGTTAACTGAATATACTGCATGTTACATCCTTTCAGCTTCTCGAGTGCTTCTGAAAACCAATATACCTTACCTGTATCTGTAGTAGGAAACCAACATTCTTTCTCTGACTTCTCCTTCAATCTTCTGGTCAATGACCAGTAGCATGACTCCATATAAATACAGCGCTTCACACTGTTTAGAAAAAGGAAGAATGAAGAGAAGAAATCACATAAACACAATTTTGTAGCAACATGTAAAGACAAACATGTACTGGCAAACTAACCCAACGTCAACTATGTAGTCAATACAATATGAAAAATGGCGGGCTGTATATTTTTGGTCTTCATCTTCCTAAAAGTGAGTCATAGCATTTCCATGCATTCAATAAATTTAAATCTTTGTCTAGTTTGGCACTAAACTAGTTGGTTCATTTGCTACTATTACAGAACTGTTCAATACTTACTAGAAGCTGTTTTCCATCTTCATTAAGGAGGACCGTTTCTAATGTTTGCTGAATGTAAATTCCTTCATTGAGGTCATCTAAATATCTATGGATCATAACAAAGAGTTGGTCATTGACTATTTTGTTCTCAAATCTTATGTCCTCAGAACTCAGTTGGCCAATTTTCTCTGAAAGTCAACAGACACATCAGAACATTTCCCTAGTACAAGCAGCATGGCATTTTTCAAAGAAAAGATGCTCTACTATGAAATGAGAGGCTAGAACTCCTAGCTAGAGCCAACCAGCTGGCAAAAGGCTCCTTCCATATCCTGATGGTGTATCTGAAAGAGACTAGAGGATACTCTGTAACTTACAGCCAACATCCTCTTTAATCTTCTTACGGATGGACAACAGCCTGAGAAGGGAGTACTGAGAAGGCTTCTACTCCAAAATTTAGTAAAACTGTCATTTTCAAGTTACCTCAAAAATATCTCCTGGAAATACCATAAATTTATCTCAATTGCAATTTGGAAGGTAGAGCTAGAAATAGAGTATGTTCATCTCGATTAAGAGAAGATTTCTTCCTATTAAAGGATTTTCCAGTAACACTACTTACTAATAAGTAATGTTAAACATTTACTCTTTTAATTAATCTTTTCATATAAGATCAGTAACAAAAACAATTCTTACGCTTAAGATCCTCTGGAACTTTTTCTTAGAGTATTTCATGAACCTTTCATATTGTTTGTTACAGGTAAGAGTAGCAAACTTGAGAATATGGCAACTCCACTGAAAAATTAAGTTCAGGAAAATAATGCCAATGAAAGTTAAAGAAAAAACCCTATCTGATATTCTGTTTTGCAAGACCACAAAAAACATAGTTTAATAATATGGAGTCTCCTTTTATTAAAAAAAATCTTCAAGACAATCTCCAAGATAAAGAAGAAAAATTAGCTCTAACGTACAATTGAGGAAATGAGGTAGAGAGGTTAAATGTTTTCAAGTCATATATTAAGCTGGTAAGCAACAGTAGGAGTAAAAGTTAGTATTCGCTCCAGCAATGCAGGTTTCCAGGTATACATGAATATGTTTCAACAGTGAGCGCACTGGCTCTCTAAGGAAAAAGCTTCTCATTATTAAGACTAAACAGTAATCTAGTCTTTAAGAAAATCTACATGTATTTAAGAAACCATACCTGTTTAAATCTACAATGTATTTATGTACACTCTGAAAAGCTAAATAAAATCTTGTCAAAATTTCAATGTTGTTTTCACGAAATTCTTCATCTAAATCCAGTAACTCAGGTTTGGCTTCCAGTTTGCCTTCACATGTCTCAGGCCCCTAAGGAAAGAAATTCATCTTTAGAGACAATATTTGACTTTGACCTCTATTTGACATCTCTTCAGTAGGACACAGAACACATACAACCACCACTGTGTGCACAACACCAGAATTAACATTTCTTACTAAAACAAGGATCTGTAGATTTCCAAGCTACTTTATGATTGAACATTGATTCCATAAAGACAAGTTTTGCACTTTGTTACAATCTGCAATGATTGTAAATACAATTTATCTTATGTACCCAATGGAAAAGAATAGTTAACGCTTTGGGTAAAGCCCCAGTGCATCTGAAACCACTGTGTGCTTTTTGTAGAGCTATCTCCCTGCTGGAATTTTTTCCTTTACACATTTGATCTGATTGATTTCTCAGCTAGAAACTATAACATTGAGGTCTCACAAACAGTTGTGAGCTTAGTACCTTCTCATACATTTAAACTGCTTGAAAGTATTAGACCTATGTGAGAATTTTTTTACAGACTCTGGATCTAGCTCAGCGCTAGTCCCCCAAATTAATGCAGAAACTATGTCATTAACAACCGTGGGGGAAAAAGGGTTGGGATGAGGAGCCTGACTTCCTTAAAGCAACGGTACAAACTTTTTTAACCATTTACCACTGTCAACATTTCTCATGACCATCATTTGGTCTTAACACCACCATCTACATGAAAATATCATTAGTTTAACTGAAAATATTATTAACACTTAATTGAAAATACGTCATTCCACAGACCACTTCCACAGCATGAGATCATTGCTTAAAAGGATTTAGTCAACACGAATGCCAGAGTTAAAATAAAATATCAAGCTTAATACCCAGCTGACAATTTTTGTGTGGTTTTAAAAATGCTCTTCTGTTTCTCTTTTTGTGCAAAATACCTCCATAAAACACAGGATAAAAGCAGGCCCCAAACTGTCTATGAAGTTCAAATACACGAAGTAAACAGCCTGAGTTTTCAAAATCTCAAATCTCTTCTCATTAGGTAATTCTAAGAATCATGAATACAGGAATGATGCATTTGCAGCGAAAATATCTGTAAATTCACTAATCTCTGCTTTATAAGTATGTCTTTTATGGATTTTGGTGCGCTGAAAAGCAGCAGCACTCTTGTGCTTCCTTAACATTCAAAAATCTTGTAATTTCAAGGATCGTTGTATTTCTCACCAATTATACCTATCTGCTTTTAAATTTTCAAGTAATAAGTGTAAAAAAAAAGGACTTCTAAGAAACGCTTAGAGCTAAAGGTATCTCAGAAATTATTTGTGCTCAGGGTTTTCGGTGTCCAAGGCTCACAGTTAGTGCTTGAAATTTACAACTCTTACTAAAAAAAAAAAAAAAAAAGCAAAAAAACAAAGACATACTTCATAACATTCTCTCCCACCAAAAGTTTGTTACAAATCTCTCTTTAGGGGACTAGAATAGTTCCATACAAAAAAAAAAAAAAAAAAAGCAAAAGCCCCCCCCCTTGCTTTACTATTAACACTTCTTGAATTGCACAATCTAGATACAGTCAGATTAGACAGTCTCTGTAGTTCCTTCTTAATCATGCTGGAGAATGATAGAGGGAAATAGGTACTGCAAGAAGCTTAATTTTGTAAGGGAAACAACGGCTTTTCATGGACACTACTCTTTGATTTATTTGTTTATTCAGCGCATGTGACAAGTCCAGTGAATGAACAATCACAATACTGTCAAACAGGAAAGCAGAAAGCAGTTTTCATGGCTGCAAAGAATAAGCTACAGATAACCAAAGGAAGATGGGCATACTGCCCACAGTACTGCTCCAAAGGAAAACAACCAACTGCACAGGCTCAGAACCTGCTGGTGAAAGCATAATTTAAAGTTTCTGCAGGAAATAATAATAATAATTTAAAAAAAACCAAACAGAATCCAATACTCAAGTCTTATATAATCAGTATCCATCAAAGTTCACAGGCCASATGACTCATCAAACATTTTGAAATGTGTAGCTGGAACTGCTCTTATATGGATGCACTTAAAATTGCCTCCTCCGTCTTGCCCTGATACTCTCAGTGCAGGTACCGGTTATACTTATATTCTGCCTAGGGGCCTAAGCACAGAACCCTCCCTAGATTGTTTCTGCTCACTGAAATGAGTAAGATGAGGCTGAGTATGATCAGAAGCATATAAAATACAAGACAGCTCAGAAGCGGAACGTTAGCATGCAAGCATATCCCAATCGCCATCTCAGTTTGGTGAATTTTTGGTAAAAACTAAGCAAGTAGGAAGTCATGATAGTCAACTCTGAAAAATGCTAGTAATAAACACAATAGTCAGGAATGGCTGTTTCATAACCCGAAGCATCCTCATGCAGGACAGCAATGCTTTAAGGAGAAGTTTAACAGTAAAAAGATTTACCTTAAAATAAATGAAATCAAATATGATATCCCCATACTTCTGTTGATCAGCCTTGTCCTTTAGCCTGAAAACACCAGGAATAAATTCGGAAAGTCTCAGAAGTTCTGCAATGATGGCATTTCCACAGGAGACAATCCGAAGAATTGCCTGACCACAGAGATTGTTTTCAGCTAGAAAATCAACCATTGTGGAGCTGGACGTGACAGAGCAGCAGAAGTCCTGCAGTCAGATTCTGATCGCTAGTCTTTAGGTTATTTGAAGAAGAAAGTCTGATAAGAAAACTAGCTGCTCCATTAATAACCTGTAAAAACAAAACCACACACATTCAGAGTGGTTCATATTCACATTTTTGATAGTTTAATCCATGCGGATTTTTCAGCATACTCTCAAACCTTTCAATTTATGAAATCTAAATTATCCACAGCTTTGTAAAATGAAGAAAATGCACTGAATTATCTTCAGCACATACACTGTGTTTGCCTCAACGATCACCAATACTGAAGCAATTGAGACCATGCAAGGAGATGGCAGCAAGGAAAGCAAAAACATGTTACAAGAAGTGTTTACAACAGTCACTTTAAAAATACAACCCAAGTGATTGTAATAGGCTTTAGCAACAAGGAAAATTTTTATAGCAAATGGAAACGATACAGCTCCATTCCTTTATTTATTGCTGAAGGGTTAGCTTCCGTGCTGTGGTTGCATTTCCTGGTCACAGTTTTATTTATTTACATGTTTCCTGCAAGATACAGAGCGCAGCACTACTAAAAATAAGCTTTTATGTTTAGAAACGTTTATGGGTAGTTATGAGTTGACTTCACTTTTCACCAATAACCTTCCAAACCACTGAGATATATTTAAGATGCTCTCTCTGCCCCAAAATGAGAACCAGGACACCGTTAGGCAAGACGCTGGGCATTATTACTGCTGCAGCAAGCTCCTCCGCTGTGCCCAGAGCGGGCCCTAGACCCCACGGTAGCCGGACTGGGCTTTAAACTACATCACACCCCCCTCCGCCAACGCCAGTCACCGGGCCGTCTGAACGGTGCCGCTTCCCTCCCGCCAACGCTCTCCCTCACGGTTTGCACCCCGCCTCGGGGCAACCGCCGCGGCGCGAGACCAACCGCCTCGAAGCGGCGGCGGCCCCTCCCCCCTCCCGCCGCCTCCCCTCACCCAGCGGCCTCCCCGCCGGTGCCACCCCGCTCGGCGGCGCTCACCCTCCCCCGCCGCCGGTGCGGTGGGTGGCGGCAGCGAGGAGGGTGCTGCTCCACTCCGTCAGCACCTGCGGGCCGGGACGGCGGCCGTCTGAGGGGAGCTGCGGCGGCAGGTGAGGCGCAGGCAGCGGGAGGCAGGGAAGCAAGCGGCTGCCCTCCGTGCGCCCCGGCCGAGCCCTCCCATCACATGACGCCGCCGTCATGTGGAGAGGCGCCGGCTGATGAGGCGGTTCCGCTGCCCGCCTGGAACCGCCTCCCCCGGGCCCAGCTCGCCCGCCTGCTCCTGCCGCCGAGAGGGTCGGTGCGGGGCCGCCTCCGGGCCAGGAGCCCTGTCGGGCCTCGGCGGCTGGGACTAGGTGAGCAGCCGCCGCTGGTGAGGGTGGCTGCCTTCGCCGCCCCCTTCCCCTCTGGCAGGGTGAGGGCAGCCCTGGGGGAGTGCGCGGCCCCAGTCTCCCGGCCGAGGGAGCCGGGAGAGGCGGGCGGGGAGGGGGCGTGGGGCCGTTGCCCTCCATGCATGACTGATAAGGGGCAGGGTGGGCCGGGCCAGCTGCCCTGGCTTGTCACGGGCGGGGTAGGGGAGTAAGGTGGAGGGCTGGCAGAGCGGAGCTTCCTGCTTGGTGGGCTCTGCTCCCGACCTTTGTGGCAGGGAAGTAACGTCTCCCTTTGGTAGATGGTCACCGAGTGAATCTAGGAGGTTGACACTAATCCTGGTAGTCAGTGAGCACTTGTCACCTATACATCTTGTGTTACAGAAATAACTTTTTTTTCTTATCTCTGCTTCAAAGTTTGGGATGTTGAAGCATAGAGAAATTAGGTCATTTGCTGAAATCTTTAAAATAAGTGACAGAATAGAAACTGTAATTTAAATTTACTGCTTTGTAATCCAGTCTAGACCATTTGATCACATATTGTTGAAAGAAAAAAAACTGCCTAGGTAGTCTCATTTGATCTCCTTTTCAGCTCTCATTTTTCTGGTTGTATTTTCCAGAAGTGAGGGGGTTGGGGGGTGGGAGTTGCAAATTTTAAGTGCTTCATTGATGCACCCATTGAAGACCTTCCTGGCAAAAAAGAGCGCCTTAAAAACACTGCTGTGAAACCAATTCCAGTGAGGAATGTGGCTTTTCTTCTGAAGGCATAATGGGCAAGCTGAAGTTGAAGAATTCACTTAGAAAATTCAAGAGTGAAATCTTTGCTTGGGATCAGAAGCAGTTCCTAAGAAAAGTAATCTTTTATTTATAAAAAAAAGGAAAATTCATCCAAGTGTACTTAAATTACTTTCCAAAAGACAAATTGAGATGAAACTACCAATGCAATGGTATGATTTAATATTGTAAACAATAACTTCTGCTCCTATGTAGTTTGCTCAGTGCTTCCACAAATGTCAAGAGAATGAAGAAGCCTTTTTAACTTTTCACTGTTGTTTTTTTCAGATTCCTGCCTTTCACAGTGTGTATCTGTGAAATTTCCAAAAGAACAGCAGGCTTTCTCAGTGAGTGAGATTTACCAAGTTCAAGAAGGGAACTAGGTTCTCACTGTTAACTTTGATACACTAAATGGTCCCAGAAAGATAAAGCTGCTAATATGATTTTATGTGACTATTTAATAGTGTGTATTTGGATCACAGAGGTTCTATACAAACAGTTTGCTAAGATGGCAAACAGGTGTTTTTAAAAAAAAGGTTAAATAATGTAACAGCTGAAATCATTGGTTATTAAATCTTTAAGAGCATCCTTTTCCTTTACTTTCAAGGAGTTCTGTAAGGAACTTTTTCCTTGTCTTCTGTTGTTAGTTTGACAGCCTCTAAAGATCTCTAAAGATAGCGATCACTGTCTTTTGGTGGGGAGAGCATGAGCTGACATAACTGGAGCTGTTGTTGAAGAGCACTGGCTCCTCTGTGGCAAGATGCACCTTTAGAAGGGGATAGAGAGCAAGGCAATTTGTATGTTATTCAGAAGTTCAAGTGGTGAACTTGAACTGTTGTTAAAATGTTTTTGGAAGCACATGACCTAGAAATGGTGTCATAAAAGATAGTCTTGAGTGGCCAAGCACATTTTTTAAATGGAAAAAAAAGAAAAAGATACAAAAGAAAACATTAGGAGAGAAGAGACATGACAGCAGGCATTCAGGCCTCGTAGTCTACATGTTATTTGTGAGGAACGTGGCAATGTTCAGGTCAGGATGAGCACTAGATGTAGTTCTGGAATCCCAGGGAAAGTAGCAGAGGGAGAAACAGCCTTGGGTACACAAAGCTTGGGCAAAGCTTTGTCCTCTCTATTTAGATATTTTCCAGATTTCTGTTGGATTATAGCCTGTCAAAGGCTATTGTTGATAGAACAACTCGTCCCCTTGTTATTTTGTGTACAATTCAGATAAAACTTCTGGTATACCCCAAATTTGGTTGTGGATTCCATTCTCTTCCTCCCCCAGTACAATCTCAGTATAGTCCTTGAACATACCAGTTATTCTTTACATGGACTAATGCAGTATTTCTGTCTGTCCAAGACGTTTTTGGGGTTTTTTTTTGTGAACAACTGTGTATCTAAAGCTGAGCAGAATTTTGCTTATCTACTGCAACTTAAAGTATAAAATTCTGCACGCCAGGTTCACGTTTCTTATAATAGCTACATGTTGTCTGAGCGAGTTATGGCAAAGCATGGAGAAGGAAGAGCAGAAGTTGGCATTTTTGAGAAGAAACCAACTTATGTGAACAGTGTGCATAGGCACAGCATAAGCAAATCCACTTGAAGGTTGTATTAATGACAGAGGAGAAGCAGTTAAACCTTGCAAGGCTGTAGGTTGTCCATCTGTATTGGAAAGGAAGATGGTGGTAAAGAAGATAAACATGATTCCTGTGCGACACTATTCTGTGCTAATGGAACGTTGGTACTAAAAATTTGTGACATCTTTGGGGGAAGTAGGCACCATTTGTAAGGTGGGCTTTTATTTAAAAATTATGCTAGATGATTTACTGTTAAATACATTCTTGGAACAGTTGCCCTTTATTAGATTATTTTTTCCAAGGGCTAGCTGTTGAAACAGGCTTGTAGTGGGTGAGGCTGAATTGGATGCGAGAAGTCGTATTTCTGTCTAGTCTAATTGATAATATGCCTAGAAAACACTGACAAGTTTTTGGGCATGTGGGCTTCTTTGGATCTGTAATAGAGCAGTAATTTTCAAGCGAACATAATCATTGAGTTTGAACCTCATTGTGGTTTAGCAATAGGATTGAGCAGATGAAAACTGCAAGTTGCTTTTTGTGGTGTAGTTTTGCTTAATATTGAATAGAAGGTGAATTGAAAACCTCTGGTGAATTGCAGTTCCACTGAAATTACTGACATCTTGGGAGCTAAGATTTCATCCCAGCTCTCTGATGGTTCAGTGGTTCTGTTGACAGTGCTTTATGGTTAGCTGCCTGTACTTCTGTCTTCTCTCCCAAATTCTTTGGGTGTAAACTGCGTTGAAAATGTTGTATCTGTTATTTCTAGAGTAACGATTTCAAGATGCCAGGCGGTGCAAGAATCTCATTCAACTGTGTGGATTCCTCTCTTTCATCTCTGAAAAACTGCCAATCTTACATAAATACTGGAATGGATATTGCTACTCACGTTGCCCTTGACCTTGTGGAAAGTTTCAGTAAGTATATTCTCTCTTGTATTGCATCCTGAATCTGACAGATGAGTCCTAGGCCTACATATTTTGACTTAGTTACTGTCAATATCTGTCTTCATTATAGGAACTGTAGCTCTTCTGGCTAGACCAGGGTGTTTTCATTCCAATCACTTCATTGTCTTAAATGATAAATTCAGTGAAAATGTAAATACCAGGCAAACATTGTCCCGGCTTTTGTAACACCCAAGACTAATTGCGTTCCAGTGGTTATTACCCTACAGCTTTGTAAAAACTTTAATGTTGCTGAAGGAGATGGAGAAGGCCTCTTAAGTGGGTGAATAAAATGACTTTTCATTCTAATACTGCTTCTTTGTGTGTGTTTTATTTGATGTTTAGGGCAAGATATATTAAAATAATGCTAATGATTTTGAGTACAAAGCTTGAGACACCTGTTAGGGGATGCAATTTTTTTAAATGCTGTCTCTTTCTTTGCTGAAAATCAGACCCTTTTAGGGTGCTTCGATTTGGACACTTGCAAAGTGGGGTACCTTAAATCTGTAATCACTTCTAACAGTCTCATCATTGCTATTTCACAATAACAGGTGCACTGCAAAGCTACTTTTCAAAGACAAATATTAGGCATCCCACTTCTCTATCTTCTTATATCTATGGTAATGTTTTCACTAGGAAAAAATAAAAAACTTTAAAGCTCCAAAGCCCTAATAGTTTTAATTATGAGTGGAGAGTGAGAATCCTCTGAAACAAAAGTTTTGCTGTTCATTATAAATCTTGCACTCAACTAAGCCAAGGTTTATGTACAATCAAGATGAATGCTTTTCTCTTTGTCTAGTGTGATAGTTCTCTCTCCTTCGACCTTTTTATCCATACAGCTGTCAGAGACAATTGACATGCCGTTTCCAGTGGGGTAGAGGAAATGGAAAGCTTGTAAACTGGGGATTCCCTTTGAGGTAAAACTGGTATAACCAGTTCTGTTCCCTCTCTGCTTTTGCAGTCACCATATCTCCTACTTTGCTGTAAGCAATACATGGAAATACACTGAATATATTGAATTCTTTCAGTCCCAAGACTGCAGAATGATCCACAGAAATTAGTTATTGGTACAAAAGTTAAAAGCTTTGATTAATTTCACCTTTCAGTAGAAGCTCCTATTGAATTCCCATTTGGAGGGGTGAAAGGCAACTTAAGCTTCACTGTGCAGCTCTGCAGCTGGAAGTCTGTGCCTTATACTCCTAGGAAATGTCATCATCTTCCTCACTTACCTGCTTCTGACATATTAATCTTTAATTACAACCTTGAAATTATTCTGTCCATTTCATTCAGTAACCAAAAGGACCATATTTAGCATTCTATCCTGAGAGGAGGAGATTACTCTTGATGAAATACCTATGGTCGTTGTTACGGTTAAGTTCTATCATGTGACTGGAAAACAGCTCCTAGACCATAACACTCATTTTATTTTAGCAGGGGCAACTTTCCTGTAGAATCATAGTTATAGAATTATCAAGCACGACCTTTTAACATAGTCCATCACATTGCTCTAGAGAAAAGCTATTCCAGACTTGTATTTGTAGTTTACACCTCTTTGGTCTGGTGTCACGGTGTTAGCTTTTTACTTACAATAGTTGTCTTCTTCAACCCTACACTGTTCCTTGCAGATGTATGTACATGTGTACATGGAACAAACAAATGAGTGAAGCTCATCATTTTTATAAGGTTTGGTTTTCACTCCCCTGACTATTTCACTTGGACTTCAAGTTCTTACGTTCCTTATACAATGCCATCAGGAAAGATACAGGGTTTCTGTGGCATGACATACTTTTGGTAAACAAACACTTTCGTGTTTTAAAATTAGCATCATCTGATCTGCCATACTTGACTGTTCAGCTCTTACCTCCAATTGATATGTGGCAATTTCTATTTCTAGAATTTTTACTCGTCTATCCTACTTTGCCTTCATGTTCTGAGGCAAAATATTAATTTAATTTTGAGCCAGCATTAGATAATATGTTTCTGCATTCTTGTTCCTGCCCCATTTGCAATTTGTTTTAATTTCCTTCCCAAAATCTAACTTTGTCCAGCTTCTGACAGGTTTCATTGCCAGGCTTTGTAGAAGCAAAGAATTCTATTGTCACTGTTACTTTATTTTACAAGCATTATTTCTGTGAAGGTATTTTGTTCCTTTGGACTTTCATATCAGACAACACTGTTTTTTGGGAATAGTTCCAAAAATTTTCATAGCAAGTACATGAGAGAAGTTACATTTACATCTGAAGATAAAGGCAGGCAAAGTTAGTGCAGTTAAGTGATGTCTATTTCCTCTCTTAGTTGCTATTCTCCACAAGCCCAATCCTGAAAACATTTACTGGTAAGCATATTTATTAAGTAGTCCAGAGTAGTCTTTGCTGGACTGGCTACTGTTTAATGCAGTATCATGGAGGGACTTCCCATAAACGTACCTGATGCTAAGTTAGATTAAAAGATTTAACTGGATCACTTTTCCCTACTTTCTTAGGTATGGTAGTGGATTTGCTCTGGTGCTGTATTTGAGATGCTTTCTAGGCAGCAAACACCATAGTTGTTTGGTGTTTTTTTAACAATTAAACAGTGATTTGTGAAGAAACCTGTGTGTGATTTTTTTCTAACTTCAGAGCTCTAGTAAAGCAGAGAAATATAAATTAACAAATTTAAGTTTTCTTTGACATGTTTAAAGGGATTTTATGGTATGCCAATTTTGTGGATGTTTCCCTGTTCAGTAAAAATCACTTCCTGCATATTAGCATTGTAGGGCTAGAAAAGGCTCTTCGGTTTCCGATGTGTTTAGTGGAGAACGATATGAAGAACTCTTCTAAAGGATGTAAAAAGAAGAGAGTTTGGTGTTTCAGCACTTTTGTATGCATATAAGTTATAAAGTAGCCACATGATTGTTCAGGTGGAGTGAAAATCAAAGCTCACTAGGGGGCAGAAGAAGATAGGAAGTAAGCAGTGCTTCCATTTAAGTTAAAAAAGGCATTGAAAAAAACTGGCCTCTTTACCTGTCTGTTGATCTGGCCGTGACTCTTGAGTAGCCTAAAGTCCTCTCCAGTTAAACCATCCAGAGAACAAGGAACTATTACACTGGTTATGGAAGCTATAAAATCCTCTCAGAATTATTTTGAATTTAAGCTTTGTAAACAGATGGTGGTAGTGTTACACAGAATAAAGAGGGAATAAAACTACTTGTTTGATTGTGAAGCCAGGGGGCTGCCAATAGGAAGAGGTGCCAGACTTGTGGGCAGGAATTGGCTCAGGGTATTCCATGATTTATAGTAACCTCGTAACCTATAGTAACCTTTCTTCAGACATCTCAGATGCTTTGCAAACACTGGCTAAGCCTCTCAACTCTCTGGGAGGTAAATAATGGTTACAGGGATTATTTACTTCACCACCACCGAAATGAAACTCTTTTGGGTGAATAATGGCTGCTATATAGAAACATTGTAACTGTATCATAATCCAAAAGAGAAAAATAAAATTTCCTCCAACTGACTGAAACAACTGGGAAAACTTTATTAGAGAAGACAGGTTTAGGTTTTTGAGCTGGACATCAGGGACATCAGATAAATTGCTTACTCGTGAATAAATATCACAATAGATCTTTCACACCTTCATTTTGACATAATGTTTGAAAGCTTCAGAACTAAATCAAACCCCGGGTTTTCATTTAAACAGTAATTTCGTATCGAGAATGCCTCCTGTTGAATTGAGACTATCCTTTCTGTCAGCACCGTAATTCCTTTTAGGAAGCTGCCATCTACCTACTGACTCACTTCAGTCCTGCTTAAATGGAATTTTATCTGCTTCTGGGTAAAGGTGGCATGGCTGCAAGCCAGTGCATGTGCTGATGCTACCATTGATTACTGTACCTACTGTTCGTTACTGTGCTGCTGTAGTTAAATTTATTCTGTCTTAAGAGCCCTATGTACATCTATTCATTGTATTCTTAAAAATGAACACTTTTGCTCTTCATAGTTAACTTATATGAGGCCATTACTTTCTGGCAATAACAACAGAGCCTTTTAGTTTGGATACAGTTCTTAGGTTTGGGGTTCTTGGCTTTTTTTCTCCTACACTTCAATTGTGCTCAGAACTTCCTATTAACTTGGTGTTTTCCCCTATAGCTTTTGACTTTCTGTTCTGGAAAGATGAAGTAATCTCACCGGACACAGCTATTTCGAGGAGTATAAACAACTGTTAGAGAAATTGATGGGGGAGGAAGGGTTCAATTAAATAATTAAACATTGTAGCTCTGCAATAAATAGTGGTCCAAGAAATCTAGAAGAGTGAGGGAATCAGTTTCACGGATATAAATTGCAATTCAAATGACTTTGAAGTTCTAAAGATTTATAGCCTCTCATCACATGGTCCCACATTTTGAAATGTAGGACAGAATATACCAATTAATCTAATTCTCCATGACCTTGAACGAGTTCGTTTTACTACTTTCTGCAAAATAATAATACTAATAAAAACAATGCTTTCCCATTTCATATGAATAATGGAAAGATTTAATACTCAATATTTCTAGGCGGATTCACATTCATCTCTACTTATGCATATAGTTCTCTTGACATCTGTTTGCAGTCCACAAAAGTAAATTTAAAATTATTCCTTAAATAAATTTAAGCTTTATTTAATGCTGTGAGATGTTTTGGGAATCCTAGTGAGAGATAATATGGAAGTATGGATTTTTTACTATGGAATTGTAAATAATAACAGACCTCACATGAAGAAGTCAAAAGGAAAATATTTCACAGTAGAATTAAAAAGTTTAAAATAGTCTGTGAGGCCTCTAATGATACACTCAGAATCTGTTCCCAGCTTTGTACTACCTCCCCTTTCTTTTGTGCCTTCTAGCATCTTGTTCACTGCTGCTGGGCTCTGGAGATAAATCTTAAGTTAGCTCTAACCACAGTGATTCCCAAGTCTCTTTCCTCTAAGGAATCCACTGTTCACAGTGTGCCGAAAGGATGAGATACTTAGACTACTATAAGGTTCACTGCCAAAATTGCACATAACCAAGTCTTAATTTCATCAGTGAGTCTATTCCTTAGTCCGCTAATACATTTATGTCCATTTTGTTCTAGTCCTGTATAGATTTATGAAAAGAAATTACTAGTGTTAAATATTCAGGTCAGGCATTGCTCATTTATGAACATGTATGATCTCTAGCAAAATAAGGCAGAGTTTCTGTTAACTGCTGTTAATTTAGGTGAAGAATAATTTTAATGCATCTGATCCTGAAAACCTTTTATTTTTCAAATAACTTTGTTGATGTCCATGAAGTTAAGTTGTCCATTAAGACCTCCCTGTCCATTGAGAATCTGCAGATTTCTAGCATTGAGCATCTTCATGGTGTTGTGTTGTGAGTGTGTGCTGGCAGAGACAAAATTTAAAAAGATCCTGTAAGGCATTAAGGATCTGTATCTAGAGGTGAAAACTAGTTTCACCAAACTGAATGTCAAAGGGAGACAGCCAATTTAAAAGCCCATTTTATTTAATGAGTTAAAAAGAAAGGTAAGTTTTATGTCCATCTCACTCTTTTTGCTGATTATCTTTAGATACTGACATTGTCTAAAGGTCGTATTTTTTTCTTCTTTCAAGAATACCATTGTGGTATAGAAACATTTTAAAATGTTACTATATAAAAAAACATGTAAGCAGAAAAACAGACTGTGCACAGTTCAGTATGTCCTCCCTGTGCTCAAAATACTCTTGGATGTTCTATGGCCCAACCTAGCAAAATACTGAAGGAAAGGATACGTTGAAATTCTTGAGTGGTCCACCAACTTTCAGAGTGGTCTGTATATTTTAAAGCTTAAGCAAATGCTTATATCCTTTGCTGGATTGGAGTCCTAATAGATATGTGAATTTGAAGGTGCCGCTGTTCAAAATCAGTTACAATGCAAGTAAAATCATCTTAAGTTCTACTATAATTTGCATCTTCCTAAATTTAGCCTCAATCTGTTGTTTGAGCTTTAGCAGTGTGATTGAAAAAAGAATTCACTGAGTGAGTACTTGTTTGGCAATGTCTCTCAATTGTAATGCTCCTAGTATTGAACTTTAAGCCCCGTATTGACACCTCTGCACACTGAGGAACAGCTGTTTGCACTGCTAATTTAACTTCTCTTCTCTCTCAGTTGCTGAACTGTCTTTACTTAAACTACTTAAAGTAGTTCTGTAGAGTTTGCAAGCACTGCTGGATGACCATATGAAATACTTGAAGGATAAGTCTTATTGTCTGTTTCTGGAATCAGTGTAACCTGCCGTGCGTGTTGACTGATGTGCTGATAATGATGTGAATATGCTGGCCCAGTATAGGTCTGCCATATCCAGAACAGGCATCCATTCCCAGCTCTGCTCGAAGTTATCAGATGTGAATTCTGTCAACTTGCTGAGGATGGCAGTTTTGTCTGACTCCTTGGGAGAAAGCAGCAGAACTTTTTCAAGAATATGGGACTGTGAAGTATGGAGGGTTGTGGATACCAGAATGAAGAAGACTAACTCATGGTCATCTCCAGGCTTCCAGCCCAGCAGCTTGCTCTTTAGAGGGGCCGTTGCTTTTGTCTCTGGGCTGGAGCCAAAGCTGTGTGGGACTGGGCGGAATGTCCAGTACAAATGGGAAGTAATTGGGAGGGCTGGAGAGTATGCTAACTACAGACAAGATGATAAGAATTTCTTAGCATAAAACTTCTGAAAAGCATTTTAAAGCATTAACAGATAGGTTTTTTTCTAATTAGCTGAAGAGGTTTTCAAGTAGAGAGCAAGATGTTTCTTTGATGTCTGGGACTTTTCTTCCAACCACACATCACATTCCCACTGTGAAGTGTAGCGGCCCTGGAGTGTAGAATAGCTGAGTGGGGAGCAGTTATTGCACCTGAACTCTATTCTTACTCGGGGAAAAAAAATGAGCTGCTTTTCTTTTTCTTCAAAAACTTGCCCTAAAATGTCATGGTCAGCTGCTATGCATGGCTGCTTGCCATCTGTATTACACAGCGGTGATCTTCCTGTAGCAGTATCAGCGTCTGCATGAGAATTCCTCCTCTCTTCATCCACACTTTGAAGGATTTTTCTGCTCACCAGTATGTACAGGGCAGGCCCATGGGTCTTACAGAGTGTTAGTGATACAATTCTTTGGCATGTGCCCCAGATTAAGTTAGCCCTTTACAGCTCTGGCTTTTCCTGCTTGTCTGCTGTTTCCTATTGCGTAACCTGCTCACTCTGCCAGCAGAGCTTACCTCAGTTCCGGCTGCTTATCCCATTTGTCTGTTCTCCTTGCCCCAGAGCTGTCTGTGCTTTTCTTCATGTGTGCTGCACTGCATCTCACATGTGCAATGTCCTCTGTTTACTGACTGCTTTCTATTCTCCAGATTGCTTGGGATCCACTTGTGTCATGATGCCTGTTAAATACTAGCCGAACAGCAGTTGGTAATGTAGGATCTTTTTTCAATGTGTATTTATATGTGGAGATTACCCACAGCACTTTGATTTCTCACCGCTCTCTTAAAGTGGTGTTAAACAGGAATCACTCTAAACATTGGTGACCCTTGTTGACATAGGAAGGAGTGTAGAGGATATAGACACGGCGGTTAGCCTAGTTTTATGAAATTATTGGCAGCCTTTTAATAGACAGTTGGTTCATGAGTTTCTATGGAATATCCACTATTCTTACATGCAGCGGCTTTCTAAACACATTGCAGCAACCTGTAACAAACAGTCAGACTTGAAGATCATAAGTTTATTCATCACTGAGAGCAGGGGAAGTTTCTCTGTCACTGACCTAAAACTTCTCCTACTTGGAATGGTGCAAACTCCAGTACAGGGATGGACTCTGTAGCTGTGTTTGAATATAAAATGGTTTGGTTAATTTATTTCCTTTGTTCTTTTTTTTTTTCTAGTTTATTTTTCATTGAAAATTCAAATGCAGGATTCCTGCAGTACCATAATATAACATGAATCTTAACATTGGCAAAGTTCTTGTGCATGAAATGACCATGATGTGATTGTTTTGGGATCCAGAAATGAACCTGCCGACACCTGTGCTTCTAAAATCCTCATGCTCTGTTAGTTTCCATGGTGTTAAAGATCATTGTGCTTCATAAAAATAATCAAAACATAAGGTACTTGTCCTGAGAACAGGCTATAGTATATATAGCACACTATAGCATATAGTATACGTGCTTGAGTAAGAGGTAGCATGAAGGTCTGCTGAGGAAATGAGCAGGACTAAACTTTGACTTGATATCCTGTTCTTGTCCAGGGAAGATAAGCTGTGTCAAGATGTTTTCTTGCACATCCTACCTTCCTTCGCATATAAATTGTGGTTTTGTTAGGTCACTCTCCACCTCATAGTGGTCTCATAATGGACAAAGCTGTGGCCTGTGTTGTAGGGACCCTGCATGAGGAATCACACTTTGTTTCTCCCTTGCGAGCTCATATATCTGTGAAGGTTCTCATGGGAAGCAAATAGCAAACAGTTTTATATGCAGTGTAGGAATAGCATTAGAATTGAGCAATCCATTACTTCTTTATGGACACAAGGGAACAATCTTAACTGGATTTGAAATCCCCAAGAGTGTGCCTCAGTCTCTCAGAATTTACTCTGTCTTTAGGTTAGAGTAAATTCCAAGTAAGGGTTGCAGGATTTTTTTTTCTGTTTTCTTGTTGGAGAATGTAAGTGTAGAATGTCAAAGTCCATCCTGGAGATAAATGGCTTTTCACTGACGCTTGCTATACAAAAATGTTTTCTAGCTGTGAGAGAAGGTACTGTAGAAAACGAAGAGAGACCAGTGATCCACTTAGTTCAGTAACCCTTCTGTGTTAGCCTCTACCAGATGCTTCCTCTGAAGCTGCAAGAATTCCCTCATGATACCAAGCTGTTCACAGAGGAAGTTTCTTTCTGACCCCAGACATTTATCTGCCAGAAGCTGTTTGTTAACTGGTCTGCTTTGTTGCTACACCAATGTCTGTGGTACTAATTGGTGGCATGCACAAACTCAGTGTAGGCACCAAAATTACATCTTTCTTCTTGGGAAGGTTCTTTTCCTGTTGTTTAAAGTAAACTTGTATTTTGGGGTATGTGAGATAAAATGTTTCAGATTCCCTTTCTGAAAAACACTAATTTTGCTTTCATTCAAATCCCTTACTTAAGATTCATCCTTTTAGGAAAGATGTTGTTTTTTTTTCTTAACTTATGCTTGTCCTCTATTGTGTTGTGCTTCTTGGATTGTTTTATAGGTATTTAACCTTTCAACTGACAGTGAGGAAGATACGTAGGTTTTCTTGAAGTAGGTAGGTAAATGGTGTCACACTTTAAGTAGTTCTTCAAGTAATTTTATTTTTTGAAACAAAAAGGACTGGTTGGGTTCTTGTGAAATGCTTTTCTGAAGACAAAAAAATTACATTTTGTGCATTATGCTCTTCAGTCAATACCAAAATTTTGAGAAGAGAGGGTTGGATTGATTTTTTGTCCTACCTTTGTGCTTCAGTAATTACAGTGAAAATTACTTACAACATTTATAGCCAGCACTGATGAGCCCATTGCTGGAATACACTGGTTGGTTCTGAAGGCTTCAAAGAAGCTGTCTGAAAAATGAGAATTTGGAAATGTGCCTTGTTTCAAAATCTGGAAAAATATGACTTGTATTCTTTTATATTTATCCAAAAACCACCCTGACCATGGTCTGTAATCTTACAAAGTGGGAAGAAACAAATATGTGGGGTTATTATTTCCTAGCTGGAATTTTGACTGTAAAAAGAACACAGTGCAGTGAGGGGAAAGTAGCTATATTAAGCAGCATGCTTTTGTTCTGCTGGCTCTTTTTCGTTTTGGGTACTCAGTAAGCTGAGTGCATCCAAGTATCTTTGTTCCTCAACTTTTGCAGTTCTCGAAGGAAAGAGAAACCCATTAGGTGGCAGCAAAGGCTTTCCTGCAGCCTGTGCCTGGCTCCTTCACCTGCTGTGGTCAGCTGTGGCATTACAGTAACTCACGCCTAGAATGGAGTTAGAGGTGTGGGTGCCATATCACAGTACTCTTGCACTAAAATATAAACGGAGGATTAGGATTAATAGTGGAGAGAGAGCATTAGTATTATCAGATCATAGATTTTTAAAGCTGTTTGGGACCAGCATGATCTACTGCTTTGACTTCCTGCGTAATACAGATCATTGCATTTCGTACAATTATTCTTGCATGAAGCTGGTATGTTGTGGTTGAACTAGAGAGTATCATTCAGAGTGAAATCCAGTCTTGATTTAAAGCTAGCTTGCTGAATAACTGTCTTTAGTGCATTCTCATGGAAACGTATTGACAGCTGGCACCTGAACAGAAGGTTGTACTCTGGACAGTCTCGGTTTTTGTCAGAACTCTTGTGAGTGCTCTGATGAAAACTGCACAATTTTTGTATCTCAGGTTTCGGTAGGTGGTATTCACATAGTGTCTGATTTCAAATACATACATACCTATGTATGTGTGTATATTTATACTTTTTTCTTATGTATTTTCCTAAGGAAGCGGGTGATTTTCTCCCCTGAAGGTCATTATGAGTTAGGGAGGTTTGCAGTCACCTGGTGGGTTACCTCATGTACCCATAGTCACTATAAATTTCTCTGTGTCCTAGACCTCATAAATTCCCAGCAGTCTTCAAAATAGATCATAAGTGGGATTTAAATGCTGTATAGACCTTTTTGCAGACCCTCTGCACACTAGTGATGTTAACCTTGAGAGAATGACTGAGCTTACAGCTGTAAGTTATAGGCTTGAAATTGCTGGGTGAGGTTCTTTGGCCTCTACTATGCATGAGATCAGAATAGATGATCCTAATGGTCTGTTCCAGCTTCAAAATACTATGAAGTACTGCAGAGGTCTTGTGTGGGCTCTTTAGCACAAAGATAAATCAACCTCTTTGAACAAAAGCCAGAGAGGAATATTTTATGTGAATAATTTACTGTATGAAAATATTCTCTGTAGTATATTAATCTGTCATTTTCTTATCGTCATATTTCTGCCACAGAAATGTGGCAATAAGAAAATACCGCTAACTCCTGTTTAAATGTAGAGGCATACAGTATATATAGAAAGTAGTGTGGGCTTTGAAAGACCCACTCTGAAGGCTTTAATTTTTATCAATTTGAGCAGATTAGTATTTAGCTTTCAGTGATCTAATTGTGTGCCTAAATAACTAGGGAGGGAGGAGGAACCCACAAAAGTAAAAAAAAATCTGGGGTTGGCAGCATTCAGAAAGATTAAGAATATAAAGCAATTGTATTTCTTTCCTTGATTCTTTCCATTAGGGAAAGATTTATCTGGGTGAAAAGTAAGCATTGTGCTGACATGTTCTCAATGTTTGGTCAAAACATGAAAGAAGCCCTTATGTAGACATGATAATTCTGAAACCTTCATCCTGATCCCCTACCAATAGACACAGGACACTCGTCTCTTTTTTTTTTTTTCTTTTTTCTTTTTTCCTTTCTTTTCCTTTCTCTTCTTTGTTCTTCTCTTCAAGAATTCAAGAACTTGTGACTGGTTTTTTACCTTTTTTTTTGATACTCTAACTTTTTTGTCAGTGCATGTAGAATTAATTATGAGAGGTTTTTAATACTTTCAGCTAAAAATACTTAAAAAAAGAAAACTTAAAAATGCATTCTGACTCAAATCCAGGTTTTATGACATGTTTCCATTTACACCAATATTATATAGCATGCTGACGCTCTAGTGAAGAATGAAGATTATAATATGTACTGATTAAATTCCAAGAATTTAAATGGGAATGTTTGCTTTATCAGTCAGAATCACATGTAAGACTTGTGTTTTCCTTATGATTGCTGACACTGAGACCTATGAAAAATTTCATCCTTTGGAGGACAGGCAGAGGTTGGTTGTCCGAACTGTAGATTTAGAATATTTTTTATTATAATTTTCATAGATTTTTTTTTGCCTCCGTTCTCATTTTCTTTCCCGTTTTCTCTCAAGAAGAACAAGGAACTCATAATAGCATTATATGAAAAAGATAAAACAACTGAGATGCTCCAAGTCTGATTTTGGTGAGGCCTTGAGGCTAGGAACAACTGTGCTTTCAAACTGGCATTGCCACTCTGTGGCCTTGGGCAAGTCATTAAAGTTCACTAGGCATCAGTTTCCCTTCTATAAAAAGAGGTGTCAGGAGTGTTTTGAGAGGATGTATGAACATCTGAATATCTCAAACTCCTGTGTAGATACTCACTTCTGTTGTTGCTTGTGTCTTCTGTGCTTGTGGAATTATGTTGCAAGAGTCTAGAAATAATTTGAGTGGTCTGTAATGGCAGTAGGTGATTGGAAAAGGTAGGAGATAGGTAGCCAGGAAAAATATGTGTGCAGGGGAAATAAAAGGCAGCAGAAAACAACGGCCTAGCAAAGATGCCATCTTTACCTTTTGTGAATTAATAATTAGGAAGTATCACATCTCCAAGAACCATTATAGCTGATACGAAGTGGTTTGAACTACTAAAATATACACAGGACACTAAGTGAAGATTTGCACTTAGATGAAATTTATGAGTGGATCCTTCAGCCATGTCTACAGGAGGATAGTCTGATGTTTATTAGTGGGTCAATAAATAATACTATGTGAAGAGAGAAAATATTACACTGATTCAAAAAATGTGCTACAAAAACTGCTTATGGAAAGAAAATTTACCGGTGAAACCCACAGTCCAGCAAAAAGTCAACTGAAGTGATAGAGAATCCATCCCATCTCTAAATAAACAGTTCAACTCTGTTTGACGGAGAACCTTGTGTTTTCTTTCTTTGTTAGCTTTGTTTCAGTTTTCAGACACTGGATCTTACGTTTCTGTCTGATAATCAAAGAGCCCAATATGTTCAGAAGTCTTCGGGATGATAGTGGTAGATCAAGAGCAAGTCACCTCTAGCATCTCTTACTTAAACTTCACAAGTTGAGCTGCTATAGTCAGTCTTGATGTAAGTCACACTTTCCAGGCATTGAGTAATTCGTGTTGCTCTTTCTTTGAAATACTGAAAGAGCTTATTGAAGGAAGATGCAATTAGCAGGATTTAGTCTCATGCTTGTTGGTCTAGAAAGAGCCTTGCCCAAATTATACACTATGTGCCATATAAAGATAGGGATGCATCTGCAAAATTGTCAGCATACAATCAACCCCTTTTTAAAAAAAAGAAAATTAGAACAATCCCTGTGCTCCTCTTTACATGTTGAACAAGGGTCTGGCATTCATCATGAGCATCATACAGCACAACCTTCTGTGTAGGGCATACAGCAACAGCAAGGTAACCTGCCATCATGCACATTGCTGCCCCAGCCACCCTTTCAAGCATTGTTTGCATTAGGTTAGTTCCCAAACTGTGCACTACATAGCAGTTACTATTAATGACTGGTCAGCTTATGTCTTTTTTGTTATTGTTTTTTCAGTTTGGTTTTTTTTGTGTGTTAATGGACCTTTATGTCAATAAATGAAAATCAACAGCCATGAGTCTGTTAGAGCTGCTGTTACATAAAAGGATGGGAGAAAGTTGGAGGTGACCCCCAAAGATTGTGATCACCAGGAAGGTATCACTTGCTAATAGAGAAAGAATCAAAAAACAGGCTAGCAAGTGCTCAGGGAAAAAAAGAGCAGGAATGGGGGGACTGGTTGAGGAGGAAGAGAAGGGGAGAGGAGCAAGTGATAAAGAAACATGTAACGAAGGAGAAGGAGAGGTAAGAAGTAAGAAAGCCACAGCAAAAGGATTAAGCAGGACAGTACGCTGATCGTGCTCTAGATGACGAAAGATACTTAAATGCCTTCCTAATGATGTTTCCCATGTAAGCAACTTCTGTAGTTTCCACAAAGGTGTTAGCTTTTGCAAATGGGAAGAGTAGTCTGGCATATAAATCGAAGGAGGACTGGTTCATGTGGCTGAAAATGAGAAGAGATATGTGGTCTTTCTGATTAGTCTCACGCTAGAGTTGTTCAGGATATATGTGTGTGAACCTCCTTACTTTTTTGACATTATCAACAAATGCAATAGAGTGCTCTGAAATATGCATGTGCTGTAGCACTCAATAGAAGGTGACAATCTCAAACTGCTCCATAAATTACATATAATGAACTTTCTTATTAAAAAAGACTTAACAAAAGGAGCCAGCTGGCTTAAGGAGAAGGTGGCAGATGAAAAGAACACAATTCAAAGAAGTGTTCACACATTGAGGAAGTATTTTAACAGGCTTTCCCCAGACTGTAAGTGGGAATGGAATTATACATTGCATGTAAATGTCAAGTGACAATAATATCTTCTGAGTTAAATCAACCTTGCAAACTCTTTCCTATTTTTCTTAAGCAGATGAATAAAGTTTAACTTGTGATTTCCTTACTAATCATCTTAGTAAGCAGTGGGTGAGTAGACTTCTTACTGTATGGGTAGATTAATGTGACATTTTCACAAGACTTTTTTTTTAAAGTTTATTACTTGTGGGTGTGGATCTAATTCACAGCTGTTTTTTGAGTGAATTAGGTATGCCATCACTCATTCAAATTCTGCATTTCTTTAGTATTTTTAGATTAATCTTTTATCCATGCTTTGTTGGAGGTGTGTAGTCTGTCCTGATGTCTCAAGGTAATCTCAAGGTAATCAAGACTTCTCCTCCACTGAACATACTTACTTTAGTGCACAGATTTGGCCCAGTCACTTTTATAGAAAAGCAGATTTTAAATTGACCAAAATTCAAAAACATATCAGTATAAAGGGGAGAAAATTCTCTCAACTAGAACGTGTCAGCTACACAAATCTCAAGCATAGTCATATGGTTCTGCATTTAATTTATTTTAATAACACTATGGCTGATAGCTATGTGATAGTTTACCAGTTCTGTTTAAGTACTGAACAGAGGGAGACTTCTACTTCTTCCTATCTAGTTACAGAACATTTCCACACTCGGTTTCAATTTATATTTCTGTTTTTTTCAAAACTGCCCCTTTAAATGCCATGAGGCCCCCGCAAAGCTACTTCTTTCCTACTATGGACAAAGATAACAGCGTTATCTAAAAAACATCCTGAGAGACCATCATCTGTGGTGTACTGTAAGCCATCAAACAAATTCCTGTTTCCTCTCAAAATCATAAATATTTGTGAATATGTGAGAGACCCAGGCAATACAGAATTGCATTGCCCTGTTTTGCACTGAGATGTGCATTTTCCACATGAAAAGTTGCAGCTCCTCAAAGTAGGAGAAATTTTTGTATGAAGTTTGTGGGAAATGAAATTCCAGCAATGGAAAGATTTAGCTCTGTCACTTACCAGTATGCAAGCAACAGAATGAATGCCACATACCAGCGATTCATGCCAAAAAGGGGAGATCTGCCAATTCACAGAAGAGGTTTTATGCAAAGGAGGCCTGCTAGAGRCAGGATGAATTGCTGGTTTTCATTATGCTTGCAGTTTGTGTGCAGTCTTTGCCTTTGCCTTGTCTGTGTAAGAGGATTAGGTTGTGGGTTGGTTTTTTTGTGTTGGATTGTTTTTTTTTTTTTGGTCATATTGAGGAATTATGGGCTCTGAAAGTCCTAGCTTTAGTATTGCTGCATGGTTAGCACTTCAAGTACTGTATCAGTATGTGATTCATGCCGAATTGGCTGTTCTGTGTGGGCAATATCACTTGACCTTTGCTTGTATGACACATAGGTTTTCTAGACTCCTTTAGTTTAACCTTGGTTGTGTTCTGTCTGTTACCTCTCTTCGACAGAAACTGGAAAATATCCTATGGAATTATCTACATTTTCAAGAAACAATTAACTTTGGAGATGATACTCATATCTATTTCTACTAACCTTCTCATTTCTGCTAATCTAACAGATCAGTGTTTCTGATTTAAAACCCCCAAACTTTCCATTGTTAGCTGTATATTATGAATCTGATTTATCTTTTGTTTATTCCTTTATGTATGTGGACCAGTGTCAGCTCTGTTGTAAGACACATCACTGCTCTGTCCGCAGTGGTGTAGAACGTGGAGTAGCCTGCAAGCCAGATTTGTCTAAAAAGCTGACTATAAAACTGGATTGTTTTTCCACCCTGAGCTGCTTGCCGCTGCAGCTGCAGTCCGGCTAGTCTTCCGGCTAGTTAGCTGAAGTCCAGCCTTGCTCTGTCTGGGGCTACTGATTAACTTCTGTAGATTCCAAAGTCAGTAGTGCCAAGGGTTGTAGAAGCAGAAATATAAAAACTTAGAATGGGAGAAAAAAAGTTATGTTTGGAAGTATCTAATAAAAATAGTTGACATTTAAAAACCAGACATATTTTGGCATTTTTCCTCCCCCAGCTGTTTCATTTTAGGTCAATAACGTTAAAATTTTGGTGCTGGAAGTGCGTTCATTTGTGTCTGCATGAAGCTGTTTGCTGTCAGTTATGGAAGCTTAGTTTGGATTCTGTGTTCTTTTTGTGTGGGAATATAACTATGACCACTGAACTGAGCCAAAATAAGTTGGTGCTGGATTGTCTTGAAGTGAAGGATTGTCTTGGTCTTACCTTCCTGTTTGATACGTGTTCTACTGCTTTAACTTGTACTAGAGCTCATGCACACTGCAGTCTGGTAATTGGGCTTTGCTTGTGTTAGAAAGAACAGTGCTCTCAGTTTTAGTGGGACCAGTTTGTTGAGCGGGTTATGCACAAGCACTAGTACTGACACCTGTGAAGTGTGACGGGAGTATGCAACGAGGGACCGAGAGTGAGACTGCCTCTGTACTGAAACTGCACTCTCAGTGTCTTTGCGAGGTGACTCTCCCATGCTTCTGTCCTGCTTCATGGCCCTATTTTCTGGCCAGGCCATTGACGATGCACCATGTGACTCCTATTTCTTGTGGTGCCACATGCAGCATGTCTAGTCTGTGCAATTAGATTTTGTATCTGATGTCTCTGCACCAGACTTGGATATTATGGTAGCTTGAGCCCAGAACCAAGATAGTTGCATTTACTGAAACATTATATCTGATTAAATAAGCTCTGATGAGGGCTTGTTAGCTTGGTCTCTGAGCTAGACTGCCTCCAATTGTGGACAGAGGAGTAATGTTTCTGAGAATTTTGAAGGTCTTGGGTGAAAAGGGTTCATTTTCCTATCTTTACTGATTTTTTTTTTTACTGAAATGTCTTTCCAACCCATTTCCTGTTTCCCCCAAATGGAGGAAATTCTAAGTAACTACTGCATTTAGTTTAATGAAGGTGCACTTTGAATGAGCTTCTCTGAGATGAGAAATATAACAGGTTCGTTAACACAAGCAAAGGTTTTTTGTGAAAAACCTAATGGTAGTGTTTACTGCTGGATAATAACAATCATGCCTTTTATTAGAGACAGACTTGCACTTCACCCTAAAATATTTATTTTCCACCTGTCAATGCAATTTAAAATAAGAGAAGAATTGGTTATTGACAACAGAAAGCATTAACACTTGATTTGTAAACAAAACAGGGGTGGATTATCTCTGTAGAATTCATAACGTGCAAGTAGAGATCTTGTATAATACAGAAGAAATTGTGCTTCTTAAAAAAAAAATTCTAATAAGTTGGAAATGAACTTGTTGGAATCATAAAAAAATAATTAAAAAATGATTTTGCTGGTATTCCTTTCCAGTGGAAATCATAGATAAAGCAGCCTGTGAACCTTTTATGGAAATTGTAAATACCCATTAAAAGACTTGAAATAAAATACTTCATTTGAAATAGCAGTTTTAGAAAGTGTTCTGAGGGATCAAAGAGTAGAAATTATAACACCTTTACAAATATTTCACTGTTCCTCGTGATGGAAAATATTTCAAGAAAATTTTTGCCCAAATTCTGATGTTACCATATCAAGTTCTGAAAGGAGAAAGTCGGTAGGGGGAGGACAGCAGTAATCCCCTTCTTTTTAAATATTCCCAGCCCTCCCATCTCTCGTTCTGAGGAAGGCAAGGTCAGCAGCAGCTCGGGGCTCTGAACCATGCTCTATTGTGTGGTGTAGACATGCCCACGCCTCCACAGGCAAGAAGCTTGTTAGTCATAGGAAAATCCTTTCCCATTAAAATTATTAGTGAATGTTGTTTTCAGCCTTAATTTCATCATATGTTGAAATCCACTGAGAAGAGAGGGATATATATATATATATATATATAGTTAGGAAAATAGAGAGGGTTTTGTTATTTGAGAGATTGGTCAGATTTCTGTGTGAAGATAACATATGCCTTGTACTTGCTTAGAAAATACAGGTGTGGTTCCTCTACCTTTTTCTTGGCAAACAAATTGGCTTAGGAAGTTATTTCCCCCCCAACTCCACCCTGCTACAGTTTGCCACCCCCTCAATTGTACTGGTACAACTGTTTGTGTATCTGCACTTCAGATTCAATTACTGGAATACCATGGTTTGGGGTTTTTTTGTTTTGGTTTGGTTTTGGAGGACAGAATGCTATTTTTAGCTTGGATTGTTTCATTAATCCAATTTATAGTATAACCCTGTGAAAAGTCATATTATCCTAGCTGAGGGGCAGCAGAGGAAGAACATAGAGGAACAGCAAGGATGAGTGCCTGGGGAAATGACCTGTGAAACTCCCTTTGTTGCCAAAGAAAAGGTACATGAACCTTAGCCTTGGTGTTTTCTTGCTGCTTGTCTATCGATGTAACTTCTGTTTCTGTTTTTCTTGGGCCTGTGGATGTAGATAGTGTTGAGGAATGCTGATTTACTCATTTGTTGAACAGAACACAGTAGCTCTGAATGGATATCACCATAATTCCAGGAAACTGATACAGAATTATGACAGAGGAGAGCTTGAGTTGCTTCTCAAAACTGTAAATGCTTTATCCTCCTTTCAGTGCTCCTGCTTACTAGTTCCACTGTCTTTGTTAACTTTAGATTGGTCTCTCTGCAAAATTAAGTAGGTGTTAATTGGTAAAATAAAGATTAACCTCACCGTGATCTTGGAATTTAGTAAGGAGAAAAGAGGTTCTGGTCAGATGCTGGTCTCTTTTGTCTGAAGGGAGGGAAGTAGCCTGGGAATTGTATGGACCTTAATATTCGGTCAAGCAAGCATCCATTTTTATTTGGGGAAGTGTGTACATACTACCTGATTCATGTCTTGGTGCTGTTTGTGTGGCACCAAACATAGAAGATACAGTAGCAAAAAATATGTAGATATGATATTACGACATTTTTCTCTGTTCCATAGCAAAGTCTGTTTACTTGTATGAGAGTTTAGTTGATGTCTTTTTATTATTTGTGTGCCTCAGCCTAAATTAAACCATCTCTATTTGTGTTGAATAATATTTTACTTTGGATTTTATACAGCAAAACATGTCAGCACATGTTGGAGTGTTTTGCTAAATCAAACTCTCTGTGAGAACCCTGTTTATTTCATTAGGTATTAGCACAGTGTCAATAGGTGTTCGGAGGTATTGCCCTTCTTTACCTTGCAGTCTGTTTGGATACTGTGGCAGAAACATCTGGTAAGATAGATCTTTGTTACGGCTCTCAAGTCTAAACTGGAATCATGACTTTTTAGACTTCCCCTTGTAGTCTTGAAGGAAAAAAAAGTACTGTAAGGAAGTTGCTTTCAAAAACACTTGTTGGCCTAGTTCTGCTGGCAGTAGAGTTGAAGGGAGTTTCATGTTGAGCAAAAGTTTCACGATTACTTTATTATAGAAGAATATAGTAAGTTATTTTCAAAAGCGGTTAGTAATACTGGGTGCCTCAGCTTCTCTGTGCCCATTCTGAGATGACGCTGTTTTCAGAATGTGTGCAACACCCACTCGCTGGAAATGCTGGCCCCTTGAGATGTTTCAAACTGGGCATTCAGCAATTGAGATGTTTCAAAGTGGGCATTCAGACCCTGCATGGTCTGTTTCTGTTGAAATTCTGACTCTCCCTACAATATAATGTACTTGGGTTTCATTTTCATGGGATTGGCAGGAGCCTCCTGGGTCACTGAATCTTGTCTCTTCCCATTTCGGACTGTCATAGCCTACAGGGAAATGGCTTGTAACACAAGATGAGGTTTTTTTGTCAGAAGTAGTCTGTAATCTAACAGACACTCTTGGCTCATCTTACTTAAAAAAAAAAATTAAGCAGGGAGAAATGGATAATTGAAGATTTTTTTCAGTTACTTGCCAAATAAAACAAATGTTTAAATCCAGACTGAAAAGCACTGCCCTTTCCTTTCCAAAATAAAATCTCAGAAGACTTTACTCAGGTACAGCAAAATGCTTGACCTGAATCCAAGTATTGTAGTTTGATTTGCAATTTCTTAACAGAAACCGAATAGAAGATAAGATGAAACTTTAGAAATCATTCACAAGCAATAGTTCTGGTGCAACTGTGGGCACAGTCAACTAACGGTGTTCTTCTGTGCTGGTCTTTCCTTTACAAGTTCTAGTAGTCCTGTCTCACATACTCCTCACTTTTATTCCTTCTACTCAGATTTTTTCTTTGATAGAATATAGGAAACTCAGATTCAACTTCCTTCTTTGCTTGAGAGGACTTGAACTTGAACTCACTTTCAACCACCTTCCAGAAGAATGGTTTAGAGACGAGGTTGTTGCATATTGAGGAATATCATAGAATCACAGAATGGTTGAGGTTGGAAGGAACCTCTGGAGGTCATCTTGTCCAACTTCCCTGCTCAAGCAGGGCCATCTAGAGTAGGTTTCTCTTTCTCTCATTGATGCCATTTCATTTTGTAAGACATACCTACTTTTCGCTGGAGTGCTGCTATCTAGGTGAAGGTATTGGTCTGTAAAATCACTCATGCACACTCGGTCTCTAACTCCGTGTATATGAAAGCTTTCTATGCAGGCAGAATGGCTTCATTAGGGGACAGTGAGGGAAATCCAGCTCGAAATACTCCACAGCCCAGTTAAGGCATTTCCTGAGAAGTTGGAGCTTTCTTTAGGACCAGCTTCAGCAGTAAGTACCTTCTGACTGTTAGATGGAGGGAAATTTTGCAATTACTGCCCTGAGTTCCCCTTTACTCCACCAATTGCCATTCTCTGTATGGTTGTTGGACCTGTAATCAGCAATAATTTTTCTTCTCTTATGAATTGCAGTGGTTAGTTCCCTATCCAAAGAGCTCCGTGGAGATTTTTGGGCATTCCACTTCCAACCATTTCTCTGGTTTTAATGTGAGGACACCTGTATTCAGGAGATCAGATTGGTTTACTCCTGTCTTTTGCTGTTCCTTTGTATTGCTTCTAATTTCTTTTAGTTTAGAATTTTCTGTACTAGCGTTCTGCTCTTTTTGCAGCCTAATAGATAAAATATGTTACAGGTCAGGGAGATGAGATTTGGAAAGAAATCTCCTTCGGTGAGAGTTTTCTGAGGAGCTGTCCATGTATCTGCAGGAGAAAAAGTGAAGATGCACCCTCAGTGCTGCAGAAGCAATCGATCTCCTATTTAAGTTCCTGTTGGTCTGTATAGTCTGGAGGACCATGGCAGGGTTCAAGTACATATAGACAGAGGAGGGAAATAAGACAGTGGTCTTCTACATAGGTCTGTATCCTCTCACTATCGAGCATCTAAACAGTAGAGGGACATCTTGCTACTGTCTCCTCCAAGTGTTTTGTGAATCTATTTTTAAAGAGTGTGGATGGTTGACAGTTTTTTTCAAGATGTATTGTCCAACTTGAATTACCAACAGTTTTGAGTAGACCAAAATTGGGGGTGCAGGTGGGTATCTTAGCACTTTTGGTTTTGAAGATGAAGTACTTGCTAAAAACAACAACAAAATGCTTAGCTGTATCCTGAATTGAGAATGTACATTCTCCTCCAGAAGATGGAACTAAATCGAGGAGTCAGGGAGCTTGTGTTGCTCTGCTGTCAGCCGTAACTTGAAACCTGCTGGCAAAGCGTGTATTTTATCTGTTGCTGGTGCATATGAAGACAACTGCCTACTACTGCTGCTGCTATTGGCTCAAGTGACAGATGTTTGTGCTACGTGTGTTTTAAAAGTCTGAAATCTACTGTCAAAATTTGTGGGCAATGGTATACCATTCCTTTTCTGCCTTGAATGATAGGAGAGCTTGACAGAAAAAACAGCGTGTAGCCTTGAAATTCAAAGCAACCTAATATGTTGTGCAAGAAGTAGAACTGACAATGTCCTGTTTTCGTTAAATTGAAAGTTTGACTTTTGTTAGCCAATACTATAAAGATATGAGAGTGTGTATATATATTTTTTTATGTTAATCCATGTTGTCTGTGCTTAAGCATTCATTTTAAATACTGTTATATTTGTAGCCTTAGAGCCTTCCTGTAATTTCATGGTATTCCAGACAATTTTGTGTTTGAGATAGTCTGCAGTGGAAGAGAATGCTTATTTGAATTGCTGTGTATTGGCTGCAGGACAGCTGTAATACCCTAAATAAGCAAATACTGATGTTGTAACTTTTGCACAGAAAAAGAGGTAGTTGTGAAAAGTCTTTAGAAATTTTGCTAACTTGTGGAAGTACACAGGGAACTAAAGTAAATATGAACTCAGATGTTAGAAGGAAATGCAAGTTTTGGATAAATGGGTGGCATTTTAGATGAGTGTTAATACAGGAAGTATTAAACCAGCGCTGACTTGACTCTATCTTGTTATTGCAACTTCTGTTTTAACACTGTGGGGTTCATGATACATAACCCAGCCCTGATTGATTACAGTTTGAATCAGCAGTAAGGCACCTGAGCATGATCAGTTTGGTCTCTTATTAGAAATGAGAAATTGAACTCTTGCTAGTCTCTTTATGTAATTTTGTTCTTTAATATTTAGGGAGACTTTTCAGAATAATATCCCTGTTTCCATTATAAAAAGAGTTCATAAAGTCATGTGAGCTGTAATTCATAATCATGAAGTGTGCATATTCAGCCAGCTAATTTTAACATGATGCACATGGGCCTTTGAAAATGAAAATTATGGCCTTGAACTGGGCTTTCTGTGAGTAAAAGATGTAATATTGCAAAATGTATAATCTCTGGGTGGTGAGGGTAAGGACTTGTGGAGAAATGCTTACTAAACTCAACATATTTAGCCTAGATAACAAGGAGGCTTAACTACAGTATGCAACTTCGATGGTATTTTGTGGCAGTAGCTAAAAGCATATGCAGAGAGTTTGGAATGCATTCCTTAGATATGAATTAGAAACAAGATTAGGATAAATTTTGCTTAGATAACAGAAAGGCACTGATCCTGCACTTGCAAAGCGTTTGATTTTGGTGTTGAGCTAGGTTGTTGGCCTGCAGAGTGAAGGGTTTGAGTACTTCGGAGAGTTAGCTGGCTTTGTAGCTGAAGTCTGGCTGGAGGGTATTCAGCAGATAATGTGGTCACAGTCTGCTGGAAGAGAGACAGTGCTTGAATCCCTTTACCATGAATCTCTACTGCCTTCCTCACAGCTGAAATAAAAGTAGCAGCGGGGCTTGCAGAGTGGATAATGGACAATGCCTTTTGAATCTTTCAAAAGCCTGATACAATTATTAAATTTTGATTCTTCTTCATATTATAGTACTGTTAAACTAACGGGTTGGTGGGATTTGGGAGAGTTGTGGGATGGTGGTGAGGAGAGAGAAGTCTTTCTTTTCTAATTTCTTGTTCCCTAGTAAGATCAGGTCAACTGATGTGTTCTAATTAGTCTATGGTGGAGTCTGTTGTAAGGAAACATTAAAGGTGCTGGGATCCCTGCCTTGGTGAGCTATAAAACTTTACAGCCCCATACAGTCACCCACAGCTTTTCATCATGTGTACCCAAGCTCTGCTCTGCATTGGCTCCTTACCAGGGAGGGGCAGAAGTGCTCATAGCTCATCAGGGGAAGGGAGAGTGTGGTGGGAGCAGAGGAGCCATGCACAGCAGGTTATTGCAGTGTGCAATGTGGGACGACGAGAGCTTTTTAAAGGCCAATAGAGTAGCCTGTAATGTAAGTTTTCTTTTAAATCTTGTTTAGGAGATGAGGAGATGAGTGGCTGGGAACAACATCCTCTTAGCTCTCAGCACCTTGGACTATGGATTGAACTGCAGGTAGAAAATGGACTCTAGTATCTGTCAAAGAGCAGAAATAGGGGATGGACAACAACTGACCTGTATACAGTCCTTCAGATCTATCTTTATGTCCATAATGCCTTCAAGGGCCAGGCTATGATCACGTTAGTGATGCATTCAGTGATTTCCCAGTGTATATAACATACTTCATGTGCATGAAAGAACAGCAACAGGAAAACAGCAGTGAACATCACTGAGACTTAAAACAGGCCAGTGGATGGGTGGAACGGTCAGTACATGAAGAATGTAGGGCAGGATGTAGTTACAGATAATGTCCCTCTTGCCTGAGCTGTGTTCTACCTCTTTGTTTGAACTTTATTTTAATGCATCTCTCAAGTTGCAACATTATTATTCTTTATCTAAGGCTTTTTTGAACTTTTAGGAAAGACGGTATTAATACAGCTCTCTTGGTGTTTAACAATGCACTTCTCTTCCCCTAAAAAAAAAGATTTAGGCCACTGTAGTTTCTTTATGTCGTGGATATGATTCATTTTGGCCATGGGAGGTGAATGACAGTTACTTGCTACACAAACCTTTCCTGTGATTCATGGAGTGCCATTTGTGTCAGCCTTGAAGGAGGCACTTCATATGCTTCCTAGCAGGAAGGAAAAAGGGCATGATCATAGTTACCAGATAGGATATGGAAATTGGTTGGGAGGGAAGGGAAAGGGGAGAGGGAAATGCTGATTATTCAGAAGAAAGTTGCAGGAATGCCAAGATTCTGTCTGCAATATCCATTCATCTACTTAATGAAAAATGGATACATACCAAGCCTATATATAATTAAGGGAAACATCATGACTGTAATTGCCATGTTCACAAAATAGTATGGCTTATTATGTAACTTTTTTGTGTAAATATATCTTAGCGCTTTTCCTTCTGTCTCCTGGATCCATCACTGTTTCATATGGTATGAAGCTCCTATCCCTCAGTGACGTGTTTCAGCAACAGTTTCAGGTTTTGCTCTCAAGCTAAGACAGCCGTATACAATGCTTTATGTTACCTTCCTGCAGAGGCAGATTTTTGTGCTCTAACATACTAATATAGTTTGCAACTTAGGAAGTGCACTAGCTTGCCAGATCGGAAGACATTTTCCTTTCTTCACAAAAAAAAGTAATTTAAAAAGCTATACCATGATTTTCTTCCTAAAAATAACAGCACAGATTGGCTACTTAAACTGCTTGTAAAGAAGATTACTCCATTAAATGACAACCCCTAATGCTGCACGGCAGACTTTGGGGCTCTTTTACAGCTTCCAGCTGCTTCCAGCTGTTTTCTCTATACCTGGAAACTGCAGGGTAGGTATAAATGGGAGTAGAAGTGGAAACTTATGTTTCCTAATTTCTTAATTTCCTAAATAGGTTAGGGGCTTGTGCCTGGCTGTCCTCCTGCAGTTGGCAGTATTTGGTGTGGTACATGCACCTGTGTCAGCAGATACAGCAGTGGCTGTTCAGCCCTGTAGCATCTATGAAGGGTCCTTATCCAACTGAGCAGATGCACAGCAACGTTAGAGTGGGAAAGCAGAGGTGTAGTTAGAGGTGAAAGGAGTGAGATTAGGAGGAATGCAGAAGAGAATAAAAGAGGATGTGAATTACCAAGCACATGTCCTGTATTCATTGATTTTCACTGGCAGTTAAAATTTTGCTGCTTGATTCAGCAATGCTATTCAATCTTCCATTATTTCCTGTGTTATAAAATGCTGGCTCTGTTTTGATTTTTGCAGTAGCTAAGTTTTTTGGGGATAAGGGGTCTAATTATAGCTGTGAACTATACTGTACTGAGAGGGCATTTAAGTTTCTTCTGACTATTTCTGAGGCAATGTGATGAGTCATGAAATATAACTTTTGCAGAAAATATCCTGATTGCCTAATGACTAGGTGTTGGTAGATGAAATTACACACACTCTCTCTTGTTCACATGAAACCAGGGAAGTGTCTTTCTGAGTAAGCTGTTTGTTCAAGTTACCCAAGAAATGTCAAGGTTTACAGTTGCAAAATAGGAAAAAAAGTATATGTTTGAGGAGCTTGAAAACACCTGCTGTACCTTACAGATGCTTTAGAAATTCACAGCATTAGTACTTGTCTTCATATCTGTAAAGAAAAAATGCTGCCTGAAAATAATACAACTGATCATCCATGTACAAAATATTTTGTTTTGCAGATGATGTAGAGGATGTTAACAGTATGGAAAATGTCATGTTAGAATATGCTGCAATGGACAGAGAACTTAATCATTATATGAAAGCAATTGAAGAAACGGTAAATCAGGTAAACTGTCACTTCTATTAAAGTTATGAAAATATATCCTTATTTAAATATTATCTTTTAATAGATACATATGTTACATTAAAACAATACGTAGTTGGAAAGATAGATCTTGACAGGTATAAAATACTAAAGTTGCCAGTACAACTACTGATTTTTCTTCCTAGCTTGCATGCAGTGTGATACAGTTTCTAATTCCTCCCCACCAAACTCTTGCACCAGTTGGAATATGGGATGAATAGTGCTTTGGGAATGACTGAGGACTGTGTAGTTAAGACTCCATAGTCTCAGATGATACCTGCTTCTCGTATTGCAGAAGATGGAAGCTGCGTAATGAATGAGGCAGCTGATTTCAGGAATAAACAAGTGGTTGTGGCAGTGGGGAACTGATGAAGCCTGGTTTCCAGTGTTTTCCTGCCACATTTTTTGGTGGTGCTTAATAAAGGGTGAGCTTGTTAATTGTTCACTCAGATAACTAGGGTCTCGTTTGCTACCTGACCACTCATTTTTTCAAGAGCTGTCGCATTTCAGCATGTTCAGGGGGTTTCTAGCTCGGCGTTGAGTGCGATTGCAGTTGCACAACAGGTGCCGGGGCTATTCAGATGAAACACGCGCAGCACGGGTTGCGTAAGCTCCTTTCCATTAGCAAACCGGGCTCGACGGAGGACGCCGTGGGTTAGGCAGCTGAACACCAGCTTTCGGAGGACTTCTCCCTCCCTGCCTTTCGCGGACAGAAGGCGACGTCAAGCAAAATCGCTTGTACGTCCCCGCCGCGCCCCGAGGGCCGGAGCGCGGCCCTGAGGGAACGGCCGGGGCCGGGGCCGGGCGGGGCCGGGTGGGGCCGGGGCGCGGCGGCGCCGCTGGCCGCCAGGGGGCGCCGCGGTTGCGTTCCCCGCGGGCCGCGCTCTGCGGCGGCCGGGGCTGCAGCGGGGCTCCGCCGCCTGCGCCGCTCCTCTGCTCCCCGCCCCCTGCCCGCCAACGCCTCCCCTCTTTGCTGGCCGTTCCCGCTCCGCCATTATCTCATATTTCCTCATGATTATCGTCCTGTCAGCCCCCTTTGATTCTCTGTCCCTGGCTCTTGGACTCTGCGTAATCCACTCAGCTCTGTAACCTTGTTACCCTGATTCCAGTGCACGGCTGCTTTTTCTGCGCTCTCTCAGGCTGTCCCTGTCCCAGACCACTCTCTTGAAACAGCTCCTTAGTTTCCTCTTTTCTGACCATCTCAGCCTTGCCATTAGCAAGCAAGGTATTTAAAGTGTAGGCTCCACAGCAGATCCAAACATTGAACGAGTCAATTCCAGTGCAGTCTGTACTTGATCACTTCATTTTTGGGCCACATCATGCTTGGGGAGCTCAACTTTCTAAGTAACCTATTTTAGTGTCTGCAAATACGACTTTCAGGTGTCAGGTTTGTATGGATTTCTCTAGAAAAGGCAAAAAGCACATCACTGATTTCCCTTCAAGATGTGAAATCTGTGTTTCAGAGCATGAAGGTAGTAGAGCTTTTCAATTAAACCTGTCTTGCTATTATCTTCCTGTTGTTTTTTGCTATTTTTAAAACAAAAACAAAAACAGGAGAGCAAAGCAATGTATTTTCCACTAGTTCTATTCTGAGAAATGCCTACATAGTTTTTATTTTGTAGAAAGGTTTTCCTTTAATAAATTTTTAAAATCACCCTGAGTCAGATGCTTAACTGAAAAATCTTCATTCAAATAATTAAATATTACATGTTTAAAAGGAATTGAAAACTATGTCTACATCAGCAAATGTTGGACAGCATTAAATACAGTCACTGTTCCCCATGCAGTCTTTAAATATACATTTCAACTCAGATGTCACCGTAATTGCAGACCTCCTAGTTTATATTTGTCAGAAACTGGATGGATCAGAACTTTTTCCTTTTATTTGGAATATTAATGATTCTTAAAGCTTTCCTAGTGAAACATAATGTAGTCCTCACATCATTAGAGATTAATGATGTATATCCAGACTTGAGTGAAGCATAGTAGGTTTATATTTTGATTGTAAGCTATTAACTAATTGATGTGTTATTGTTATAATAGGAATTTCAGGTCATTTTCAACAATGTAACTTCTTTCATTATTCCTATGTATCAGCAAAACACTTTCTTCATCCTTAGGAATACAAAGAGTAAGCCTGTGCCTTCACCAACAAAGCACTCAAATCCTGTTTACTTCAGTTGCATTCACTCATGATCTTTTGAGTTAAGCACAGGTTTAACTGCTTGACTGAAGTGAAGATATTTTTGTGGATTTAGGTAGAGCAATGATACATTCATGATTTTTAGGATTGGATTCAGCAGCATCTGTTGTGTGCATATCTATGCTTGTGTGGCAAAAAAATGAAGTCCTGGAAGGGTTGGTTTTCATTTTTTCCCCTTTTTACCCTAATATAGCTCATTTATGTTGTGTCGGAGACTCCTCCTTGCTTTGCTAAAACAAGGTCCTTCCTGTTCTTTCATTCCTAAGGTTTTAAAAATGCAGCTCCAAGACATTTAACACATTTAAGAGTTTACGTAGATTATAAAATCAGTAATGGCTAATCTACTAGCCTCTAGCCACACTTCTGCTATCTCTGTTTCCTACCTCGCTCTAGGGAATTTTCTGTACTTTCCACTGCCAGCATCCTGAACAAACCTTTCTGAGTAAGAGAAAGAAATATATATAAGCTTCTGCAGTAGAACAGACGCAATCTGTTCTCTAAAAAATAACAGCTGGTGCTTTGTTTTGGAGGATAGCTACTTGCCATGCCTCTAGAACTGCACAGCATATCTCCAGTTACCTGTCAGAGACAGCTTAAAATCTGCTTCTGGGAAACAGATACTGTTGCTGAATTTAGGACTGCAGCTGGAGGTAGCTGTAGAAAGGCTTGGGTTTAAAATAGCCTCCACTGGCTTGTTCCCTGGTTCCATCTGAATTCCTTACCTGAGGGCTTTCTCTGGGGAGTTGCAACAGGCCATACATTTTCACAAGCAGACTGTTTTTCATATATAGTGTTAACGGTATATGTCTCAAGCTGCAAAACACATTTTATCTGATTATTTTGTGAGTTTGTATGTTGTCATTTTTTCTGGCCTGTAGTTTCTTCGTACAGCAGTGAATCTGAAAGTATGTTATATTCTGTGTTTCACCTTCTAACCACCTGCTTGTAGTGAATGTCCAACTGGAAATTAGCAAGATAAGGAGACAGGGACAGTTAAAATTCCTGATTTATTATTTTATTATGTTTACTTTTAAATGACATTGACAAAAAGATGATATTGTACAACAAAAGTATGTAATGTAAATAACTAGGAACTAGCATGAGATATAGTCACATGTTTTTAAAAGCCAAGGTTTTTTGTTGATTTAGGCTGCAGTAGGTGGAATGCAGAAGGTGAAACATATCAGCATCCTCTTCTGGGTGAATCAGCAGCCTGTTGAGCAAGAAATGAGCAATTGAATCACAGTGTTTCCAACAATAGGCTGTGGGAAATCCTTTGTCTGTGGAAAATCCCTGTGCCACTGGATTTTCTTGTACCTGTGTAATGACTGGACTCATACTGCTGCTTCTTTTTTCATTTTTAACGGGTATTTTTAAAATAAATTAGGCAATATTCGGGTCCTTTCCATGCAAAGTCCGGACAGGACTCTTATTTTTAGTGTAATGACAACAAAAGACTGATGGAGTGGAGTATCTCTTGCAGACTTCTTTATACTCTTGAAGTGGACCCAAGTGATTGGGACCCAGGCTGACTTAGCCAGTTCAAGTATCCCCTCCTCTGGGAGAGCTCTCAAGTGGCCAGTGCCAGCATATTGTGCCTGCCTCTCTCTCCCGTGCTGCTCTCTAGATTAGCAGAGGTGTTGGTGGTGGACTCTGATCACTATTTCAGCTTTTCAAGCATTTGGTTTGTTTGGGACTGTAAAAGCTTGGGTAAATTTTCTGAAGTCCCCGGGCTTCTCTGAATAAAATGAATCACAATGTATTGTAGGTCTATCTAGAGAACAAGGAAGACATAACTAGCTTTCTAATGTTGCATTATTCCCACCTCTCTTTTCTTCTCCTGCAGGGTAGGAGAACCTGGGCTATTTTGTTTCTTTTGCAGGTGAGAGCAAAGTGTTGAATGTGGTAGTGGCATCTCTGGCAAAGATTGCTTAGTACTTCCTCTTGTAAGTTACTGCTTTGCCAAACATCAGTCTATCTTGCTTGAATTGTGTCTGCCTTTTGCTAAGCCTGAACACTGTGAGGGAGGATAAAATCTAAACCCGAGTGAGGTGGAAGAAAAACATAGGAGATGTGTTTAAGAAAAAATTTAGAGCCATGTTAAGGAAGGACTGAGAGTGGGAAGAGGCAGACGGAAAGGTAAAGGACATGGGCTTGGGAAGTCATGAGGTCATATAGACAGATGGGGAAGAGACTGGTTGAAAGAGTGCTAGGAAGGAGGTGGTGTTGAGCTGGAAGAAAAAGATGGAAATATTAGAAGTTGTGTTGGTGCTTGGGTTTTATCCTTATTTCTGCTACAGCTTTTCCATGTTGTTTTAGGTGAGTCATTTCTATGACCATGTCAGTGGCTGCTGACATCTTTGTTTTCTGATTGTCCTGCATGGAAATGGATTTGAGCAATTAAAACTGTAAATTAGATCAATGGTAATTATATTTTGAACACAGGAAGTGAAATTAAACATGTTCTTTGTTGAGTTTTATCTGTAAAACTACATACAACTGATGTAGGTGTGTGTCTTGTGTAGGGGTTGAAGTCTGGATGTGTCGGTCATTCATGCCTGTGTGACTTCACACCTTGTCAAGTGTTCGGTCTTCCTTTGGCAAAGATGAGGAATGCATCATGTTCCTTATACAAGAGCAGTTTTGTCTCTACAGAAAATATATGAACTACTCTTACATTTGTTTTGTATTTTTGGTAATAGTTCCCTTTAGACTAGTAAGTTCATTGGGCAGGGGATAGGAGAGGGTGTTTGTTCAGTTTGTCAGTAATTTAGAGCAGATTACTTAGTATCAGGGTCTGTTGTCTTCATGGCCAAGTGTGTAGGTTTTAATCCTGCAGAGGAATAATTCCCTTCAGTGATGTAGGTCATATTCATTCCAAGTGTGCAGCTTGTGAGTGATCTAAGGAGCATCTGCAGAAAAGGAAAGGATCCTATTTAAAACTGCTGTACAGGAAAGTCTATGGGCTATGTTTGACTTGCAAACTATTTAGAAGAATTCCATTTTTTTCATTTAAAACTCATAATATAATGCTTTAGTGATATGGAAAGTCTTCCTTGGTCTCAGAAAAACGAAAGGGACTTAAAGATAACATCTTTGTTACCCAGCTCTGCCAGCATAGCTGTGTTGGCCGTGGGTCCTACTGGAGAAAGTTCTGCCAATATATCCAAGTCATCTCTTTCGACAAAACAAAGTAAACCAACAAAACACTTTCTGTAGTGGTAGCTCCACCTGCAGTGTGGGTTTTGAAGGAATAGCAAGGTCAACCAGGGTGGATGATTCCACCCAGCTCCCATCCTCCTTGGTGGCACAGCTATGGCAGCAGAACTGATGTGATGACCAAGTCCAGTCTGTGTGGCAGGCACTGACAGCATCATCAATGACCTCTGCTGCCTGTTAGAGACAGGGCTGTGCTTCAAAATCAGATTGTCATTTAGTTTTCTGTAGGGCTAAGTAACAGGAAGACTATGAATCCCATGGGATTTGTGTGTTTTAATTGATTCAGGACTCTCTGCCAGTGACTGGCACTGTGATACCCCTTACAGTGTTGTCAGTGAAACATTTTTTGATGTGGAACAAACAGCCTTGTTTGGTGCTGATGCTTTCTTAATGAGCACTTTGCTCTTCTTTTTCTTCTTGCTGCACTGTCATGACAGCATGTTTTAGGGCAAAATCCACTGATGATATCCATATCTGCAACTGTGACCTTTACTGTTCCAGCTGAGTTCAGAGCATTTTGTCTGATATGTGCAGTGCATCAGTGTTTCATGATTCTGAAATCTTGTATGCTAGCCATGAAAATTTTGAGACCTTCTTTTCATAAAAAAAGTCCTCTGCTACACAGAAACAGCTCAGGAAGATGTTTGTGAAGTCTGCTACCATGAAAATGGGTTTACTGAGATGGATATATCTTTTCTTGGGCTGGTAGCAAAAATAAAAGAGCTCTTGTAGTCTTTCACTGCATTTATTCTGACTCTATAATTGTAGAAGCTAGTGAATCTACCTTGAAGTTCACTTACAGTGTACTGAAGTGCACCATCAGCAGCAACAAGTCAATCCCCTGGTGAAACACATTGTAGCTGTACAGTGTCTTCTCTCCCATCAAACAGTAAATAGATTTCTGGAGAACTTGCTTCGTCTTTAAAGTTTTTGTTAACAATGGATGTCTCCTTGGCCATTATTTTGGTACCTTGAATGCTAACTGGAATTGCTCTTTAGTACTTGTTTACTTGCTCTCTGCTAATGAAGCCACTTCAGACTGATAATTCATCTTACAGAATAAGTAAAATATGGACATTGTATCAAATCCTTATCATGACTTGGATAGTACATCAGGATAGTAGAGGAAAATAACATGTGACACTATAGTTAATGCCTCTGTGTATATATAATGCCATAGGGCTTAATAAAACTTTTACAGGCAAACTTAATTCTGACATTTACTAGCTATGGAGTTCTTTAACATTTTAAAGTTTCTTCAATGCAATCTCTTTGATATAATTTATAATCAATAGTGCAATGCTTGCTCTGTCCTACTGCTGTCTCCAAACAGTAATTCAAACAATATTGCACTGTTGTAGGCATGTACTCCATTTCCTGCAGAAACTGGGACAAGGATGCATTTCAACACATTTCTAATATTTACTTTCTAATATTTACTTTACTTTTTTGTGTCTGTCTCTGTATGTGTTGGGCTAAGCATTTGATGGAAGCCGCTTTTTTATTTTCCCAGAATTAGTAAGCTATGTGTATAGTTCACTGCAATAATATGTTAGAGTCAACATTTGATGAGCTGCAATAAAAATATTTTTTTAGTGAGCAGTATATAAAGAAGTAGGAGTAGTGTTTGATTTTATGTGGGTTATATAGCACATCCTCAGTAGTGTGTCTGAGTGTCTCATAGCAAGCATAAAAATGTGTCCTGCTTTTTGGAGACTAAACCTTGGAAACCCTTGCACACGAACATAGGTTTATTTGACTTCACTGCGGTTACTTATATTTGTCAAGCTAAACATTTTCCTAAATATTTACAGTGTCAACACTGCAGTTGCTGAAATGGCCCTTGGCTTGTGTGGCCAGGGCTGGGGCAGCAGCGGCCACAGCTGGTTAGCACAGTGAGGATTTGGGTGAAAAGAAATGTTTTGGACCTAGGACCATCACATGGAACTGGGAGCTCTGTAGACAGGGTGGCAGCAGGAATAGTATTTAGAACAAATGTGCCAAAGTAATCTTCAGAACCCCATCGTAATTTGAAAACTGTGTTTATGTTGGGCAGCAGTGCTGCCCAGTAGGTAGCAAACTAGCCTGGGATTAAGGAGGACTGGATACTATTTTCAGGTCTACTAGCAGCCTGTGTGGTTGACCTTGACAAATTGTTTCACTCTGTGCCTTGGGCTATAGTCCCATGTTCATTAATACCACTTTTGTGCAGTACCAAATCACCTGGTAGCACATTCTCATCAAATAAGCCAGATCACATGATATCATGTTTATACTGGCTGTATGTCGGTTGCAGAAGGACAGACGCTACCTGACGGAGCATAACTCTGTGCAAAATTAGAATTGGCAGAGTGGGTTGCACTTAATCAGTGCGTCATGCAGCTGTGGTGTGTTTGATCTTGTACTAGACATACTGAAACTGAATTTACTATCTGGTTCAACCACGATCTCAGTCATGTGGACAGCATCCCATATCTCTGTCTGTAAAGAGATTTATTTTTTTTCTACCTGAAGATTTCAAAGCAATTTGAATTCAGTTTTTTAATGATTTTATTTTAATATTAAGGATTGTGATTGGCAGTCTGAACTGTTTCTGGAATTCCAGAAGGTCACAACAGAGAGAACTGAAAGTCTCTGTGGTTTGGATCCCTGCTTTTCTAGGCAATGTCTGCATTTCAGAGTTTACATGAGTTAACTCTGTCTGGCTTAGCTTAGCCTAGAGGAAGAAGATAAAATTATGAAATGTAATGAAATTGGTAGGTGTTGAGGTAGATAGCCAGTGCAAATTAAAGGCCATCTTCATCTCAAATCATGGATTATTACTTTTTTTGTTGATGAAACTTATTACTGGAAACACTGGAGTTGTAGTTTCAGTTGATCAGTAGAGAAAATAGTCTTTCAAATTAACCATCTCATCTAGGAAGATCCTGCTGACAGTCCAAGGATTTAAATACTGGGGCGGGGGGTGGAGGGGAGCGCTAAAGACTGGATGATTCTCAGCAGCAGGGTTTTTGACTTGAAATTAATTTCTCCTGTTAATTGAACACACCCAAGTTGATCAGTGTCTTTGGGGAGACAGTTCTGGAATGCCTTCCATAAAATGTCTCCTCCAAATGTTCAGTATTGTTTTAATTACTGTAATTGTTTCCAGAGTTTATATGTGTATGTTGGGTATTTTAATATTCCTCCCCCAAAAGTTTAAATGTTAGGTCACTCATTTAAAAACATTTACTCTTTCTCCTAGTATGTTTTTTAACTGACCTGATCAATAAAAATATTCAATTACCCAGATTTTCCCTCTGCAAAATTCTTAGCAGCTTTATAATGAATCACAGATAAAATGTTGCTTACAGCATTAACTAGATCACACTTTTTTGTGGCTGCTACTACCATGAATATGTTTTTGTTAAAGAATTTCAGTTAAGAAGGAGTTAGTAGAAGTTGCTACTCTCATTCCTAGCTTCCTCATAAATTATATTATTTGGGACTTTTTCTCGGTGAGCTATCCAATACCGGGCATAAGCAGGAGTGTGCATGCAACATGTTACATGTAGTTTAGAACGTACCAAATTCTTGTGACTTCATAATATGGATTGTTCTGGATGTTTTAACTTTTACAGAACTGCATATTTAGGGCCTTTGTTAAAATAGAAAAAACTGAAGGTTTGTGGAACATTTCTTTATTTTTTGATGTTGGGAGTTTAAGAGCAGTGTTTTGATGTTTATTTCATTAAATTATATAATGGGTTTCTCATGATTTTTAACACATGCACTCAACCTGTTCTGCAAATGTCGAATTGTCTTTCTGTCTCACTTTTCACATTGCTCCTGTTGATGGGAGGTAGTGCTTTGATTTAAAAGAAGCAGCATGACTTCTTTGTGTTTGTGATTTGCTGCAGTATGTAACTATGCCTATTTTAATGCCTACTAAAATAAAAAAAAAATCTGTTTAATAGTACATCTCCATTTTATTATCTTTCCAACTTGAGGTAGAGGTTTCAAAAAAGACCTAAATCCTGCCAGAAATCAATACCAGATGTCACGGTATCTCCCAAACATGGCCCCATTGTTGATAACCTACTGTGAGTTACAAACACTGTACTTGATAATAAGGGTTGGCAAGTTGGAGTAATTTCTGGGCTCTCATCTTATTTAACTGAGCTAAGTGCATAGCCTGAGTAAGCTGATTTAACCAGCTGAAGTATTTCTTTTATCCTTAGACTTATGTTAACACTGACAGTGAATAAAAATATTTTAAAAGACTTAAGAAAATAAGTGTGTACATCACATACACTCAAAACTTCCTTGTAAAGTGTAAAGTTCCCATGTTAACATGTACTCACACATACTGCGCCTGATAATTCCACAAAAACAGAGAAATTAAAAGCTCAGTGATATTGCTACCGTTAACTCTTCTGGCTCTTCTCAAATGTTTGTGCCTTGCTGCATTGCCACTGCTACTGTGTGAACAATTCACAGTGTTTTTTCAAATAGATATTCATCCTCTGTTCAAAGCTGTTATGATGCTTTTTTTCCCCCAGCAGTCTGTTGTGTGGGGAGAGGATAGGATAGTAAGGGCTTGGATGCAATGGGGAGTTTACAAGGGTTGCTGAGAAGATGGCAACACTAGTAGGGAAAACTTATGGGGTGTGGTTTTGTGGTGTGTGATAATTGTTGTAATGATGCAGTGTGGGCTGTAGATGAAATGTTTCTCCGTGGATATTTTTATGCTTAGTTGGAGGTGATCAAGGGGTACAGGTAAAGGCTGGGCTGCACTAGAGGCAGTTTGGTTCAGTTCAGTAAAACTGTCTATTGAAACAGGGCGTTTCTGGACTTAGCTATTAACAACCCCACTGTATGCCCTTACTCCCTGCAAAACAACCCCACCTTCCCCCACTGCTGTCTGCTAAATTCCACTAACTACTGGAGCCACACCCCTCATCACCACCTCTTCTCCCCAGAGTCTCGTTGAGTATGTTCAGTTTGGTGGGCAGCTCCTCTTCCTCTCCCCTTGTTCCCCCTCTTATTTAGAATCCCTTTCTTGTCTTCTTTTGACCAAAACCAGAGTTGGCTCTTGTTAGTTGGTGGCATGTACTTGGAGAATACTTACAGAAGCGTTGCCTTGTCTTCCATCCACAGCAGTGCATTATATCTCTTGGCAGACAAAATCTGACAGAACAGTGGAGATCCTGTTGAACAGTGTCTTAAGAGAATCTGGCCCATCAGTCGGATTTGCACAGAGCTGCCCCATCAATTATAACGACGTATGTCTCTGCTAACCCTCTATGAGCTAATTAGGCCTGAGTATAGCTAGTCATCCTCCTTAATCTACCAGTTAGGTTTGCATATGCTTGTCCTCCTTCATCAGTCAGGCTTATAAACATATATACAGACAAATCCCATCAACCAGGTTTATATGCACAGCATAGATAACTATAGTTGTAACGTGTATTACAGCTCAAAGTGAGTTTACACTCAGCCATTTCAAAACCCCACAAAACTCCTTATATTAGTCCCTCCTTATACTAATTCTTTTCAGTACTTATTTGTCTGTTAAATTTTTAATAGAAGGACAGTATTTTATGGTAAGGAGAAAATCCAGCTAAAGCAAAAAGCACCTATAGAGGATGACAGGTGTGGCTTTACTTCTGTTCAAGGAGAAACTGCCAGTTAATTCAGATAAGAGGTGACTATAATAGCAGTGTGTACAGTCACGGATGGAATAGAAGTGCTTGTTCACAATGTGTCACATAAAACCAAAGAGCCATTTAATAAAGTTATCCAGCAGCAGGTTTTAAACCAACAAAAGGAACGAACAAAAAAACCCAGTGAATAATTAAATTGTGGAATTAATTGCCACAGGATGTTATGAAGACCAGAAGCATTAATCGGTTCAAAAAGCTACTAGACAAATTAATGGAAGAAAAACTCATTGCCAGCTATTAGATGTAAAGGTTCAAATACAGTCACTGTCTTGGGAAATCCCTAAACTGCAAGTTGCTAGAAGCAGGGAAAGTATATGGTGGGAAACAGGGGAAGATCTTTCTGTTTGACGCTCTTGTTATACTCCTGCTCCAGCTTTTTGCTTCTGTCACTGTCAAAGACAAGAAAATACGCTGGATGGATCTTTGGTCTGATGCAGTACTCACATCTTTATGCAGCAGAAAACAAACTACATAGAAAATAAAGAGTCCACAAGCACTACTGCATCCTGAAATTTATGTTGACTGACTACGTAGCTTTAGACAAATAACATTTACAGTCTGTTTCAAACCTATTTTGGAATGTAGTTCTATCTAAAAACTACCTTTTGCCTCCATAATTTTAATATTTGGAAAGTCTTCAGGGTATCTAATAATTAATCTCTGTGTTCTTACTCTTACATTTGATGATTTAAAAAATAAGTAAATGAACAGCTTCTGCTCTGGGCATTGTTACATAATTGAAAAATTCTTAATCTCAAAGCTCACTTCAAATCTGTATCACATAAAACCACACAAACCATTTAATAATTAGGTACCAGCAGATAAAATCCTGCTTGAAGTTAGTAGAGCTACACCCATTTGGACCAAAGAAGGGAGGAATCTTCAGCTAGATCCTTGTCTTGCAGCCAGTTTTCTCCCTTAATGCCCAAGAAAAACTTAGTAACTTGTTCTAAATAACAAATCTTGCTTGTAACGTTGACAGGAGGTGAACTACCGCTCTGGGTGAGTATCTGTTGGGACCCCTTGTAAATCTGATGATATTCCAACTTAAGTATCTGCTCTGATCTCAACCACACCAAATGGGATGAAATGTTTCCTAGATGGTTAGGTACCATACAGTGTAGGTTTTTTAGTTATTTTAATAGATCAGAATCTGAAAGTTTTAAGATCAGTCCTTGAGATTCCTGGATCGGTGAGCATAAAAATGCCTTTTATATCCCCATCAACAGTGTTATAAACTAGAAAGGTGGTCCAACTGGGATTATATATATGGTCAACTAAGTTGTGACTATGGGCTTCTTATTACAGGAGATACCAAATAAGAGACAACAAAGCACGTCTTATTTTTAAAAAAAGAAAGCACTGAGTTGATAGCACTGTCAGAAAAAAATCGTAATTTTACATGTGCTTTCATTTACTGGAGGAAAGCTTGGCTCCAACATTTCTGTAACTCTTCTTCAAGTAGTTTTTGCCTCTCTTAGCCTCCTTTATCAGACTGAAAAAGCCCAGCTGCTTCAACTTATATCAGTCATGAGCCCATGGCCCCTCCCCAGACTCCAGTTTCTCCACGTACCTCTTGAACTGAGGAGTCTGATACTGGATGCAGTATTTCAGCTGTTGTCTAGTAAGTGCTTCATATAGGAGGAGAGTAACTTCCTTTGTCCTGTTGGCCACGGTGCTCCTAATGTAGCCAGTATCCAATTTGCCTTATTAGCAGGGAGAACATTTCCTCACATTTCTCTTGGCATCTACCATAACCTCCCTGTCCTTCTCAGCAGAGCTGCTACAAAGCCAGTCAGTTCCTAGCACACACTGATGCATGGGGTTAATCTGCCCCTAGAAAAGCTGCAGAACTTTTCTTCTTGTTGAACTTGACATTTCTATTGATCCAGTCCTGAATTTTCTCAAGGTCCTTCTTGGTTAAAGCTCTACTGCTTGATGTGTCAAACGCCACTAGGCTAACATTGTCTGGAAGATTGCTGAGAGTGCATTGTGCTTCATCATCCAGGTCATTGGTGACGATATTGAACATTTTCAGCCCTACTGTTCACCACTAGAATGCTCTGCTTGGTACTGGCTACCAATTGGATGTCAAACTAATGTTTACTGTGGGTGTTACCCTCTGAGCTCAGCTGTCCTGGTAATTTTCAATCTACCTACCAGACCATTTGATTACATCCACCGCTCTCCCCACATCTGCATTTCAGGTCATTTCATCACAGAAAGCAATCAGTTTGACCAAGCATGATCTGCTTTTTGTAAGTCCATGTTGATTGTTGCTGATTACGTTTTTATTCTCTACAAGTTTGGAGGTGGATTCTAAAAGGATGTGGTGTGTAATCTTTCCAGGGGCTGAGGTGAGGCTAACCAGCCTGTAGTTGCCCAAGTTCTTTTTCTCATGCCTTTTTTAAAGACAGGCATAGTGCTAGCCTTTTTCCAGTTTTCAGGGACCTCCCCCAATGATCATGCTTTTTTTGGAGATGACAGGCAGGTGTCTTGGAGTCACATCAGCCAACTCTTTCAGCACTTTCAGATTAATCTCATCTGTCCTCATGGATTTGAATACACCTGACTGCTCTAACTCATTCCTAACTTGTCGTCCCAAACCTGTTCCTTCCCAAACCATCCTGGTACACCTGGAAATCTAGGAGTAATCTTTGCCTGTGAAGATTGAGGCAAAAATGTATTGAGTACTTCAGCCTTTTCCATCTGAACAACCACTAGGTTGTCTCCCCCATTCAGTAACATCCCCCATTTCCTCTGAACTTACACAATTCCCTCTTGCTGCTCTTTATATCCCTCACTTGTTCTAATTCTAAATGTGCTTCAGTTTTCCCAATTTTGTTCCTAAGTGCCAAAGTAGTGCTTTTGCACTCCTTTTTTGTTGCCTGTTCTTGTTTCCTGTATGCTGTCTTCTTGCGTTACAGTTCATTAAGCAGCTCCTTGCTTAGTCAAGTGGGTCTTCTACTGAAATTTCCAATCTTCTTGTACAACAGGATTATTTATTCCTGAGCTCTCAATAAGTTTTCTATAAAAATTTACCAGCTATCCTAGGCACCTTTTGCGTCAACTTCCCGGGAGATTCTGCTGAGCCGTTTCCTGAATAACCCAGAGTCCACTTGCATAAAATCCTGAGTCCTAATGCTTCTGCTTACCTTCCCAGTCTTCTTCTGGATCCTGAATGCAATCAGCTTGTGGTCACTGCTCCCAAGCGACTATCTGTGACCACATTTGCCACTTGTTCTTCCCTGTTTGTGCACAAAGGTCACGTAGAGTATTACCTTTGTTTGGCCTCTCTAGCATTTGTATTAAAAAGTTATCACCAATACAGTCTGGAAATATCCTGGATTGCTTGCACAATGCCATGGTGCCCACATGGTTGAAATCCCTAATGAGGACCAAGGCCGGTAGTCGGGTTGCTTTTGGTAGTTGTTTGTAGGCAGCCTTATCCACTTTGTCCCCTTGGGCAGGTGGTGTGTAACAGGCCCCCAGTGTTGCTTTTGCCTTTGCTTTTGACCAGAAGATTCCTGTGAGATAGGTCTCTGGTTTCACACTGGACTTCTGCATAGAGAAGGAGGTGCTTTGTAAGAAAGTGCAACTGCCTTTCTTCTTCATTGCTTGTTCTCCTTGAACAGCCTCCATGACACTGTTCCAGTCATGGATGCTATCCCATTTAATCTTTGTGATCCTGATCACATCAGAACTCTCTGACTGTGCATAGACTTCCAGTCCTTCTTGTTTGTTGGCCAAGCTCTGTGCGTTAGTATCCAGACACCTGAGGTGAGCCTCTGCATGCCCTCCCTCCAAGTAGAAATGTGTAACTTTCCCTTGTGGCCTTTTCTCACACACACTTTCTCCTCCATATGCACCCTTCCCTTACCTCTGGGCCTAAGTATCCATTCCCCAGTGAATTTAGTTTAAAGCCATCCTCACTAGATTAGCAAGTCTCTTCACAGAGGTGTCTTTCTCTTTGTCAGGTGGCTTCCATATCTTTGTAGCAGTCCTTCTTCATCGAATGAGGCACTGTAATCAAAGAAACCAAAGTCTTGCTGGTGACAGCAGCTGTACAACCAGGCATCAGTCTGCTGGTTACATATGCTAGCCAGGCCTCTCCATTGACTAGCAGGATTGAAGACAGCACCACTGGGATTTCTGCCTTCTCATGTTTACTCTGAGCTCTCTGTTCCATTTGAGCTGCTGCCCTCAGCTGTGTTACTTCTGTCCCACAAGGGTTAGCAGCAAGAGGTAGAATTTGGAAGGCTGGGGGAGTGTTGGCAATTTCTCTGCAACATCAGTGACGTAGGTTCTGGGCAAGCAACAGACCCACCTGGATAATAGGGATGGATTCTTCTGTTTCACACAGGGGAGCATCATCAGCCACTAATACCGATGCTTTTCTTTAGTACTGGTACTAATCCAAACACTTGAGGTATCCACTCAAAATTTTCTCCCAAAACAGCCCCTACTGTTCCTGAAACTGTTAGCTAGGCACAGCTGGAGGAGGAAACAGAGCTTTATTCCTGTTACCTGAAGTCACAGGCTTCCAGCTTCCACCCTCTGCAAGTTTGTATCCTCTTCCTGGTCCTTCAGTCATACCTTTCGTCTTACCCCAATGGGCCTTAAGCTTCTGTCTTGCAGAAATTTCTTCAAAGATCCTGCTGGTCTCCTGTGCAGCACCCCTGATGCAGTGAAGCCCGCTGACCTCTCTTGGCAGCTCCTCACTGAGCACAGCAGTGACTTGATCAGAATGCACCTCCCTGGCTCCCAGCCCCAAGGAGGAGCACTGGGCATCTGAGCAGTCCAAGCCCTAGATGCCAGAATGTACCCTCAGCACTTCCATGGAGGCTGAAGTTGCCAAAGGACCAGAAAGGCTGTACCGGTGGCCTGTCCTGTGTTACCACCTTTTGGGAGCAGCTTCTGTTGGTGGCATCTCTGGGATTTCTTTACGCTCCCTGCAATCCAACTGCCATATTAACTGCTTTGCTTCTGGTTTTGTGTCCTGATGGCAGGGCTCCTTGTTGCTGGTGTTCCCTAAGGAACACCATCGCATCTCTAGATGAGTAGGAAGCTGATGCAAGTTAACTCTGTCCCTAGTGAGACTCCCACCTGGCAGGGAGCTCCTCATGCTGCCGCTTAGTTAGTTAGTTCCCTGCCCTGTTTGCTTGCCTTGTGATCAGATCACACATTGCTTCCTCTTGGACTGCTGTTCAAAACGGGCTGGAAACTGGATGTGAGTTAGCCATGCTGCTTTAGGACTAGGACGAGCAGTCCTAGTTTTGGGGTAGGCAAATTAAGGTGATTTATGCAGGATTTGGTTTTTATGTGTTTTCCACAACAACCATTCAGTAAAGTAAATATATGTTATTTTTTTCCGTAAAGTATTTTTAGTAAATCCTCAGTGCCTGTTTTATTGAATGACTAATGCATTTTGGTACATCTGAATTACATCTATACTGAGTCATTTTGTTTTGTAATGACATATTTAAATGTTTAAATCTCTACAGAAATTAAATATTGTAAAAGACTTTAACCTTTTGTTCTGGGGGTTGGTTTGTGCCTGTATTATGTCACCACAAGCCTCTGCTATGGGGAAGAACTCCTGTAAGCTGAAGACTAACAGAATGTTGTATCGCAAAAACATTTCTGGAAACCATAAATGAACCAGTGTGGTTTTGCACAGCCAAAATTTTGTTTTTTTGAATCAGATCTTCCCCTGCTTGCTGTGTAATGTTGTTGCATTTAACATTTCACAATACTGTTGCTGGACTCTTTATTTTTCCTAAGCCGCTGTTCACCCAACATTTCTAAATTTTTCCCTCATCTCTTCTCAGACTGTAGTTACTTCACATTTTGAAACTAAGGCTTTGTTTATGGGGAAGGTTTTGCCAGTGACAGAACTAAAATAGGTATATCAGTGTTCCCTGCATTCTTGCTCTGGGATGAGTGGGAGTTTTTTGCTTTTCTTGTGGGGTTTTTGGTGGGATTTTCTTTTGTTTTGTTTTATTTTGTTAAACTCTCATATAGGATATGTAAGCTGAAATGAAATAAAAGGATCTACAAGTTTTATACTGGGATAACTGTAAAATAAATCTAAACGTTTATTGCTTGTGTAGACCAGTTGAACAGCCTTCCTTGAATTACTTTGTCATGTGTACTACTTCTTGAACTACTTCTTCCCTAGTCTGCTATCTTTCTCTTATCAGCTCACGATGCCCTTATAGTCCTTGAACAAATGCCTGTTATACCAGGCTGTCCTTATTTTGAAATATCTTACAAGCTTTCACTTGTTCTTCATTATCCTGGATTTGTAATCTGTGTTTCTCCCGATGTGCGGTTTATATTGCATCTTTGCTTGTGTGCCAGGTCCATCTTTACTTTGTGAGCTCTTTAGGGCAGAGAGCTGTTCATCACATCATGTGCTTTCTGAAGCCCATACCATATTTTTAGAATCCAAAGAACAATCATCAATCATTGTGAAAGACCAATGTCTCTTTATTCTGCTATCTATGAATACTGTTTGAGGCTTCTCGTTGCCTTCTCCAAGCAAGGAATCAAAACTAAGGACCACAGAAAAAGTTGGTTTTGTGCTTGCACAAATGGGTCGTATTGTGACAAAGGGTTTGAAAAAGAACACCTTCCCCCCGCCCCAACAAACAAACGAACAAAACACCTAACTTTCACCATTGAGCAAGAGAGCTGGTACTATATATGAGAAGAATGGGAGATATTTGTAGTGGTAATTCTGAAATGAATGTGCCTTTCTGCTCTGTGAATATTTGTATGTAAAATACAGAGAATAGGATTTTCAAAAGTACTCACATGATTTAAGAACCTTGCAGAAACAAAATGAGAGACTGAATCCACAGCTGAATGATTAGGCAATAACCTGGGATGTGGGAGAGTCAGGTTCAAGTACTTGCTCCAATTATCATTTAATTAGTTATACAAAGTGGAACAACTTCAAACAGGAGAGATCGAGATGTCTTACCCCTGAATACCCAATAGCCTATGGGCTAGGACAACTAATATGGGATGAGCAGAGATTTGAAAACGGGTCACTCACCTTACTGATGACTGTTTTAACCACTGAGATATTAAATCTGATAGTATGTGGATTTCTCTCATCATTGTTTATGAGGAAGGATTTGCCTGGCTTAAGCAACTAACTCAAGGAAAAGGTTTGTGGTGGAGGCACCCATTGCCATTAGAGAAATAGGACTCCCTGTCACTTAGACAATCTTTGCTTAGATAGCTGGCTTTTGTGATTCCTGTTTTTTGACACTTAGCTTTCTCCATCCATTTTATAAAAAGTCTAACTGTCTAATTTAGGGAGGGGATTGCATTAGGTAGCAGGATCTCTAAATCGTAAGTGCTACAATTTGTATCTTTGCTACAACTTAGTCTTTTTGTGCATCTAGTTGTCTGCCACAAAGTAGGGGCTTATAATGATGCTGATACACCAAACAGAAGGGTGCAAAGGACTTTTAGTAGGGCTGACATGTTAAATAGCAGACATAAAGACATTACATATTGTGAAAATGGATTTACTGCTAAAGGAGGAAACCATGCTAATATACTAATTACATCATCTTGAGAGACTCATAATTATCTCTACAGGATTTCATGAGTCTGCATCCATTTGATTTGTCCTAATTCAGAGCCTTGTCATCCTCATCTGCAATCTCTTGCCCATGGAGAGATTCCATGGAGCATGGAAATTGACACAAGTGTTCCTAATATGCGAATAGAGATCTGCAGTTCCACTTCAGAGTGGTACCTTCTGAAGTGGGAGTTTTAATTATTCCATTTTGAGTTAGTGACTCTGCAAAAGAGTTTTTTTCTTCTGCCAGTGAGTTGGGTGTTCTTTTTTTTCAGTTTTGTTACCCAGCTTTGCAGTAGGCATGTCTCATTCTCTCGGTCATGCGAACAATGAAATGGTTGACCAGTTAATGATCCATCTATTTACTGATTGTAATCCATAACTTCCTCAGAGAGTTGTTTGTCCTGTTCTTGGGTTCTTTTGCAGGTAGTATTTTATATAACAAGATGAGATTCCTCATTGCTCATCACAGGAGTCTGTCATGAACTTGAGAAACAAAGGCAGATATCAACTGCCCTATATTTTATAGAGATGAGCTGTGTCTGCTGTCCAAACTAAAGTCCCTTGGACAAGAGAATGTGCTGGTGAGGTGGAGAAGAGAAACTCATGAAGCAAGAAATATTATCGTGTGACTGTATATTGCATGGCAGAAGACAGAAACAAAGGGGAGCAATCATGATGGAGATTAATAATAGTTAATCTACAGGAACTGGCCAAAATAGCAAGTGATTGGCTGAGTAGTAGCTGAAATGTCATTGGATTGTGAATAACTACAGAGTAGCGTCAAGTCAAATTTAAATAATTTGCTGTGATGTGTACTTATACAGAAGATCCCTGTTGAAGCGTGAGATGCAATTATAAGGTTTAGTTACCTATGGTGAGTTATACTGTTCCACTTTGGATGGTGTATTTTCACTTTGTAGTGAGGTGACTTAAGGAGGTCACCAACAGTTGAGGAAAGTGCGCAGCAGTAGCGCTCTCAGGACAAAATATTCCCAGGTACCAGTTGGGAGAGCACGAACTACAATACCCTGTGAAGAGGTCAGTGAAACCTACCGTTCCTGTGAGACTAATGACCCATGCATGGAGGGGAGGCAGTCACTCACTCTGTCTGCTCCCTAAATCCTTTGCCAGTGACTCAGGAGCTGGTGTTTGGTGAGAATGTAATATATATAAAAGGAATAATGGAGGCATCCCATAATTAGGGCTAGTAATAAGGGAGGAATCAGTTTAGCATGTGATATACAGTGAATGAGTCAGAGAAATGAAACAAAAGCGAGTTCGATAGATTTATAAGAAGGAGAGTGCGGTACTGAAAAATTGTGATGAATGGTGATGAGATGAGCTTCAAAAGAAGCTAAAAAAGGGAAAGCAAAGTAATACGAGAAAGAAGAAAGACGAGTGCAAAACCAATACTAAATACAAGAGCTAGGACTGTAAATTCAGGAAGATGCAGGGAGAAGTTCAAATGGCAGGGGAGGTGTGATCAAGAGAGTTGGCTGGCATAGGGTTTATGCTAGCAGTCTGAAAGAATTTGGGGAGACAAATTTGATAGCGTTGCAGAAACTGAGGAACAAGAAAAAAACGTATCATCTATTGAGTTTGAAAATGACAGAAAGGAAATAGAGTAATAAGTTTAGAAGACAATGACTTCTTTTATATGCTTTTAAATCTTACGGTAAGTGACAGTTTCTAGTCATGGACAACATCACATTTCTGGGATTGTCAGCTAGCATAATGGGAATGTTTTTGATAGTCAAAAAAGTACGGAGTTTTTTCAGTATTACGACCGAACTCATACTAGTTTGACTTCCTGTGTGAGTAAGTTCTTATTGTGACAAGATTTCTACTCCATAACCTTTTCTTGTCAGCCGAGGCAATATTAAGAAAAGTTTTTTCCTATTTTTTCCTATTTTTTTTCTATTTTCTATTCCTATTTTTTCCTGTTGCCATGCAGACAAACTCTCAGGTGGAACGGTCTCCTTCAGCCTTATAGCTGCAGTTGTGGTCTCTTATTTTTACCCTGTTTCTTCTCACTGCTGTCACATTTTGCAGACATGAGTAAGTTAATACTGCTGTCACACACCAGTCTCATTTACAGAAATTGTTATTTTAACTATGGACTATTTAAAACCTGTTTTAAAGTTGGATTTTAATTAGTTTCAACAACATGTAAAAATCAAGAGCTTATGTAAAATGGAGGAATCTATACTGGCCGGAGAGTTGGAATATGATTTCATTTTTAGTCATGATTTTAAACCTGGATTGATAATTTATGTTTAGATTTTTAAAAAGGCATAAAAATTGCAAGAGAGTTGCAAAACAAAGTCCCTGAATTCTTAAAGACTCTTTTTATGTGCTTTCTATTCTACAGTCAGCTATCAGATTGCATCTGGTATCCACCTTACAGTTAGATATTACTATCGCTAATATTGTGTTTAATTACAGCTTATTATATTGTTCACAATTTTTCAGGTTTCCTTTGATGCGGAGAGTACGAAGCAAGTTGGTTTTGAACTAAGATGTGGAAGTCCGTGTAATGACCCTTAATAAAAAAACTGTTTAAATTTTGTCAAAATTCTCAGGACCCAGTTTTGCGAGGCTCTGTATAAAAAGGGATGCTTTGGAATCAGGAAGTTGGGCTCAGTCATGCAGGACACACAGCTGTCATAGCACAGAAACAGTCGGACAGTTTTGAAGGGGTTTGTGGGCATCATAATAAAGGAAGATGTTTTTAAACAAGGATTTTGAAGAAGTATTTAAAGATACATTCTCAAATATTTATGAGGAGCTTTCCCACAGCAGGAAGACCAGGAGAGAGAAAGTGTGAAGGCATTTGTTTTGAAAATCAGACAGGCAGAGTGACAGGGACTGGCATCATCAGATAGCTACTGGCAAGAACCAGCCTCTTGATGCTCTGATAGATAACAGGAAAGGTGTGGATAGACTCCAAGGATTTTGGAAAGTTGGTGGGAAGGATGTGTAGGGTCGTAATGTAGACAAGATTAAACCAGGCTGTTAAACAGCACGTGTTGTCTTTGCAAAAATTGGTGACTATAGAGGAACCTATAAGCAGCTTAATTTAGCATACTAGGAGTAAAGGCCCTTTGCTAATTTTCTGATACAGTTCTGTTTCTGAGGCTTTGCTGTTATTTGTGTTAATAACAAAGATGGGACCTATAAGCAAAGAGGAGGAAAAGAATTGCAGTTGAAAATACCCTTCTTCTGTCAGATGATATACTCCCTTCAGGGAGCCTATAAAAACTAGGGAACTGAGATATCCTGGGACACCTGTATAGCAAAAGGGGTATGTTAGCATTCCATAGTGTTCTATGCAACCTAACAGAAAAGAATCGTTCGTGCATGTACTAGGAAAGCACGTAGTTTTTGCCAAGATGAGGGAAGAGGTGCAAGCTGTAAGCCAGAACTGGTAAATCAAGAAGGATGAGAATGGAAGTAAGACCTGGGATTTAGTGGCTAATAAGTCTATTGAGGGCTGCCCCAATAGGAAGCTGGATAAGAAAACATCACTAATAATGACTGAAGAACGTGATATGTGGAAGGGCTCAAAGGAGACACTTGTCTCTAGGGCATTCACAGTAAAGTACAAAGTAAAAGGCAGTTCTGCCACAGGACACAGGCTGAGACTGTCATACAGGTGAGGTGTTTTGCACCCACTGCAGTGTAAGTAAGGTAGGTCCTCCCTGCTTATAAGGAAATTTGGGGGGCATACTACAGTTGCACTTTTTTTTTTTTTTTTTTCTGGTTAGTGCAGCTCTGCACCATCACTGAATTCAGTGTTCTGTGTTAAAGGTGGAGCTGACCCTGATGGAAGTATTGCCATCTTTGTCCATATATTAATTCGGTGAGTCTAGGCTGTAAGTGTCAGCCCAGATATATGTTTTTCAACTAATGTCAATTCAAATAAAGCATGAGTTTGTACTTAGAAATCTTACTGCTGTTTCCCAAAAGTTTAAAGGTTACATTTAGTCTTAATGAAAAATGACAACATGACTCACATTGCTGTTTCGGAGAGTATGAAGAAGAAATGCTGTCAGTGCTGAAGAACTTTTTGGGGACAAGAATTTCATCAGGTGAAAGAAAAAAAATTGAGAGGAGTAAAAATTGAAAAAGTCTGCTTGACTTTCATTGGAGGTATACCCAAGGAATATGGAAAACATGCCTCTGGAAAATTAGCTGATTTTGACAATACATGCTGTATACAGTTCTCCAAAGGATAAGCCACATTTTGTATTTAAACAGGGATCAGCTTCACAGCTGGCATAAATCAGCATGTTTTGTAGGAGCTGGTGAAGATAACACTGAATTGTGCTTGTTTTAGGATTTAGCCCTTTATTTCCACACTATGGAAAACATGGATTTTAGTGATCTCAGTCAACCAAGCAGAGCCATACAAGAGTAAACAGTTCGTTAATCTGAAATCACCTTAGGGCCTTCTTCTGCTCCCACTGAAATCAATGTCTAAATTCCCATCAGTTTGAGTGGAATATTAAAGGCAAAAAAAAATGCTCTAATATCTATGTTAATGTATTTTCTAAATATGTGAATAAATCAGCAGCTTGGTAAACTGGTTCAACAGCCTGATGCATTTGCTGAATCAACCTTGCTAAAACAGATGCACCATCTGCCTCACAGTTTCTAACATGCTTTTAAAACAAAGCATTTATAAGAATAATTATTTTTCCTGTTACAGGCCTTAATCTGTGCTCAGGCAAAACTACTTAGAACAAGATGCTGTGTATCTCTAGTGCACCAAAACCAGCTTGCATATAAACTATGTTTGTGGCAGAACTTTACATAGAGAAGAAGGGATTAGTAAATTTATGTACTTGCTCCTCCACTGTGTCGTGAAACATATTTTTTAGGTGTTTTCGTAAATGTCTCCTAAATACTGTAGAAKTTTTTGCTTTGTCGTATTCATACTTCATATATTGAAAAACTACAGAGAAACAAGATGAAGACAGACTTCTGTTTGGTTGAAATCATTAAGAAAATTCAGTTCACCCTCACGGCAAACCACTGGCAAACCACTGCAAACCACTGGGCTTTCAGAAATGCTGAAGGGATTGAGGTGCGAAATACCCATTAACTTTCTTCACTTTGGTACCTTGGGAAAACCTCACCTTTAATGCTCACATTTATTGCTGTCTTTATGAGCCAATTTTACACTATTGGTAGCAAGTAGTTTCAATACTGGTATTTAAATTAGATCCCCTTTCATTGCTTTCTTTTTACCCCTTTGCACTTTGCAAAGCAGTGCACAAGAGGTCTTGGAGAGAAACAAAAAGATGTTCACAGTCTTGTCTCTACCATAGTGGGTAACTGGGGAAAATATAAAGAGCATTTTTTTTCTGTTAAAACATATGCAGAGTAAAGCATTTTACCTGAGGTGAAACGTCTAACAGATGAGAACCCCAAGAAATGCTGTTCAGGCTATAAACTTCACATTTGTGCCCAGRCAATTTTGTTTCTTCACCTGGTGCTCATTTACTTTAATCCCACTCTGTATATATGGTTCCTTTCTAAACAGGAGAAATAAAGCAAACAGGGTGGGCCAAAGTCCATTTCTAGCCTTACCAAAATGAATCTAACATGCCACGACTTGTGAGGAGTTGGTTTTGGATATACCCCAGTATACATGGAAGCAGCGTGTGCCCCTCTGTGCTTACTTTCTTTATAAAGGTTAAACATCTCCAGCTGCGTTCAAAGTAGGGAAAGGAAACTGTGGAAGGTACTAACAATTTCATTATGGGGGACACCTTAGCTACAACCACCATATTGACATGCTGCTTTTGAACCATAGCAACCCTGCCTCACCTTTAGACTGTTACTCTGGCAGAGTTTTGGAATATTTGAAATGTGCTGACAGTCATTTTCTGTTGTGCTGGCCGGGTTTAATAGGCAGTATGTGTCATAGGTATAGGTCAGCCCTCATAAATATGCCTCTCTTGGAATTTCACAATTGTCTGCAAAGGTGTTGCTCAACTGGAGTCCCAGCCCTGCAGCCATGATGTATAGAGGTGTTGAATCTCCTGAATCAGATGTGGGCCCTTAGGCAATTCTGACTGCAGCAGAACTGTGTTCAAACTAGTGCAGCTTCTGCTGCTGAATGATGATATCCTTTCTGACTGCCCTTGCAGATGTTTCCAAGAGCTGTGTTTTATTTGTGCATCAACAAATGATCTGATATTCGCTAAGGGTTTGAATCCAGCCATTGAAGAATAATAAATGACTGTTTAGGTTGAGCTGAAATTTTGCAGCCTGATTCAGTTACAGTGGTGACTCACTTAGAGTTGGTTCTCACATGATTCACAAAGTGTATGGGTGACTCAACCCGCAAATTTACTTAGCTCCCATGTTATTTTCCCTCTCAGTGAAAAAAATTGGTTATAATAAATAATCACAGCAAACTTTGACTTACCCTGAGGTAAAATAAATGTGTGTGTTGAAAGGCTGCATATTTGTAATAATAAATTATTTAGTGAGGTAAGGATGAAATAATAGGACGTAGGAATCGTTAAACAAGAAAGAAATGTGACATGCATTTTTGGTTCATTTTGTTGCATAGCAGATGTAAATAAGGGAAGAATAGTTATTTTTATCTGATGGAGATGCTCAGAGAGCCTGTTTTCACAGTGTCTGTACTTAGTGCTATAGCCACCCAATTCTTGGCATTTGTTCTCTGAAATAAGTAGTTTTAGATATGTCCATATCTGGGTCAGACATTTTAAAGTGATGTCAATTCAGAAAGTGTAAGATACCCAGGTTCTGAAAACTGGGTCTTTGTAGGATGTCTTGGGCTAGTCACCCCAAGTCCTGAAGTACCTGAAGTTGTCTGTCTGAATGACTGAGTTCCTTTACAATATCAAATTCACAGAGATAAGAAATTCTGTCCCAACAGGAGCTGTAAGATACTAAGTTTTTCTTCAAAAGATGCAGCTGCTATCAGTGTTCCATAAGCATATGCACAGGCACATGGCTGTAGTGTAAATACAGTTTAAATTACTATGAGTTTAGAGTTAGCTGGAGACGTCAGCGTATCCTTTTTTCGGGTTGTCCCAAAAGGATATAAATATCTAGGTAACTACATACCTCTGAGCTTCTTAGCACTGAGTGACTAATCACCCTCCCTTTCATAAATGAAACAACAAAGAATCTGGAAAATGAAGAAATTCTGCCATGTCAGCTGACTTGGTCATTAAAAAGGTCATTAGCAAGCAGGAATGTTTCTTTGCCTCACAAATACCAAGTGTCAATAATATCCATAAATTAAAATTTAAAAGTCCATATATTGTAGGGATTAAATTACAGGGAACAAATAATGTGTGGCTTGAAAGATTAAGGTGAGAATTCTGAATTCTTGGGAAAGATAGTTCTTTTGCAGATTGCATCACTGGTTTGAGGAAACCTCAACGTGGTTCAGGTGCGGCAAGAAATTTCTGAGAAATGAAATGGATGGCACTGGCAAACTCCCCAAAACCAAGGGACATAAAAGATAGCCCTGAGAAAGGGTACCTAGGAACAGTGACAGGATTAAAAACATGCAGCTAAAGGACTTCTGTGCTAGAAAGAAAAGAAAGAAAAGACTAAAAAATAACCGTGGAGTGTCACATGCTGAACCACTGCAATGCAAAGTCCAGTGGAGCATTTTTGTGGTATGCAGAATGCCACTCTTTTATCACAAAGTTTGCCAAGCAGCCACAAGCTGTTTCAGGCCTCTTTGTAGAGAGTGAACCAAATGCACATGTTAATTTGAAATTTCCCTCAGCTAAAGGAGAAGGTAAAAGGATGGCTTTGTGCTCAAAGCACAGAAGCAGGATTGATTTATTCTTGGTTCTGCCACAGTCTCCTTATGCAACCTTAGGCCAAGTTATTCATCTCTTCATGCCACAGTCTCCCCGTTTGTAAAATACAGTTGATGGTACATATGTCACAATGGGCGTTTAAGGCTAAATTCTTTAATGTTTGTAAAGTGTTTTGGGACATAATACTGGGAAGGACAAATTACTAAATGCTGCAATGCTGCATGCAGAGTTACGCTAATTAGTGCCTTTTTTAGGCACTGATCCCTTACTGTATGTAGACTAATACTGCAAGCAGGCTGTCCCCATGTACCAAAAGACAAGACAGCAGGGAAGAAGACCGGCCTGGCTGAACAGAGAGCTTTGACTGGAACTCAGGAAAAAAAAGAGAGTTTATGATCTTTGGAAGAAGGGGCAGGCAACTCAGGAGGACTACAAGGACTACAGGTGAGGTTATGCAGGGAGAAAATTAGAAGGGCCAAAGGCCAACTAGAACTTAATCTGGCTACTGCCATAAAAGACAATAAAAAATGTTTCTATAAATACATTAGCAACAAAAGGAGGGCTCAGGAGAATCTCCATCCTTTATTGAATGTGGGGGGACACATAGTGACAAAGGATGAGGAAAAGGCTGAGGTACTTAATGCCTTCTTTGCCTCAGTCTTTAGTAGTAAGACCACTTGTTCTCCGGGTACCCAGCCCCCTGAGCTGGAAGACAGGGACAGGGAGCAGAATGAAGCTCCCATAATCCAAATGGGTTAGCGACCTGCTACACCACTTAGACACACACAGGTCTATGGGTCCAGATGGGATCCACCCAAGGGTACTGAGGGAGCTGGTGGAAGTGCTCACCAAGCCACTTTCCATCATTTATCAGCAGTCCTGGCTAACTGGGGAGGTCCCAGTTGACTGGAGGTTAGCAAATGTGACGCCCATCTACAAGAAGGACCGGAAGGAGGATCTGGGGAACTACAGGCCTGTCAGCATGACCTTGGTGCCGGGGAAGGTTATGGAGCGGATCATCTTGAGTGCCATCATGCGGCACGTACAGGACAACCAGGTGATCATGCCCAGTCAGCATGGGTTTAGGAAAGGCATGTCCTGCTTGACCAACCTGATCTCCTTCTATGACAAGGTGACCCGCTTAGTGGATGAGGGAAAGGCTGTGGATGTTRTCTACCTAGACTTTAGTAAAGCCTTTGACACCATTTCCCACAGCATTCCCCTGGCTGCTCATGGCCTGGACGGGTGTACTCTTTGCTGGGTTAAAAACTGGCTGGATGGCCAGGCCCAGAGAGTGGTGGTGAATGGAGTTAAATCCAGTTGGCGACCAGTCACAAGTGCTGTTCCCCAGGGCTCAGTACTGGGGCCAGTTCTCTTTGATATCTTTATTAACGATCTGGATGAGGGGATTGAGTGCTCCCTCAGTAAGTTTGCAGATGACACCAAGTTGGGCGGGAGTGTCGATCTGCTTGAGGGTAGGAAGGCTCTGCAGAGGGATCTGGACAGGCTGGATCCATGGGCTGAGGCCAACTGCATGAGGTTCAACAAGGCCAAGTGCCGGGTCCTGCACTTGGGTCACAACAAGGGTCCAGTGGCTGGAAAGCTGCCCAGTGGAAAAGGACCTGGGGGTGTTGGTCAACAGCCAGCTGAATATGAGCCAGCAGTGTGCCCAGGTAGCCAAGAAGGCCAACGGCATCCTGGCCTGTATCAGAAATAGTGTGGCCAGCAGGAGTAGGGAAGTGGTCGTGCCCCTGTACTCGGCACTGGTGAGGCCGCACCTCGACTACTGTGTTCAGTTTTGGGCCCCTCACTACAAGAAGGACATTGAGGTGCTGGAGTGTGTCCAGAGAAGGGCAACGAAGCTGGTGAAGGGTCTGGAGAACAAGTCTTATGAGGAGCGGCTGAGGGAGCTGGGGTTGTTTAGCCTGGAGAAAAGGAGGTTGAGGGGAGACATCGCTCTCTGCAACTACCTGAAAGGAGGTTGTAGTGAGGTGGGTGTCGGTGTCTTCTCCCAAGTAACTAGTGATAGGACAAGGGGAAATGGCCTCAAGTTGCACCAAGGAAGGTTTAGATTGGATATTAGGAAAAATTTCTTCACTGAAAGGGCTGTCAAGCATTGGACCAGGCTGCCCAGGGAAGTGGTTGAGTCACCATCCCTGGAGGTATTTAGAAGGCGTGTAGATGTGGTGCTTAGGGACATGGTTTAGTGGTAGCCTTGGCAGTGCTAGGTTAACGGTTGGACTTGATGATCTTAAAGGTCTTTTCCAACCTAAACGATTCTATAATTCAATGATTCTAAGCTGGTCCAATTTTAGTCTATGGTACCTTTGACCTCACTGGTTCTGGGATTGGTCTGGAACAGAATAATTTATTTCCCATTTGGTGGTTATGGTAATTGATGAAATAAAAATTCCCCAGACTGCCCCTTAGAATACCCTGAGTTTACAGTTATCTTAGGCTGTGCAAGCTGGCCTTTCAAAAAGCCTGATTCTTGGAGGCATAGTCTAACGGTTTATGCATGGAATAGACACACTACCAGTGAAAGAATCTACAAAAGGAAGGCTCATCCTTACAGATAGATATTGGCAGAAGTCAAAGACCTGCCATGAACTGGCTCATTTCATAAGCATTGCCCATCAAACGCAGTAACCTCTTTGCACATCTCAGCTGTGACCAGGTGGTGTGGTGTGTTGCCTGTGAGCAAATGCATCTTTTGATAAGTAAACTACAGCTACGTTTTTCTAAACAATTTTTTTTTAGTGTTTCTAAATGTGTGTTCCTATCAGCACTGCTGATAGATCAAGTATGGAGTATCATTAATTATCATATATCACATGTCTGTTCTCCCTCTTATTGCTGAGCTCCCATGTAAATACCCATGTAGTTCTTTGCTGCTATGGGACTGCCACAGCAGATGCTTTTGCTTTTTCTATTGCTGTAAACAAGCTGTTGTGACTGATACTTCTTTTCACCATATGTCCTGAACACTCCCAGTTCATAGTTATATGTCATTTCCAGGATGCTTTGTAGGGTGTGTATGCCTCCACCCCATTTCAAAATCAATGTAACTCTCAATGGATTGACTAATGACTGCAAGGTGTTACTTAGCATGCTGGTTTTGGCTGACAGTGCTACTAAACGAACAGTTGTTTGCTTAACATGTCTTTCATGGTTCCCATGCGAAGTAACTTTTAGTGACAAATTGAACATGCCAATGGCTTCGGGTTTGCTAGTAAGCATCTGTCTGACATGCTGCTGAGACCAAAAAGAAATATGACCCCAACTTGTTGCTTGAATATTGATAATTTTGCCCTGTCCCTTAACCATATCCTATGTTTGTATTGTCCTCATACATTTTGGTATGCTGATCTCATCATCACTACATCCATCATGAATCTGTAGAATAGGAGTGGGTGGTGAGAACTAAAGAAAACTGTAATGTACCTGTAAGGGTGTTGTGCTGATGCAGTGTATAAGATGTTGCAATTCTATCCCACTGTGAGGAACTAGGACTGATGTCACATTTTCTTTCATTTGTGTTGTTGGGTTAGACCATTCTCAACCCTCTTCATGGAATAGGATATGCAGCACCAAAGAGAAATTGCTTGTGCACAGCAAATGTATTTACTTGTTATTATAGTGGGTGGACATGCCTTATTATTCACCTGTGACATGTTGACCTTCCAGAAGGTCTACCTGGCATTTCAGTAATAGCATATGTGATGGTACAGTATTGAGTGTGGTCAGGGATGGTGTCTCTACTAATCATTTTAATGAAAGCAATTGTCCGGAGGTGAACAGAAACTGAATTTAAATCGTAAATGTGAAAGAAGTTAAACTACAGGAAGGAGCATTCTTTGAGCATCTCTCTCATCTGACTCTAGGTTTCTATATTAGATGGTTGTCTGAGCCTATGTCATATGTGCTGCATTGCTGGACTATCCTCACAACGTAATGTATTGCTATTGGGAAAATAGCTGGTGTGAAAGACTTTTTTTTTTTTCTTGATAACTGGTGGAATTGTTCATGTTGCCTTTAGCAAATAGCATGCTAGCTCTTACTTTGTTAGATATATGGCAGCAAGCCGTGGGATTATAGTTATGTAGCCAAGGGAGGGTTTTGGATAATTGTTCTCTTGAGGTTAGTACAGATGTGTAGATGCAAATTTTTGTAGCTCCACAGTGGCAGGGGCAAAGCTTATTCATGTGCATATAATGCAGCTTCTCAAAAATCTGTCCTTTTTGCTGACATAACAATATGAGTTACAGTTCCTGCTCTTTTTTCTGCTCACATGTGTAAAGTCCTTTAATTCTGGAAATTGGAGCTGAGAGAACCACTGTTTGAACTAACATTGGCTGTGCCCTTCTCTTCACTCTCACTCTGAGGGTATGACTGAAGACACTACTTTGGTGAATTTCTGTACTCAAATCTTCCATGAGTCAAGAAAAAGATAAAAAGAGCCTGATGTAACTATATCAATGTGTAACATAGTCCCTGTGGAGAGGAAAAGATTATTGACATTGTCTTTGCTACAGATGGATATCTGTAATGAATGTCCACATCATTTCTTTTACTCTTTGTGTGAGTATCAGCAACTTAGAAGCACTTAGGTTTTTTTTTAGTATAAAGAGCTGGATCTTCTATATGGTATCTGGCCATAGTGCTCTCATTCGTGATGAGGACAGGCCTTAGTGATGGGTTGTTATTTGGGCTATGCTTGTGAGTGTGGTCCTGTGTTTATACATTATTTTTATGTTAAAGAGAGAATGTCTGTAAAAACAGCCTGATGGAGTTGTTGCAGAAAGGAGTATGTTTGCACTACATATTGTCCAAATCAAATAATTATTTTATAATGTGTTGGATTTTAAATGTATTTTGATTTAGTAACTGCTTTCTTGTGCTTGCATACACCTGATGGCCAAGTTTCTTCTCCAGCTGAGTACTGAACAATGTTGGTTTTGGTTGTGATAGGCCTTCTTTCACAGCAGTTTGCTGTGATGCTGACACAGGCAAATCATTTGAGGGCATATGATTGCCCCCATTGCCCTGGGCACAGGATGTTTGTTTTCCTTCACTCCTTTTGTCAAGTTTTATAGGATGAGGACTGTATGCTACTGTTTGGCTTTATGCAGCAGTCTGAGCATTTGCGATGACCTGCTGTTGGTCTTTCGTAGTCACTGTGCTTCTTTGGTACTCCTTTGGTATTCCTGAGTCTTTCCCATTCGCAGTTGGATGTTGTGGTAGGTGATCTTTTATCTCCAGGTGCCTTTGAAAACTGCATGCTATCATCTGGCAGTGCATGTTTTTTTCTTATTTTTCTTCTTGCCACAACTCGCATCTGCCTGAAGTACACATGCCAAACTGGCTTTACTCTTGGAAGAAATAATCATTCTATGGATTGTTTTGCTTTGATTAAAAGGAAAGTAAAGTTTTCTTGGCTATGTAGCATTTAATAGATCTGCAAAGTCCATTTTTACATGAACATTTGTTATTTCTTTGGCTCCTGAAATAAAATACATTCTGTAGGATTTCCAACGTCTCTGTAAACTCTGGAAGCTGTAAACGATTTAATGAAGTGGACCATTTTTTTCTCAGTAGGCTCTCTTCCTGTCTTTCACAATGAATAGTACGGTGGTCTGGTGAGGGGCAGAATTTAATATGTGCGGTAGGGGAAGAGTGGCTCAGCAGAAATGGTGCTTTCCTCCCTTTTTTCAGATTGGCATGTTTTGCCATATGTTTGGGATAGGCTAGATTAGAAATAACCTTTGTCTGGTTTGGAAAATGCTTCGCATTAAGGATTTGACAGATGTCCACCTTCTTTCAGAGTTTGTGCTGTTGCTGATCATCATTGCATAGCACAGTCCCCAGCCCACCACCTGTAAACTAGTTCTTATGAAGACCTGTCAAAGGTACAGTTCCCTAGAATTTCATGCTGGCTTGAGAAACAGAAGGAAAAACTCTATTGTTTTTTTGGGGGTACTCAAAGTGCTTTTTGCATTCTTGGAGTAGCTTAATATTGCCTATGTAGTGACTTCCCTTTTATTTCCAGTCATTTATTCTTCAGATCATTCCACATACAATTACTGTAAGCAAGTGCTTTTCAAGAAACTGTGTTTTTGCCTGCCTGTATGGCATAATGCTTCTTGTTCACACAGGACAAATACATTGAGGTGGTTTCCTTTTACGTTAGCTATCTGCACTGCTTTTGCTGGTGTTATCACACTAATCATCCATGTAGATTATAAGCTTCTGAAAAGCTGATTCAGAAATGGTGAGAGASTGGAGGTTTTGAAAACTCTTAAAAAAGTTATTTCTGTTTTTCAGTCATCTCACTTTTTTGGACATAGTCATATTTGGTTTCATTCACATTCAGTGTTATGCTGGTTGTTGTTAACATGTTGACCTTTACCACTCACGGAAGTAAGTTTGACTGCAGAGGTTCAGTTTTCAGTTTCTCAGTGTGAGAAATACCCTGTATACAGGAGCTGAGTTAAATGACACTGAAACACTAAATTTTATAGTTACTTTTGCTGAAATAAATAATAACCTGGAGGTTATGGTTTCAGAGCAGGAAGCCCAACTGGAGTCAAAAGAAACTGAGATTATGCTTATGAATTTTTGCTTGGCGTCTTTTGCTTTGTATTAAAATGTGTGTCATAATAAATAACATTCTATTTCTTATTGCTTACAGATAAAACGAGAAAAACCAGAAAATATACCAGACCTAAAATATTTGGTAAAAGAAAAATTTACTGCACTGGAGAGCAAGAACAGTGACTCAGATTTGCAAAGGAATGAAAAATATATATATTTTAAGGATCAACTTAAAGAGATGAGAAAACAATGTAAGTCTTATTTAAAACAAATAGATTCTTTGAATGCTAAATGGTAAGATGTGACTAACTGCCCTAAAATATAGAACTGCCAGTTATGGCTTAAACTGAGGTGAGTATTCTTATTTAAAAACTTATTTAAATTGATAACTGTGTAGAAAAAAAGCCAGTGTAATTACTTTTATTTAGACTCCCCCAGTTCCTGCCATGTTTGAATACAAATATCATGAAAATCTTGCTTCACTTCTTTTTTTTGTAAGGTGGGCTTTTTCATTTGAAGACTTTTCCATTTTTTTCTTTATTGATAGGATCTTCTAAAAGGATTAGGTAAGCTGTTTTCATTTGTCACTTAAATTGCTCCTGTTTCACAACTTAGGATGTGTTGCAACTCTAAGAAGACCTTTGCTTTAATCGTAGAACTATATTGTTGGAAAATGCTTACTGTGTGTGTTCTCAGGTTTACAGCTTCTACGCATGCACCATGTAACGCTGCAACTTATTAAAATCTGTTTTTCTTAATTCACGTGATTTATCAAGTGTTAAAATTTTAAGTTATTTGTGCTTGAATTACCAGAAAAGTTGGAGAGTGAAGAGTTCTAGTATTTATGCAACACAAAAAAATTGTATGCTTTTATTGCCCTGCACGTATAGCAGCCATTAAAATATCATTCTGATTACTGTTGCAGGGAAAGTTCATGGGCTCCAACACTGTGCTGTTCTTCCCCAATCATGGCTGTGTTTTGAAATCATATTATTCTGCTTGCTGTCCCTTGACCCCTGTACCTATTCCCTCCCACCCTACATTTTGATTTCAACATAAACTGGTATCTCAGGAACTTCAGGAGTCATAGATTAATGATTTATACCATTGGAAAATGATATTCTGGATGCTGTCCTGTAGCTCTCCTTGAGTTTTGTTTTTTTGGAGCCCTATCCAAAACCCTCTGAAACTCGCGGAAAGAATTTTCCCGCTGACTTCACTGGACTTTGGATTACTTCCCTATAGAGATTTATGAAGTGTGAGGACATGCTTGACAAGGTGAATTTTAAATCTGATATCTCAAGACTCCCTAGAATTAGAGCTTGAGGGCTTTATATATTTGTTTCCCACCTTTATGGTTTTTAAGATTTTGGATTTGAGTATTAGCACTGATCTCTGAGTTTAATAGGCTCTTGGCACTACTCTAAGAATGAAAATACCAAGTTGCAGACCACAAAACAGTGTAATTTTTACTCCCTACATAACCATAAAATTATTACTGCCCCACCATTGTGTTGTAATTCCTAATTTCCAGGTGTTTGTAACTGAGAAGATAAAATCTTGATAACTGACTTTGGATTTACTTTCCACCCTGTAATTGCCTGAGGAAGGGGTGTATGCCCTAGTAATACATTCAGCTCAGGCTATGGGACTGAGTTCTAACTGGCAGACCTGTTGAAAAAAAACAAAATTAAATAAGCACAATAAGACTTATTCTTTAAAAAAAAAAAAAAAAAAAAATCTTTATACTGTTAGGTACTTCAGAGTCTTATCTAACACTAAATTTTGGTATGGGTGGGATATGCTAGAAAGAAGTGCTTCCTGAGGCTAAAAGTACTTATTGTTATTGCTAAAGAGCTCTCCTCTGCCTCTAGATATTGTTGTCTAAATAGTTTTTGTAATAAAAAGCCCCAGTAGGTCATGTCAGGCTTGTTTATTATCATTACTCCTAAAATTTCTTTGGTGTTATTTTTATGAAAGCCAGGCAGTGTCACAAAAAAGCTGTGGAGCCCTATGGTGCTAAGAAACCCTGAAAATGAGTCAGCCTTAAATAATTTGTAACAGACAACAATTGCTCTGTTTTCCAAATATGTGAAAACTATTAGCAGTTGCTACGCAAGTTAATTTGACATTTAATTGCATGGTATTTGTCTGTGAGCCAGAAAATATATAGAGCGAGCTTTGTTTATTGTCATGTTATGCACCAAAAGCATATGCGTATCAGCTTACCCCTAGGATAAATACCAACTTCTCCAGCAATGATTTTTCATTTGGGAACCCTACTCTGTGGTGGAACTGCCAACTTTTTAAAAATTTTGCTGCATAGGAAATGACATGGGGAAAAGGATGTATGAGTTGAAGTAAAATTGCATATCGTGTTATTTTTGCTACGTGGATATGTTTCTTAGGCATCTGTGGCGCTGGGTCTTAGGAGACAGAAGTCACCATGTTTGTGTATCTTTCACATCAACATAAAGCAATATATATGTGTTGTGAGACTGGTTCTAAAAGCAGTCCTAAAGTTACTGCTTTTCCTCCTGGTCTAGCCATGTCAGTTATACCCCACAAGAGCTTGTGATCGAGACTGATTTTGAAGACAGAATTATGGCCAGTGCTCCTTTTTGGGGCAGTAAAACCATTCTGCAGCTCAAAACAGCCCTTGGTAGTTAGGTTGTCTTCATGTCTGCATGGAAGTTTTATTTATTCAGAAGGGAGTGGTYGTTTTGTTTTACAGGTTATAGTTTTTCTTGTGCTTCAGATTTGCTTGCCAGGTTGGAGGCTTGAAATTCTTTGCCCATGTATAGCAGGAGCACAGTTTCTTTCTGTGTTTCTAAACCCTTTAAACATTTTAATCTGGTGACTTGGGAACAATTAATAATGTTTTGGTAATGAATTTTGATAGATATTTGACAAGAAAAGCACTATTTATAGGGATTATATTGCATAGCCCATAGTAAACCTTGTTTATTAATGGCTGAGGCTTTCTTCCTAGAGAATGCAGTCTAATATTACTAAGATGGGGAAAGGAAAGCTTCCTTTTAGAATTCTAATAATGCTGTTCCGGATGTTTTAAAAAAAAAAAAAAAAAAAAAAAAATTCCAGCAACAATTAATGGAAAACTTTCATCTGTTTGTTAGCACAATTATATGTCAATAACCTGATGCTTGTGTAATCCTGGAGACGTTTTTCTGGGAGTTTATATGTGCTTTTTCTTTGGTTTGAGTGAGACACAAGAGAAGTCCATTTGTTTTCTCAGAGAAAAGGGCGGTGTCATACCTCTTTCAGAAAAAGTAAGACAGGGTACATGATTACTTTAAAATGTTCAGAAAACACTTTCACTTATTCATCTACCAAGGCCTGTACTGTAGTTGACAAAAGCATGGAATAAACTACAGATGTTGTTCTACTACCTCAACTGACAAGCTAACAGTACAAGTTTGTTTACTATTTTAAAATAGTATAGAATGCAAAATATAGCCACAGTTAGTGTGAAATTGTAGGAGTAACTATGGTTTCAGAATAAATGTTCAGAAATTCATTTGCTATGTTCTTGAATTGATGCCTTTTCCATGTATTTGTGTAAAATATATATTTTATAATTCATAAGATTTGAACAAAACAACTGATCTAAACAGAACAAAGTCTAAAGTTCTTCACAGTGAACATAAAAGCATAATCGTCATGAACTGTTGGAAGCTCTGCTCATCTGCTTTGTATATTAGGCTGCAAAACACAGCTGTCAAGCTGTTGGTGGCTCACAAAACAACCCCTCCACCCCTCCTTTTATTCCTGGTTTGAAACTTCTGTTAAACAGATAAAATCCTTGAATGCATTTATTGTTCAAAGCTCTTTCTCATTATGTTTTTCAGCATTTTTTTTTTTTTAATTCTTTGAATTGATTAATTCAAATGTGTGCTTATTTATCTGTATCACTCAGGAGTACTTGTGTCCATATCAAAAGATATGTCTGCAAACAGTGCTCGTCTACACATCCAACTTTTTCAAGAGAGTTGATGTTGGGGAAAGTAAAATTTGGTGGGTCAATTAGGATGCTATTCCATATAAAATGTGAACCTATCATACCATAACTGAGACTCATAATTAAAGGATCTAGTTGATGAAGAGCAAAGACAAAGATTCCAGAAAGTAATTCAGCCTATTAAAGATCTGAATCTTTAATGCTGTCTGGTGATGCCTTTTTCTACTGACTGCAGAGGAAGTCTAAATGTGTATACATTAGTATTTAAATTCAGGTCAGGATTGTGCTTTTAACACACATTTCCTAATTGTGTCTCCTCATACGTTTTGGCTTGCATGGGGTGATATCGGAGCAGTCTTCAGTGCACCTTACCCTCTGTGGTGGCATCTGCAGAGGGTCGTGATCACACTGTTTTCAGTAATATATTAGATATTTGCCTTTTTGTATGACTTTAAACTAATATGTGACACAAAAAAATGAAGGCAACATGGTCATCTAAGCTTGTAACTGCACTTTTACCAAGGTGTGTGATTGCACAGCTTTGAGGTCCTAAATTATTCTGTAGGAGTTTAACATACGTTATTTGTAGAATGGAAATTAGCCCCTCAGGAGCTTCTTTCAGTCTTCAAGCAAAAAAACTTTCATGTTTGCAGAGAACTGTCAGTTCAAAATTTCATGTTGAATTCCAATGGATATTTGTGCAAGATGTTCCCCTGTATTTCCTCTGCCCTACATTTTATTTGTCTTTGTGAACATTTCAAAGGAGATTGGCTGTTTGGTGAATGACCAAGCTTGAGAATTTTCTGCAGATCTTCTGAATGCCTTTCACTAGACAGATACGGGTATGTTCACACAGTTGAATCTGGGTATATTTGTGGGTTGGTATTTTGTGACAGTATTGCTGCTGTGGAAATTTTAGGAAATAGTGAAAGCCCCCTCTCTAGGGGTTATGCTAACTGTGGTCAGTGGCTTTGAGTTTATAGTTTATTATAGCCAGGTCTAATATAGGAATTCTCTCTTGGAGTAAACATGCATCAATCTAGTTGCCACTGGTTGGGCACACAAAGTACATAAACAAGAAATAGGGAGGAATCTGTAACTCTGCATACTTGAATCGTAATAGGGACAGGATTAGAATGAAGTGTTCTCTGCGATTTGGAGAAAGCTGGAACAGCGGCTGAGAGTTTTTTTTTTTTTTACAAAGTTCATGTTTTGTGGAAGTCCTCTGGTAAAGAAGCTTTCTATAAATTGGCACATTGTGTTGCTTGACATCAGACTATTCTGTGTATTTTGTATGTTGTGTGAATATGTACAAACTATATTAATGATATATATAGAAAAAACACACTGCAGGAACTTTAGCCTCAGGAATTACTTTACTTTCTTGGATATTTCTTAACTGCCTTAAATTTGGGATGGTATTTAATGTTTAATATTTATAAATCATGGAAAGGGCTTTTCTGGAAACTTGTACAAGAATTGTAATAGTGTGCTTGCACATACTTTTTCCTGCTGGAAGATGTTTGACAGGTTTTTATACAGCTTGAAAACATTCAAATAAGATCAGATGCAAGTTTTTGAGAATGGTAGCTTTTCGATCAGGAACCAGACAGATTAATGTTTTGTGAATTAGGTTAGAGTTGAAATTGTCTGAATGAGTTTGATACTAGACAGCTAACCAAAATTTTTTTTCCTCTTGAATTGGATTAAACTGTTGTAGTCACAGCGATTATGCTGTGGTTTGTGGGCAGTTTGCTGACTTTTATTATTTAAATAAATTTGAAGGAATTTTCTAAGTTTGACCTTTTATAACATCAGATAGCAGCAGGAGTTTGGAAGGAAACCAACTGGCTAAAGAACTGTTGAAATGCCAGATTTTCTCAAGCATATAATCATTATTGAATATGGATTATATTAAAACTGCAGAAGATCTTTGAAACTTCTCGCATAATTCTAAGGGGTATTTTTCTAATTTTTAGTGTTTAGTTCACATCAGTTTTTCTTTATTGCTATGTTGGAAATGAAGCCTTGGAAATTAAGAAATACTGGTGGTAATTTCTGTTCCAAATACTGTGATACCCTCCTGATGTATTTGTTCTAGGTAATTATTACCTAGGTAATAACTACTTATTCTGCTTGCATACAAAAGCTGTTAAATAACATCCTCCAGAAATAAAGGAAGAAAATCCCTGGGAATGTCTGAGAATCTCTGTGGAACTCTCATATATCAATTTGACTCAAAATGGAAATATGGCAAGTAGAGATTTAAATAAGGATTATGCAAACCCAAATTGTGACTAGAGAGTTCTTTCAAACCCAATACAAGTAGAGGAAAAATCAGTGAAGTTAATAGCAATAAATTTCTACTGACTTTGTGTGTACAGGGTCAAAATCTGTACAGAACAGTTTTTTGTATGTGCAAAATAAACATCCTTGTAGGTCATAATTTCATTTTTGGCCTAGACATGGGAATGTAGTATGAGTTAAAGGAACTCCGGATCCAGTCAAAGTTGTTTAACTTTCTCTATCATCTGTACTTACTCTGTATAACATAGTCCGGTCTTACTAAATACATGAGCAAAAGTTAGCTATTCAGTATACTTAAAAGGACTATTTTTGCTGAAATTGTAGCAAAATGTTATGTAGAACAAAGCAGTAAATAGTCTCTTCCCTGCTTTGTAAAGAAAAATTTTCTGAAACAAAATTTTGGGAGGGCTAGCTTAGTTTTCTTGACAGAAGCTTTAACTTCTTGCCTAAAAATACAGTCTATATTTTACAAAATATTTAGCTCATAAGCCGTTTTTGTTAGACTGAGGCCCTCATTTGGTCAATTCTAATTTTAATCTTACGGAGACTGAGGTTGGTAACAAGAAAATAATCCAAAAAGTCTATTCTGGTGTAGCTACAGGACATGTAGCTGGCTTGAAGATATTCCTGGAAATCAAGCTGGTATTGATGATAGATAGGTGCTAATCATAGATAATGAAAAATAGCAGTGATAACTCATTTGTCATGGAYTAGAACTCAAATCCCAGGGAAAAATGAAATATGTGTCTTTAAAATATGAAACTGAAATAGCTCAGAAGTCTTTGTGACAGGCCCTATATAATGCCTAAAAAGGTGTTTCAAGGGCTATTACTTAAAGCCAAACATCTAGGAGAGGTGGTAAGGTATCTTTGAAGTTTTGTCATACATGGGACTCCTAGACAAAACCCAACAAAAACTTAACCCTCAGAATAGAGCCTGAACTGAACTCTTTCTGACCTGAACTTGCCTGCTATCCTCATTTGTATTGTGAGGAATGTCAGAGCTGATATATCTCTAACAGGGCTCTGCACGGAAGGGGTGAATTGGGAGCAGAAATGGTTGGTCATGATTCTTTTTTGTTTTTCTTTTTAGTTGCTTAATTGTATCTTAGCTTTGTATACAGTGACTTTTCTGTGCTACCTCTTTCTTGATGATAACAGCCCCATGTACTTAAAGGATAATGTCATTTGGGCTTCAGAAAGCATTGAAAAGTCAGTGGAAAATGTGAACTACTGAACTGGCATATTGCAAGGACAAAAACATCAAATCAGATGAGTAGAAAACGTCTCTTTCTGTTCTTGGATAACAAAGAATATTCTACATGCCTAGGAGGGACATTAATATTTCAGGTTTAATTTTTAATAAAATAGAATTAAAAACAAAGAACAAAATAGTTCAAGGGATTCAGGGTCAGTTCAGTAGGTGCATTCAGTTATTTACTCTGTAACATGCTTAACAAAAAGCAAAAGAGAAAATAGTGATTTAAAGTTAGAGTTTGAAATTCCTAGGCTTCTTAAGCGTTTCGAACTAGAGCAAGGCTGATGTGGGCTTCTGGCCTTTCTAGGTAGGTGCGCTGGCACTCAATCAGCACCCAAGCTTTTCTTGCCATTCTTTTGGATGAGATAACTAGAAATTGAAAAACAGTTTGTTCTTTTCAAAAAAATGGGAAATCAAAGTTCTTATACAGTCGATTCTCAGCCTTATTTACTATCCCAATAGAAATGGGGCCATTGAAGCCCACTGAAACAGGAAGCCAAATTTAGTATTTACATAAGAAAATAAAATCAGCTCTTTCTAACATTCAGACTTCATAGTTTTCAAATGCAGACCCTTATCTATGTTTTCTTAGATTATGGAATGTTTTTTGGAAAACTTAATGCTTTGTTCTGTTTCAAGGGGATGGCAGGTTGCCTTTCTCTTGTGCAACTGCTCTATTACTTGTCCTAGACCAAATGAGCTACAAATGGTTTAAATAGCATAGCTGACTTGAATCCTTTTGAGTAAAGAGGATTAGGAAACCCATACACAGGTTGCATAGCTGGCAAACCTGAGGTGACAGGAAAGGCAAGGCAGTCACCTGTAGCACAGCGCAGTGCAGCTAGGGGACAGTATTAGTGTCAGCTAGCAGAGCTGATGCCAGTCAATGTGTGCCATGGCCTTACTTCATTAATGCTGTATGTTCGTTTAGAGGGCTCTCCTTTCACTACGTGAAACCCTTGGTGATCCGTGTTTCTCACCACGCAGCCCTACAATGCCTTTGTCCCCTTCAGAATTTTCATTACTGATGGTGAAAGCTTAGTGACAGCAGAATTAAAAATTGGCTATAAAGTTAAATCAATATACTCTTTACAGTCAGGTTTAATTAACTTTAAGGTTTGAAAGCAGAAGCTTAAGGGAAGCTGTCAGTGACCTCTTAGCAGAACATGGAAGACTTTAGTTCAGCTCTCAGGACCAAAGTTCTAATGAAGAGAGTAGGTGGCAGAAAAATCAATCAGTTCTAGGAACTAAAAACAGGACAAGATCTATTATCTTGCAGTCAGTGTCTGTTTTACCTCAGGCTCAAAAATTCTGGTCTGTGGTTCTTCTAATGTGTGTTCTGGAAAGAAGTCAGGAAATGGTTTAGATACATGTGTATTTGGGTGCAAGCAAATCACCCATATTTACTTTAAGCCTTTATTCAAGATAAGCTTCCCTTCTTGGGGGGGAGGAATTAGCCTTAGTTAAGTATATATTGAACAGCTATCTTTTTTTTTTTTTTTTTCTTTTTTGCCCCTTATATTGCACTTGGAGAAAGAACATAAGCTTTCTGTATAATTGGGCCACCTGCACTCAGAATATCCTTTGAGTCAGGTGTTCCTAGAGAGCCACGTCAATTCTGTCTCTGTTTTGGTGACTCTTGTGCCATAAACAGAGTAGGCTTTTTATAGGGACATCAGTCTCCCAGGATTGTCTCATGCATAATGGTTAATAGCCATAATGAAATCTTTGATCTCTTATTTTAGATTTTCTGGTTTTCCCCATATAAGCCTAAGAATGAAGCATCACTCTTTTGTGGAACTATTTTAAATTTGTTAAAGTGATTTTTCACTTGCATTTGTCACTTGATGGAACACTGGATACCCTAGCAGGTTTGTGATGGTCACTGTCTGCATGTGAGATAGCAATAACAGTGGAGAGTAAGGCTTGCTCTGTTACGGGTGGGATTTGTCACAGACTTTCTTCAGGAGGAAGCTGATATTCTGTCAGGTGGCTGCTGTATTCCTGTTCATGGGCTCTCATGCTTATCAACCTGTAGCAGCTTTGCCAAAACTGTAGTCTTATTTCCATGTCTCTTGTCTGCTCTTGGGGTGAAATGCCAGAGTAAGTTTTTTGTTGAGCTCCTTAGTTAACAATTGTCTTGGAAGTGATTAATGGTCATAATGACATCCCTGGACCTTTTGATCTTGCAGAGATTTTTTTGCCTTTCTGTTCTTTCTGTACACCTGTCTATACATGTGTATATGTTGATATGCACTGGGCAATGGGTAGTTGTCTTGGAAGACTTTGTCAGTAGCTTCCACTTTATCTTTGACTTGAAACATCTTTTGCAAAGTGCATGTTTTGTTGTAAATTTTTTCATCTATCAAAGAAGAAAATCATTATTTGCAGGAAAAACCACTGATTTTCAGAAAGAAAAAATTATCTTTAAGCTCTACTGTATTTATACCTAGGCACTCCCTATTAGAACTTTCGTGGCAAAAGATCAGAAGTAAAATACCCAGAGTTGTTATGGTCAAGCTTAGAAGGATGTATAAGATAGCTTTCCTAGTTGTAAAATTTTATCAGTTTAAAGATAGATGTGTTCCTATTTTTAAGGTGGCCTATTGTTCATAAGCAACAGTTGCTCAGCTGCAAGCACTAATGAGAAAAGAGAGATACTTGGCATTGAAAAAGAATGCTGTTGGCACATATATCAATCTGCAGATTAGGTGCTTCAGCTGCTCTAGCTGAGGTTTTATATGTAGATAAACTGTAAGTAATCGGTAATTTGTATTACGTATGGTCAGCAGTAGTCAGACAGCTTTGCCTGTGGAGGTAAGTTGCTTCAGGCCTTTTAAAAGGCTGTGCCAACATGTGTGGATTTCGGGGTGTTTTAATTATTAAAACTTGCTTGACATTCCCATTCTTTGAATAGGCTTACTATGTGTAATAACAGTATGTGGGTTACTGCTCATTAAGATTATATTAATGACAACACCACATGGCTTGTGATACTTCACAAAATTGTCTCATCTGGCTACAGTGTTAGCGGGGCATCCAGTATGCTTCCATCAGAAGAGAAAGGAGAATTTTGACAGTACTAGCACAGGAGTATGTGGCTTCTGCTCTTCTACTATGTTCATTAATGTTGGAAAGAATAATAGGACATGATTTTCTTAGATGTAAAGTTCTTACTGTATGGAATATTACATTTAAGTGATCTCTCATTGTAATTTTTAAGGGTTCTTCAGAACTTAAGATATCAAAGTAAAGTTTGGCTAGACGTCAAATTTTTACTTAAGGCTGCTTGAGAGAAGAGAGGGAACTATGGAGACAGGGTTAAATTTAGTCCCACCTTTTATGTCTTATATCTTTTGAATCCTTGGGAAATTTCCTCCATGTTGAATGATGGTATCTGAGCCTCTCTGCAGAGGTTTTCGGATTGGCAGCTCCACTAAGGGAGTCAATACTATCAGAGAATTCTGCTGTTGCAGGGATAGAGATTGTAATAGAAACACCTTTGTTGGTTTGTGAAGTTCTTCCTGTCTATGAATTTTTTTTCACTTTTCCAAATTTAAAAAATGGCTGAAAAATATCCGGTATCAATTATGAAGCTTTCAATTTTGCAGCTGAATAGCTGTAACTGTGATCATTTCCGGTCACGATCAGTGTCAAAATATACAAATTTCTCAAAAGACTTGCTTTCATGGGCACCACAGAATGAAGTGTCAAGCATCTCCTCTTTGAAAGGTAGCAGTATTGTTTCTCTGCCAGAAATTATAGCTTTTTGTGATTTTTTTTTTTTTTCTTTTTTTTTCTTTTTTTTTCTTTTTCTATCTACATATGGTTTATTTCTACTGTAGCTGTCTGGGAAGGTTTAGGTAAAAGGTAATGAGTCATGAAAACCAAAATGTAATGGCAATATATTGATGTAGGTGAACCTTTCAAAGGGAATGGAATTTCCAGTCAAATTCATAGACAGGTGACAGTACAGGTAACAAAAAACTCAAACTGCATAGTCACTGCCAGATTCAGAACAGGGTCAGGAGCAGCTCATTGTAATATTTGGGCTGAAAACCAACCTGTGGCACTGAATCACAATGAATAATGTTCTGTAGATAGACAAACCACTTCAGAGCGAGATTAAAAGCACGTCTGCTTGAATTAGAATAGGATTTGGACCTAGATTTCTTGCATTCTGTACAAGTACCTACCTATCAATTGGATACAGGGAGTGAGGAATACAGCAACCTCTTTTTTGAGAGTATGCACATGCATGAAAAATTGAAAGCAAGACATTTCCAAAAAAGTGCTCTTGCTTTTCCTTGAGCCCTATTCCATAACGTACAGAAAATGTTGAACATGCAGGTAATGACTAACACCAATTTCACTGTTTTGTCTTAGTGTTCCCTTAAATATATGTTATTTTCATGTCTCCTGATCTAAGTTTTATTTTTACGGTATTTGGAAGGGTCAGTGGGAAGCACCTTACTAACTTTGTATAGGTGACAATTCTGTTCTTGAAATTAAACTGCCAGTCTGAAACTTAATTGATCATTTGGCAAATAGGATTGTGACTTTTTAGATTTTGATGTTTTTTCCTAAAACATCTGCTGCAGCATAATACAGCTATTAGCTTTAGAAGCAATCTGTTGCAGTCAGATTGGACTGTGGTTTATATCTAACGGGATCTCAAAATTGGTTATTACATCTTCAGAGGATAGCTTGATTAAAAGCCACTCGCATCTATATGATGAACTATTATGCATGGCTGAGAAAAATGTGTGATTTTCTTATTTCTTTAACAATGGTATAGTTGGTCATTGTAGTGAATATGTAGATGTCACATGCATCTTTTAATAAGGGAATGATTTATGTAGATCATGAATGTCTGAATAATCATCCTTTGAAAGTAACACAGAATAAGCTATTATTAACCCTTCTTTAGATATGCTCCTTTTTTCTTTATCCAGTTTATACAATAAACAAAGCAGTGACACAAATTGGATTTTTTCCTTAAAAGCCAAGTAGCGAGCCAGGTTCTTTCACAAGCTTTCTTCTGTATGAAAATCAATCTTTTTAAAGTACAAATATTACAAGAACAAATACTTGCATGAACTGGGTTGGAATTACTGAGTTGAAGCATTCAGGTTGGGAATATTTCTTCCTTCTGACTTTTAAACTCAGCCACAGATCTTTTTTTCTCTGTACTGAAATAATTACACTGAACTAAAAAGACAACCTGTTTAAACATGTTATCACTCTGTTCTTAATCTTTCAAGTTGAAGAATTGGGAGCTAACAGGTCAAACAGGGCCTTAATTCTGCCTGCCTTATGTTCACCGAGGCTGACCAATCTAGAGAAAATGTGTAATCAGTCTCCAAGGACTCTAATAAATCCTTGTATTAATTAGGCTAGTGTAGCTGATCCTTCACCATCCACAGCATAACAGGCCTGGAAAATAAAAGACCGGTCACATGTCAGTAATGCTGGTCACTGGCAAAATCCTAGTCCTTGCTTGAATTCACACAATTAAGACTCCATATGAAGGTACTCTGAATTCATCCATGATCCTGATGTGTTACTCAGTTGCCTGGAATCAGTGAATTGCAAAAGTGGCTTTACAGCAGAAATGGTTTGGCAGGAGAAGCACAAAGTCATTTAATAATAAAAGGTATTCCATGTGTTAGACTAAAGGAGCATGTAACGAAACTTGATTTCAGGAGTGGTTTTTAAGTGCAGATGTATGCAATGTGGAAGTTCCCAGAGGACTAGAACACTCCTCTACAGCGCTGGAAATGCAACATCAGCCATGCAAATAGTCACAAGGACCAAAAGTCAACCTGTGAAACTGAGTAGTCTAGTGTTGTACTCCAAGATGTCTGAATTGCAAAGGCACAGCTGAGCAAATATTTCCCAAAACTGTTCATGAATAATCACTTAGACCACAATGTCAGTTTTGTTCTCTGTTTGTAAACTGTTATGTTCACATTTGTTAATATTGTTGCAAATAGTTGCTTGCAGGAATATCTGTAGAAGCAATAATTTTCATGTTAGTATTTGTGGAAAGCAAGTGCTTTTTTGGATAAAACTGAAAACCTAATTCTGAGCATTAATCTCATAAATTTATCAGGACTGGTATTGTGTGTCAATTAGTTAAGACAACTTGAACTTCAAGTGTTGTTTTACAAGCCAATCTGCGGAAAACTTGTGATCAGGAATTTAGAAAAACAGTATTGACCAACAATATTCCCTGCTTGATGGTTTTCTGGCTTTGGCAGAAATAAAGGTAATTACAAAAAATGGATTTTAATTTTAAAAGGTTTCACTGTTATGTAGGTATCTTAAATTATGTTTTGTTTTTTCTGAGTCTCAATGACTACAAGTAATAAAACCCCAACATTGATGCCTTCTGAAAATGTATGCAGTGTCATATTTTGGTTAAAATTGATTTCTGTCCATGTAGTTTGAGAAGTAAATCTTTACTGAAATGGAAATCAATGGCTTGACCATACATTTTTGCCTGAAATGACAGTAAACATTACAATTTGATTTTAACAAGACACTGAAGAGAGATGAATTCATTGGTGGCTGAACTTCTAGTCTGCTTCTGTGTATAAGGAGAAATTAAGACCAGTAGATACTGGTGTTTAGCTTTCCAGTTTGGTTCAATGATGGTGATTTGCATAAGGTGGAATAACTGTTCATTAAAATGTAGAAATGTTTCCACAGACACCGTGTAGACATCTAAGAAGAAAATTATTGCTGCCTTTTGATTCTTATTGCAAACCATGAGAAGGGGAGAATTAACATTGAATCTCCCTTACCTTGCACAAGTGCTACTTACTCCAAAGTGATTTATAAGAGCAGGGACTCCTTTTCTTCAACTAGTTTTCTATGTCTACATCAAATCAAACCCCCCAACACCTATATCTTTCTGGTGACTCAAGTTGTATTCTTAAATGTAGTTTTGAGGAAATGTTTGTTTATTTAAACATTTCATGCTTTTAGGGGGGATAGTTCTGCAATTAGTGTGTCACCATATTGGATTTTGGAGTAAGTTGCTCTAGTTGGCCTTTGGAGGTGATGTTTACTGTGAAAGCTTGAAGGAAAAGATGACAAGTGGTAGGTGGGAGTTAAAGGAGTAAACTATTCAGCATACATTTTTCAGAGAATTTCCTTTCGTGTTGCATAGTGGAGACAGCAAAAGGATAATGAGCACCAAATAGCAGTGCTTGCTTGTGTGAGTAACCCACGTCATCACAAGAAGTCACAAACCTCATCTGATTGATTTGAGCATCAGAGGAACAGGTTACTTTTCTTTAGGGTAACTCTGTGTAGGAGTAAGAAAGAAATGATTCTGTTTATGTTTGGTTTTAAGATTATTGCATCAGAACAGGAAATGGGCTCAGGATACAGCAGAAAAATATTTTAGAATTAATCAAGCAAACACTTGGAGCTGACAGTATCATCAGATGTAAACACAATAGCCTATGTTTCTGCAGCATGGCATGCTCATTTGGTGTGTTGGGGTTTTGCTTTTCTAGAATGGACTCAAAGCAGGATAGTGATGCCTATGTGAATTAAAATTCTTCCGTGCTGTAGTTAGAACAGGTAGGAAATTAAGTTCATACAGAAGTCAGTTTATATGAAAAAAAAAAAGATTGCTAGCTGTTTTAGTATGTATGGTTAGAGTTCGAGTAATTCTCTGTACTAGGAAAAAAAGGGTTGTGAACAATAGATTTAACTTGTTCCTCTAGAAAATCTGGCAGTTAGATGATTGAAATTTGAAGAACCGAGCTTTGCTACACTCTAATGGAAAATGCAGTCGTGTATCCGTAAAGATCATCTAACTTCAAATACACTGAGAAAATTACTGTTTTATTAAGTATTCCAACTATAACTATTTGAGTATTTTTCTTCCATAACAATAAAAAACCCAAAGAAAAAGAACAGTTTATCTGCAAAGAATTTCAAACATCACTGATTTTTGTCAAGAAAAAATGCAGCAATTCTTGAAGACTAAAGGTGTATATAATTTACTGATCTTCCTCTGGCCAATAATTTTTTCCTGTTACTGGCTAGCTGAGTTTTGAATGTCAATTGGGCTTTGGGTCTATCTGGCTGAATTTCTGCCCAAACCAATGTGAATTGGCATTGTGTAAGATGTAATGATCTGAAAAAGATCAGCCAGTATTATGAAAATCTAAACACATACGGTAAGGATAATAGTTAGCTTTTACAGAGCACTTTTCATCCACTGATTTTAAGGTACTTTGCAAGAGATCAACTCCCTTACCCTGATTAGCCATTCTGTTGAAACATGAATTGATAGCGTGTATGCCTGTCAAGAATTAGTTTGTTACTTGTGACTCCTTCTGTTATTCTGGTGTCTCATACCCTTTTAATTCTTTTGATGCTTGAAAACACACTTTCTATTAATGTTTGTTTAATTTGCAAGATGTATTAAGCTTCTGAATTGCTGAAATATTTGATAAGGAGCTGTGCTGACTTAACCATTCATGTTTTCACTTCCAAAAATTCTTCAGGGTTTCAGGATAGATTAGGAGCTGTTAGCTATAGAATCAATCCTGCTGTTTGAAAATTGAAGCTATGTGTAGTTATTTCAGTTCTGCAAGAACTTCTCTAGAATGTCTCTATATTCTCTAGAACATCTCAGTTGTTACCTGTTCTTTTGATTTCATAAGAAGCTGTGCTTTTCAAGTATTTCACTCACATAAATGAGGAGAGGGCAGAGCAGTGTACGTCTTCAGCCCTGTGAAAGCTGAAACAATGGTTTTCAAAGTGGCTAGCACCTACAGACTGATCTAAAGTTATTTGATGGGTAGACTTCAAAACTRGTTTATTTTTGCCTTTCATCTATTTTTAATCTGACTAAATAAAAGAAAAACTCAGTTCTTAAATGCTGAATATTTTGGTTTTATTCTTTTCTGTTTTGTTTTTTCACCTCTGCTTGTGATGCAAGGCTATCAAGTTGGAAAGTCTGTTTGTTTATTTTATTGTATATTTATTTTTTGTTTTGAAAAATGTTTATTTTCCTGTAGAAATGTTTGGTTTTAACTTCCATTTTCTATATTTTCTGCTTTGTCTTCAGTGGTATGGATACACAATTCTGTCCCTCCAGGATGGAACACTTCATATTTTAAACCTCGGCTTTTCTTATGTATTTCAAGCATTTAGAATGGTAATGCCTGGATATGAGACTTTCTCTGTATTTTTAAGACATTTAAAACTTAGTGTTTAAGTCAGAAGAAAATGAATTCTCTAGCAAGATTATCCTGCAAAAGTAATTCTGAAAAATAATCTAGCACAATAATTTATTTAGTCATGGCACCAGCTGGGTATATTTCTGTCACATCTCATCACATTCTGTTTGTACATCTGCCCACAACTGATGTTTTCCGATCTGAAGTAAAAGCAGCCATGCAGATTATGCTTGGATTTGGCATAACGGTTTTTTTTGGGTAGATATCAACTTTATGCAGCTCTAGAATGTGTCAATTTATTTTGAATGTGCAAGTGGAAGATATGATGGCTGTTCCCTTCAGCAACTTATTTGTGTATGTAAATGATATTGCTGCTTTAACTGGGTCCATGCTGGCTCTACATTTTCATTGTTGGCTGAGGTGGATAGTTAAAACTGATGAGCTTCATGTAAGACCAGCAGATTGGTTCCTTGTCCTGTTACTATGAAATTTGAGAGGACTGTGCTTCAGAATGCTAAACGTCATCTGATATCTAGAATAATTCAGTGGAAAATACTCAATATTTGGATGTATGTGCTGCCTGGGCCTGTAAACTTACGGTATGCTGTTATTCCTGTATTCTGAAGGAACATAGTGGGCACTGACCTATTCTGCCATGCCAAAAAATTATTAATCTGGTAGCAAGAGTGTAAAGATGATTTTATGGGAAATGGTTAGGCAATAAATTGTGATAGCGTAGGGAAAGATCGTACTGATGTAAGAAGAAAACTGTAGTAGTCACTCTAAATGTGACTCTCTCTCTAAATTTCATTCAATCTTTTATATTCATGGCACTGTAAATACAGAGGTGGATACCTGATCCAATTTTGCATGTCTCTCAACTTGCATCTAGAAGCATAATAAGAAACAACAGAATATAACTTGACAGCTGCAGTGGTACATTAGCTGAAGGGTTGTGACTGGCTGTTCTTTTCCTAGTCTGTTTTACACAGTGATTTTGCAAGTCTGTCACTGGCCTTGTGAGAGAAATTACCTCTTTTGCAACTTTGGCCAAGTTTGAGGGCAGGACCCATGAGGAGGCTTGGCATCCCAAGGCATAGTTCTTTAGTTCTTGCCTCTCAGACTGGAATCCACAGTACTGAGTTAGGCAGTAAGCTTCCTCTGTGTGTGTGTAACCTTCTGGGAGAGGAAGGTCTCTGAGAGGAGATGGTGGACTTCTGAGGTTGTGGGCCAAGGCATGTCCAAGGTGTATCTTGTGGATCTGGACCTTTGTCAGCCTGGGACTTCTATAAGTGGCACTAATACTATGCTCTTATGAGGATGTTAGGAAGATAAAGGCACACAGAGGCTACTTGGTTGCTTTCAGGAGGGTACTAAAACCCCTACAAAATTCATAGGTGACTTTGAAAATAGTGCTGAAGAAAGTAGGAGTAAAAGAAGCAGGCATATGGCTGGATTGGGAGAAGAGGAAGCAGGCAGCAGCAGATAGTTTTATCGGAAAAGATTGTTGAAGTTACTTTCAGAACCGTGTAAAATGCAGACCCTTTCAAAGGCAAAGTGCTTTTGCCACTTGACTGATTTAAAGTCCTTAACTGAAAATAATACTTTTCAGTGCAGATGTGAAAGAAAGCTAAGGCAAACTTCTTTCCAAAATACAGGAGAGTTTATAGGAGGGTACAACATTATGGGGTTTTTTTCGTGCTTTAGTAAGTTTTAATAACTGTAAGAGTGAAGGGTTCTAGTATTTGGCTTGTGTATGCCATTGCTCTGATCTGTCTAAGATCTTGCAAAACTTTATGGAGATATGCAGTATTATCACTGTTTTTACAGTTGAGGAAGCCGACAGCCTTTCTGTTCTCTGGGAATTACTTTTGATTTACTGTTGGAATGACACGTTGGTGGATTATGCAAGTGAGCATTTCTGGTTGTCTCTCAATTATACCAGTACATTTTTAGTTTTAAAATAAAAGGCCAAACTGGTTTCTCTTTGAACTTTTTTTTACAAAGTAAGTGTTTGTTACTTGTAGTTACTACTTTTAAACACATCACATCTGTTTTTCTCTCTCCATTCTTTTTGCATTCACAAGAGTGTAATGTCTTAACTTTTTGGCAGCGTTGTTGGTTTGTGTTATAATGAAAAAAGAGTCAGATGTATTCTGACTTTTCCCCAGCCTTCAGTTTTCTTTTCAGAGATAAAATTTTTGTTGTGCTTCTGCATTTTAAATTAACTTAGGTTATAAATATTAGCTTAGGTAAGAGGGCAAATTAAAATTTCATGTTTACTTGTACGAATCTGAGTTGCTGAAGAATCAGAGATGCTGAAGCAGTTGTTTTTACTACTAGCAGCATTGGTACCTAGTCTGCCTCTTCCTCTTTTGGGTGTTGAAAAAGGATGTAACTTAAGTTCCTGCTTTTAGAGTAAATTAGGGGAATATCAGAAGAGATGATGTAGTTATACAAAAGCACACAGGAAACTTGGTTTCTATAATACTTCCAGGAGGGCAAAATTCCTCCATTATTTTAAGTAAGCTCTGCCTAGTTTTACTTTCATGATAGTATGCTAATGCTGAGTCTAAAAGACTTACCAATTGATAGAAGCTTGGTGAAAATGGTAAATGGGAGAATGAAGAGTAGTGAAAAATGAAAATTTTGTAAACAGGCTTTTGTTGAACAGCAAAATAGATTAAAAGAAACTTCTGTGAGTCACTTAAAGTATTTTGAAATTAATTAACTTTGAATTATTTTAATACTAATTTGTGGTTTTAAGTGTTTTACATTATTAAAAACTGAAACACAAAAATTTCATTATTCAGTTTTTCAGATGTATTAAAAAATAATTTAAACCATATTTTTCTTACTTGCTTGAAGGCAGTAGAGGAATATAAACAATTGAAGGCTGTACCTTAGTAACATTGAGATCTGTTTTAAAAAAAGCACCGAGGAAAGTAGAGTAGTCTCTGTATGTGCCAAGTATGAAATTTGTATGCGGATAATTGAGATTGCCTAACAAAATGTACCTTTGGAAATAGTGCTTCACATCATTTTGTGATGTTCCATGTGGAAATACAAGAAAATGGTTTAAATTTTAGTAAAAAAATCATTGTTATCTATTCTTCCTTCGTGTCAGATAAGAGTAGCCTTTTCCTATCTGATCCATAAATTAAGAATAATGCTCTTATGGCTATTGCTACTTATGGCAAAGTTAACAAGACAAAAGGAATTTCTGGTAAAAACGAACACAATGTAGCCTTGGGGAATTACAGCTTTTGTGGTATGCTTTTTGATTCATGTTCCTAAAAGGTCTTGATTATTTCCTTTCAATATGTGGTTGTGAAAACTTCATTGCATTACTGTAATTACATTCCTGAAAGGAGTTCAAATGTAGAAATTAATCTGTTCACTGCATCCACTGGACACCGAAAAGGTGTGAACTATCTCGTGAAGGTTGAGAGCTGTATAGGGTTCCTGTTTTTGGGCTTTTTTTTTTAGTTGTCTGCTGGTCTTTAGAGTCATCTCAAGACTGGCTTCTAGAAGCCCTTTCCACACTGCTGTCAGGCAGTCCTGCTCCAGAAATGCCGGTCCCTGGGAGGCAAGTGTGCCACTGCTGGGGAGATCGCTGCAGAGCCAAGGACCGGCTGTCGCTGTGAAGCTTTAGCTGGGAATAATATTGACAACAAGCAAAACTTTCATTTCAGCTTTTAATTGACTGTCATAAGTAAATTCTTGGTACATAAGACTTTTATTTATACTCTTTTTATGTGCATATTTGTCAGATTTTATTTAAATAATTTTATACACAATATTGGAATAATCTGTTACATTAATGCACAGCTTAAAACAGTTCTTATTTACACTGATCACAGAAAGACAGAGGAATGAGGACAAATACTTTACATTCACCATCTTTATCAGCGTTTTAAGTATAGTTAACCAGCACACATCACACACATCCATATCCATATTTATAAGAAATGTAGTTGTTTCTGATTACACACATGGGCATGTAGGCGTCTCCCTTTCAAAAAAAAAAAAATTGAAATGCCATTTCCCCCAGATAACCAAAGACTTACAAAAAAAAAAAAAAAGGCAAATGGACCTGCAGAATGCACAATTAATGGATTCAGGCATGGAAATGTGGTGGCTGTGTTTGGACACTTTTGGTCACTGGGGCGCTTTGGAGACTATTTTTACTAGTGGCAAGTTCTGAGCTCCTATGAAAACTTATTCCTGAAAACTGCAATGTGATCTCTTGCYTTGGAAGTAGACCTACTGGACACTAACACGTTTGGTTTAATGTTAAGTTGTCTAACAACACAAAATTGCAGCCAAAGGATGCTCTGGATTTTTTTGGTTTTTTAGAATATAAATTAAAAACACATCACTTCCTTTTATGAGATTAAGGCAGCAATGGAGAATATTGTGCTACAATGTGCATTTAGCTGTAGATAATGTTTTATTCTCCTTTATCACATTTTTACATTTATAATCAAAGGCCAACGTATTATTGAACTAGACTGGCTGACTACAAAATCTTATAATGGAGAAATAGGTCTTGTGTGATAACCTTGTTACATCAAAGTTGAATTTCTCGCCTTACCATATACACTTATATTCTATGAAAATTAAAAAAACTGGTAAAAATATTAAAATATTGCCTATACAGAGGTACCCTTATCTAAGGTAAAGTCTAGTCACTGCTATAAAAAGGCATTAAAAATTAAGTAAAACACTGGTGTAAACCAAGTAAATGCTCACTATAAAGCTTTTATTTGTAAGGCAGATCTTCATCAGACCTATTAGAAGTTATTTTCAAGATGTACTATTTGGAGATTTTCCCTGTGTAACTGATACTACCCATAGCAAACAAAAGCGAAGTCTTGCACATAGGCTTACAGAGAGCGCAACATAAATTACAAATGCAGGTCACCTGCAAGTTTGAGGCTTCTTGGCAGTGACCAAGAAACAACATGACACCTTTAAAAGAGAGCCAGCTTAAGGCTTAGTAATTTTCTTAGTTCACTGAATTTATTCTGTTCCCTTATTAAAGAAAGTAAGCAACTTTTGTTTAGCATGGCAGCTAAAGAAACACCTTGAGAAGGGAGGATAGCAAAGCACACAGGTGGCCTGATCTTGCTGTCAGTGCTTAGGCAAAAAAGGCCCACTGTTCTCAACATGAAAACTTAATGGCAGTAATGGTTAACTTACATGACTGCTACACTGCTGGACCGAGACTTAAGCCTCTCAGTTCCTCACCTTCTTGGCTCCATCCCAACCACTTGCATCTGGACACCTATGTGTTCTTCTAAGGAGGACAGTTTCACTGAATACAATCATGATATCTGTGTTACTTAGAGTCTTCTGGCTGTCTTCTGTTTCTCTGCATGCTTCTGCTAGGTCGGTCATACAGAGATTGCAATTTGTCTAAACATTCTGGTTTTTAAGTGGCGAAGGAAAACTGATCAAATTCTGTACTTAAAAGCAGCTATATTACACTGTTATGTTTTTCTGCTGGTTGAAATATCTTAATCTGCCATCTAGTTCTCTACAGTAGTCTCTGGTGCATGTAGATGCATCTAAATTCAGTCTCAGGCAGTGAACAGGACCACTGTACAAATTAATCACCAGCTGAGGATCTTGGTCCTATGTTGATTTAATTTTTATTAGGAACAATATGCAAAAATCTGAAATTTTTTGGCCTAGGAAAAGTTTATCCGTGCATGGCATGGCTTACAAGTCTTGTCACTCCCCAGTTAAGCTTAAGCAGGCAAAACCAAGTAATTGTACATCTAATCACAGCTAAGGAACACATGCATGCCTGCTCGGTCAGTCTGATTGTCAGCAAAAACTGTCCTTTGAGAATATGGATTAGAGGGGGGCAAGTGCTTGCTGAAATATTCCAGTTGAAGTCTGAGTTACAACAGACTGAAATGGCTGAACAAAAAAGTATTTTCCACAGCACAGAAACACTCAAAACATGGATGTTTGAGATACAACTGTTCCCTGTATATGATCCTCTCTGGGTGATGCAAGGTCACAGATGTAACAGGGCTTAATTGAAGGCTTAACTTCTGTAAATTAAGTTCTAAAAAGATTTCCTGACTGTTTTGCCGTATCATGTACTAGTGTACCTTTTTCCTAAAGGAAGCCAGAATGTGGCTGGCTTTCTCGTGTACCAGCTAACATTAGTTTAGTAAATGAAGATCTGTAATAATTCAGGTGTCCAAGCAGCTCAGAGATTCAGTCCTGTATGGTGATTTCTGGCCAGCTTTGCTTAAAATAGTCCATACGCTACTTTCAGCTTGTATATAGATACAAACCTAGTAAGGTCACTTCAAAGTCCTGTTTCTGACTGCTGTAATGTATTATGAACAGTTTAGCTTCATATTCTAACAGCTTAACTTTCCACTGATTAGCTAGGTCAGCCCACAGTCACCAACAGGAACATGGGTATGAATCAGAGGAAGGTAGACTGAAAAAGTGTTTGCCTTTGCAGGAGACTTTCTGGAAGCGTTTCCAGAAGATCTGTCTCCCTGTGCTATAGCCAAGACTCCAAACTTGTTCAAGGGTCTAATCTGAAACATCATGTTGGCCTTTAAATTAAGGAGATTGAGTTCTTGCACATGAGCTGATCTGTGGACCRTAAATATTCTTAGCCTTGAGAAAATAAAGTGTATTAGAACAAACATATCCTATTTTACTGCTCTGAGAGGCTCAGAGTGCACACATAATTTCTGCAGGTAGATTATATACTATCCTTTGCTGAACTGTGGTAACTGTCTTATGTGTGAGTCCTTAAGGCCCATTTTAAAATGTTTTAACAGGGCACTGCAAATAAAACATTGGTAAGTCTCATCTCTTTTGAAATTGCTGATCTATGGTTTAAATTTGGTTCTTAGGAAAGACGTTCTTAAATGTTTGTCAATGCCTTGTGAAACTTAGTGAATCAGTCCAGGATATGAACGAAAGCTATCTACTCCCATAAAAGCAAGTATCCGCTAATTACTGCTGTATGAATCGGAAGAACTGCAAAAGAGACATTAAAAGCAAAAGAACTTTCTACGTGGCCTCCTACAACCTAACAGTACAAAATAAACTTAATTCATGTCAAAACAATAGCGTAAGAAGTGGATGTATATACAAAATGTTTGGGTTTGACCTTTTTAAATAATAGCATTTAAATGGTATTTTGCTGAGAAGAAATGACCAATTATATGGAATTTCCTCTGGGAAAATGACATACAACATACATTGCACGTGCAGTTAGGGAACATGTACAATAGTAACAGCCAAGTATTTCTCCTACATTCTATATTTAAAATATCATGTTTGATCCTGGATTTCCTGCAAAATCCCTCACTGTGGTAAGATGTCTTTCAAGTGTTGCCAGGGTGTATGCCTCAGGACACGACAGAACACAAGAAGGACTGACAAAAAACATGGTTCAAACAGGGGCTGAACACTAAATAGCACTAGTGCTTTTTGGACTGTTGCCCATGAAAGACACACTGTTTCTACCAGAAATCTAAATCTCTGGAGTTTTAGTAATGTAGCTTTAGAACAGTACCAAGTATATGAAGAATTATTCTGCTGAATGACAGCAGGACGAGTACAAAGAAAATGGAGAATCTCTTTCCTTGGTGCTAACTAACTTTCTGTGGCTTGATGAAAAATACGGATCACAGGCAGGTCTTTTCCACTGACAGGAAGGAGGGTCAGAAGAGAGATGCTAATGTATGACAGCTGCTTCCTTTATCAGATTACAAAAAGGCTTTCAAGAAAATATTTTCTAGAACTGTCAAATGAGCTGTTTGATTGCTTCACTCAATTCTTCCCACTGGCTTGTTACCAAAACAGCCAACATAATCAGCAAGCAGATGATACTGCATCTTGAATAAGCTTGTACCAAAAATTTTCTTCTTTTGGAAGTGGGTTGCCTGCTCCATCAGCATATACTTGCCATCCCACGGGGATATCTGGGAGAGTACCAGTCCCCAGAGCAGGTCTGTTCCCACAACAGGTATAGCTGAGGGAAAGAGTGACCTGCTTGGCTGAAAATTCAAGACCGTTAGAGGAAGACTTGCAGTTAAACCACATGGGTGATAAGGACCTGACTGGGTGATTATTTTTTTTAAACTACAAGTGGTCGAACTGAAGGGAGATGAGTGTCTTAGTGACATTTGGTATTTTCCATATTGAAAATGTATTAGGCAGCTCAAGGCAGGTGCCTAAGAGGAGCTGGGTGCCACAGCTGTGGCTTCTTATTGGACTGTCTGTACCATATCACTGAGTCGAGGAAAAGAATATAACCAGGCCTTCACAAAGGTATTTGTCATTTGAATGGATGCTAGTTTGTGTCTAAGGGCATCATTTATCRTCCAAGAGGCATGAGGTAGTTGAGCATCTTATTCTGTGGAGAATTGAAGACTTTGTTCTTCATCTCTGGGACAGAGGTGGTATTATTTTTGGGGAGACTTTCTTTGGGCAACATCTTGAACTTAAAGCCTAGCTGTGCAGTCATGCAATGTGTATTATCTTTTTTTTTTCATTCAGGCTATTCCTGGTAATAAGACTTCTGCTTTCTCTGATTTGGCTATTGTCTTCTGTATAGATTGCAAGTTCTTTGTCTATAAAACCTCACAACAAGATGGCAATAGTGCAATGGAGTCCTGAGCTATAAATAACTACACTAAACCTAAGAAATTATACAGTAATAGAAATAAAAATAATGTAGTAGGTAATTGCCTTGGGAGTTGGTATTAAAAATACAATCAAACCCTAACATGCTGGGTAAAGCTGATTTCACTCCCGTGTTAAGATAGCTTTGCTCCTATTTCAGAGCTGAGTGGTGATGAAATGTAACTTTTCCTGCATGGGTTTTGCTATATGCATGGTGGAGATGGGGTGGGTCTCAAGTGAACATTGATGCAGGTTGTTAGCATTTCCAATTGTGAGCGAACCAAACAATGTATAATGTGACAAGCTATTAAAGCTCCACGTTAAAGAGCCCCCAAGAGTTTCAAAACTTGGTAATTATATCTATGCTAAGAAGTTTTTGAGCCATGCCAAGCCAGTAACTGAAACAGCTGTATTACTGACAAGTAAGCTTTGTAACAATGAGAAGATTCTCATGTAGTTTAGCAAACAATAAAAATGGGATTAGCTATGAAATTGGTGGGATGGCGTTTTTGAAGCCCTCAATATATTTTCACTGTTTGGCCTCTTGTGTAATTACAGAACTAGAACTGCAACATTTGAAATTCCTTTATTATTGAAATATATTTAATAACAGGGTTTAAACAGCTATTGGCCATCAGCTGGGCCAGAAAATATGACTTCCTTTATAATTAGAAGAAAATATCCTTTGGGTTTAAAACCCTGTTTAAATAAAACTACTATTTGTCACAGAGACTCTTTAAGAAAAGGACAATACTTGATACCTTCCAAAGTATGGATTGTGTTGGAGGAAGAGGATAAATAAGGAGAGAAATTTCCCTTCCATCATTTTGAACAGAAATCAATGTTAAATGGAAAAGGCCAAAATCACTTGGGACTCTTAAATTGGGCTATTTTTAAAATGGGAAAAAAAAAATGCTCAACAAAAATTGTATTATAAATAAGCCCCATCCTTTTAAATGGTCTTTTTAAAAAGAGGAAGCACTACATACATTTAAAAGACAAGCTGAATTGAATGTATACAGGCAAAAAAATTCAGAGGTGAGATCCAGAGGTAAACTCTGGGCTGGATTCAGCTGAGAAGCTACTGCCTCTGAAAATTACTATAGATCTAGTGGCAAACAAGAAATAACTCAAAGCTACCAAATCTAGTGATCACTGGGAAGATACTACAGTGATAAGTGACGACAGAATAAGAACAGCACTCAAATGCAGAGTTTGTTCTRTATCTTCTACCTTGCATAATGCTACCAGAGAGAAGAACTGGAATAGGCTTAGAGAGCTGAGTATGCCTAAAATATCCTTCTAAATCATTCAACACAATTTTACTATGGTTTGGTAGGTGAATCCAGGTTAGATTATAATAATAGCATGTTCACAGCAGGAGAATAAAGCCAGTTTGGTATTTTAGTGCCTCTGGGTAGATTATGTAATTCTAAAAATCATTCTCTCTTCCTATGTATTTTACATTCTTTATTTGGAACAAAATATAACAAAAAGATGAAGGTCTGTATTTGCATGTAACTTTCATACTTAGCTGAAAAAGTCTGTGGGGTATGGATCATATGATAAAGCCATTTTAATTGTTGATATAAGGGAATATATTTTTCATTAAGCACAGTGTGGTATTAAACTGTATTCTGTTCTTAGACTATAACAGGAATTCTGTTCCTGCTGCTCTTCAGCTTGTATAATTAAACTGGACAGAAAATGGCATGTACATACACAGACAGCAAAGACAACCTTCTTCACCAAGAGAAGAAACTAATAACAAACCACTGAAAATGAAGCACTGAGTCTTCACTTCAGAAGTATGCAAACTCATATCCCAAAGGATAGTATGGCAAGAAAGTTAATGACATTAGTACATAGTTAAAGTTGCTCTTTCCTCATAATTGAGATGTACTCTTTCCTTAGATCTAAGAACGTTCAGGTGTTGTTGGTTTAAAATAGGTCGTGGCATGAATATCTGAAGTAATTATTACTGTCAGAAAAGTTTAATTCACTTCTTCACAATAAAAGAGCATTTAACTTACGCTGATTGCTTTTTTCTCCGCTCCCCCCTCCTCCACTTCGGCCAATAGCAAAACTCACAAGTTTTGGTCATGTAGGGATCTCATGGCACCAAAGGATATAAGAAAAATTAAATGGAGTCTTTAAAGATCGTTTGAAGCCAAGTAATAGAAGGGAGGCATTGAGAACAGAGAGCAGATGTCTTCTCTCAAAGAGTCAGTAGATAAAGCTCTGAGCCAGCCTGGTCCAAGCATAATCGAGGGAGCTTTGAACTTGACTTTTCTGTATTCCCAGTTTAGCTTAACATATTGGCTTTTTCCTCAACCTGTTGGTTGTCATATTGTTAGCCAGTGTTGAAGCTGTAAGGGAAGAGAAGTAGTTGTTTAATAACATTATTGATTCAAATTATGATAGTGAGAGTTGTTTTAAATACATTAGTTGACAAATCTAGAGTTACAAAGAGGTTTCAAAATAACTAGATAGATTATAACTAAATTTCTGTGGATTCCAGTTTGCAGCGAGAAATGTGCTGAATATAAAGGCTATTTAGTCATCTCTCAGTTCAGTTTTAAAATTCAGAACTGCCGAACATATATGAGAAGAAAATTTTTGTACTTGTTTGGTTATGGTAGTCAGTGTTTTGTTTACAAACTTAAACATCATGAACAAATCACTAACTATGCTTTAGCAATAACAAAGCTATTCCTAGCTGTTCATTGAAGACAGCAACAAATTAATATGCCCTAGTGTTTGACGTGGCTTGAGGTATCATTAGGAATTTACTTCTGAGTACAATTTTTTCTAATTTAAGTGAACTTCATTTGCTTCCTTTTTGCCATTATAGATCTGGGTTCAGAAGACTGGTACTGTGTAGGAATGGCTCGTTTTAGCCCATTCGCACAGAAATATCTGCCTCTGGAAAAATCAAGTTATTACTTACGGCTGGAACATTAAATCTTCAGACAACTGAGGGCAGGAATAGGGGAAGGAGAAGGCAGGAAGAGGTGCTGTGCTACTACATATTCTTGGCCATATCAAATAAATTGTGGTCATGAAAGAGGAAGCCTCTTCTTCCTGCTTCCGTTCTGCATCCCATAAATCTACACTTGGATTATTTCCTTTAAAATTCAAAATTATACTTCAAACAGTATTTTTCAGAGTAAGCAAAAGGCAGATTTCTTTTTTCAATACCAACATACAAACCACCACTATAAAATCTGGGTCATGTTTTGAGATGATGTGCATAATTCTAGTTGCTTTCAACTTCGAAGCCAGAAAGTGGTCCAGCATGAATGCTGATAAGTGTAGCAAGCTTCATATTTGCATCCTTTTTATCTTCTACTAAAAGGACTTTATTTCAATAAGCTCATTTTATTTGCTAAAAGGAAAGCAGTGTTTGGAATCCTATAGCATATTTTTCATGGCTGCTTAAGAAGTCTCCAGCAGTGTTTTCAATCAACTGTAGGCCTGTGGGGAAAGCCTATTCCACATAACCTAGCACGTTATTTCATCACGGCCATTATGTCTAAGCTCTGACACTGGATATTTGTTTTGCTGTTTACCATGTGTTGTGGTACCTAATTGGAGTTTAGGAAACATGACTTCAGATTGCTGTGCGATAACTGAGGGAGAGGCTATGACCTGTTCAAATGCACGTGATAGGTTGGAAATACCTTCATCTCTTGTGAGATCTCACTGTATTCAGATACAACCTACAGTACTGGATTTAAGTGATTTGTAAAATTGTGGGTTCTGCTTAGTCGATGAAAGAAGGTGCCAAAAAACTTGCAACGGAGTTGATGTGTATGGTGCTGAGCCTCCTGTATCTTGTCATGCTGGCAGAAAAAGAGAACCACAGACCTGCGAAGGTATCCACTATGAGAAGATTGGTGCAAATCTGTGGCTGTTGCTAAAGACAGGAAAGTGTTGGTATCAGGAGAGGAAGCATGGTGAAAGGAGTACAAACCTTAAACTGCCTGACATTTCCTTGGGCCACGAGTTGGTGCTCATTTTCAGGTGTGATGCAGTAAGCTAGTCTCTAAACCAGATGGGAAGAAGAGGAAAAAGTCAGCCATATGAAGTGGGATTATGTCTGTAATCCCCAATCTATAACGGGGAAGTAGCATGAACTTTATTTAAAACGGTAACTTAAATCTTTAATATCACTGCATCATGTGCCTTTAACTTAGTCACTGAGAGAACAAGCTTATTATAAGCCCCTTGGTATTAGCCTTTAATATAAGAAGCAACAGTAGAAAGTTTATGCAAATACTAAGTCCAAATATTTAGCAAGTGCATATGGAAAAGAATATCAGGAACAAGTTGGTATCACAGGCCTTCCATCCCCTAATTTCACACTTTTCTATTAGTGCTGTGATGAGGTGGACTCGTCCCAGTGGGAGAGCAAGGAGGTACTGACTATTTCGCGGCTCATCTCCCTTGTCTACCCTATGCTGTGCCATTTGGGATCACATGTAGATTTTGGTTTATCATGAACTTTCAACCAACTTAAGGAGTTCCCGTTAGACTAAGAGCATACCTTTCCCCGTACTTTTAAGAGCCACAATTTAGGGCATCATATCTTATGATAGTCATTTGGATGTAATATACTAGCCTTTTACTGCATTTCTCATGGGGAGACTGAAGAGTTGCTGTCTATCGGAGCTGTAAAAGACAAACCAGAACTTGCTAACACTACAAAATGAATGACCAAATGTGTTTTTGGCCAAAGGCTTCTGCATCCCAATATCAGTAAACTTGCGCAAGCTGGCAAAAGCCTGTTGGGCCAGTACAAATTATTCTTTGACGCTTAGGTGCTACTGGAAAATGGGTTTGTAAACCCCCAGGGATGGAACAAAACAAAGGGCTTATAGAATTGCTGGAAATGAGAGCTAGAAATTGTGCACAACATTGAGATGTTGCAGCTGATGAAAACAGGGCAGGTGGAGTTCCCACTTTGAGGTGCCTTTCAGAGGTGAACATTAAGTGAGGTGACTGTAATGTTTCAGAAACAAGGCATTTATCCCTTTGGGCCTGCCAGGTCAATGTGAGGCGGATGCGCCCTACCTGGGTAAAGGGTGAGATCCTATTTTCTGCTTAATTCTCTGTGTGGCGGTGGTTCAGTGATTTGCCTAAGGGTGTCAATATCTTGCTACACCATTGTGTAACTCTAGCTGTAGGAAAGGAGAGCAACAGAACTAGGTAGAAGTCGGAAAGTCTAGGTGAGGTTATAAAATTATGACATGGCATGGGACAAAAATTGATGCTGTATAGTGGTGAGGAGTCTTACTTCTGAGCACCAGTAGAGGTTTTAAGACTATAGATAATTTACTATGACAGTGATGGTAAAATTAATATGATCAGTGAACCTTAATCCTGTGCCATTTTGAACTGATAAATAAAGAAAAGTACAGGAGGGCGAACTGTAAGGAAATATGGATGCGTTTCTCCCCATAGAAACAGGTTCTTTTAAATAGAATTAATATATTAATATTACACATAAACATATAAATGAAGTTAAAAGAACACTATTAAAGTTGCAATGTTAAACTTCTTRCTGTTACGCAAATCATTAGAATAAGATGGTCACAAATTGTTTCTCCCTCAGTTTCTGCTTTATTCAGTGCATAGACCAGGCATATTATGCATGAGGTGGGTTTATGTAGTGCAAGATGCTTCTGTCTAATACCTTGGTTCTTTTACTGAAGTAGTTAAAAAGTAACAGGCTAGATGAGACCATAAGCGGTGCCTGTATCAGAATTGTTTCTTGATTTCCATATCTATTTCAGCACCTCGGTCTACCTTGAATATTAAGTTTCTTCAAGCATTCTGATATTAGTGATGAACACAATAGAAAAATCTGCATTAATTCTAGCCTTGGCAGAATGTTGAAATAATTCCAGTAAATAGAGGATAAGGATACATATTTGACAGAGAAAATCAAATATGAAGTGGCTGCTTAAAGACAGAATACTGGGCTAAATGGAGCTATTGCTGTGACCTAGTAAAGTATTTCTTCTGTCCTTTCTGGATGCTCATTAAACGAACAAAGGCCATCCTGAACACAGGGCTGCTTTGGGGGCACATCCCACCCTCCCAGCATGTGGATATGTGTTTAGAGACTCTTATAATGCTAAGAGAGGAAAGGTCTGAATTAACTTTGTACATACAACAGTTTACAACACTCCAGTATGGAGTGACAAGGCATACCTTGGACTGAACTGTGTTTAGGTAGAGCTGTGTGAAGACCATACCTCAGAGCTGAATATGAATTGTATATTTTTTTGTTAATAAGGAAAAAATAATCTCATCAATCAGATTAATTACATGCATCAAAAATCATTTTTCAGAATTATTATGGTGCTTTCTGGAAAGCTAATTTCTATCTAGAAACTCAAACAACATGCAGTAATCCTACCTCAAAACTCCAATCCATCTGACGGTTGAATCCAAAAGGTCACTCATGAGTAATAAGTTTCGGGAGTAAGAGAAACAAACTGCCAACTTAGATCCAGCCATTTCATTTCATAGCAACATTTCATGACATTTTATTAGCGTTCCACTTACTTCTTTAAAGGTCCCACGCACGTTCATAAATTTATAGATAATATAGGCAGGCACAAGTATCATTGAAGATAATGCTATTCCCCAGCCAATGCGATTTGCCCAGAGAGGAAAGGTGTAGTCATCGTAGGTCAGAGGCTTGAAATTTATTATGCTGACTATCACGACAAACTAGGGAAGAAAGAATAAAATGAACCACAGTTCTGAGATGAAGAAACTTAGTGGAAAACGGATTTCATGTGTTTTATTAGACAGCCATTCTAAGGTATATTTCAACCCAGCTTTACCATTTACCTTCATCCTATTTACTTTCTGCCTCTTCCTGCTTAAACTGTTGAAGTTCTTGATGCATTTACTAGTATTAACAGTTCCTTTTAGCTACTCTGGACACAGATTAATTGATATTTTGGTGGGAAAATGAGGTGGTTGTCTGCTACTGCCTCATTTAAACTAATGTTACAGATATTAAAAAGAGATTCTGTGGTCAAGAAGAACCTCTGCAGGATCTATTGTTTTTTCCCTTCTTTGTTTCCCAGAGGCATTAGGCTTCATTTAGAAGTTTTGTACCCATTTTTCAATGAGAGGCATGATGCAAACTCTAGCATGATACATTTACTGAGGAAAGGTCAAGCAGCCTTAAGGCCTGGAAAACGAGGTTGTTTTTTTTCCTGCTGGTGTTACCCTGTCCAGTACTAGATGCAAGAAGGAAAGAGTGGGGCACCACCCTATTTCCCTCCTGTTAAATCCATATGGGTTGTGTAATATGCAGAGTTCCTTGATTTGGTTCTCTGGGCCTATACATTCTGCTCCATATAGCAATTTCAAATTAGAGTATTTTGAGCCTAGGCTTTCAAAGGCTACACAAGGAGAGTAATGGTGTGTGTTAAAGGAAGCTGATAGTGTGAAATCCAGTTAGAAAAATACTAATTCCATTTTGAGATTTTTCTTGGGATGATGCACACAGCTGCAGACAGTATGGAGAAAAAGCTTCAAGGAGATATTTCCTAATACCAGATACCTGACCAACGCAACTTACCTTTATTTTTTAGAGAATTGTATTTATTGTTAGGAACTGCTGTAATACAATACCAGTCCCAAACAGGGGCCGCCTTGCACTAAGCACGCATGGGATTGTTAGAGCAAGAATTATACTGAAGTCTGTCAATTTTATAGCCTTTTCCAAATCATCCTAAACTATATATATCAAAGAAACGATATCTGATTTTTTTTTTTATTTGTATTTACTATGCTTATGGTGTCAGTCTCTTCTGGTGAGGCAGTTTGTATGCTTCACACAGGTGGTATAAAAATGCTGTTTCTTAGATCAAGACCAAATTTCTAGAATTTGTAGTATTAAATTATGTAGGCTAATGGTGGACTACCTTTTCTCATGCTAGTGACCATCTGTATAGTTTTCACTTATAAATTATTAAGTTAAATCATTTTGGTCGATTTAACATAATTTGCTTTATTTTCTTAATGTACTGAATAATGAACCCAAAAGATAGGCTGTAAGAAGGTAAATTATATTTACTTTTCCCCTATAAATAAAGATTGTAATGTCCATGTTGCCTTTTAGAAAATTGAGAAAATGTACAGCTGTAACAAAACTGCCCAATGTCCCCTACCCAGTGTGACATCATTCCCATGGGTTTTAAAATATATTGGTATCCAGTAATTAATTTGATATGTTCCAAGTTTAGCACTTAAGCTGGAAAAAAATCTGTGCATTGTGATGGTTGAAAGATGCATTACTTACAGATTCATTCTGACCCTTATGTTTATAGGTTTTGGTAGGAAGGTATTGGGGCCATTTCACCAAGAAATCTTAAGCTACCTGAAGGTTAGACTGACAATCACTTCAGCTTTCTCTAGCTAGCTTGCTAGAACTCTGCTCTTTGTAAAACTTAAATTTTCAACAGTGTCCCAATGTGCAAAACCTAAGGATGCTTGGTGCAGCATTTTTCTGTTCTGCTTGAGTCAGCCTGTTTGAAGTGCTGCAGGATATAGTTCCATACAACCTTCTTTATAGAACAGTGTTTAAAAGGATAATTAATACATGCTTGGTAGGTGCTTACTGATTAATTGGGGCCAGAAGCTTTTATATTAAAAAAAAACCCCAAGTGGACCTGAAGGCTGTCATAAAATCCAACCCAGTGTATCTTTGGAATACCAGTACTGCTTTAAGAATGCACAGCTTTAATGCAATTAATAGTCTCCTAAAATCATAGCGAGGTCAAATTTCCATATTATTCATCCTGACCTTTTGATTTACAAATATGCATAGGAAAAGATCCCAGTATAAAACTGTAGTTTAGTTCTGAATCTAACCTTTACACAAAGCAACCAAATTCACACTCTGGGATTTTTTTTCCCCAAATGTAATGAAGCTTTTTTTTTTTCACATCAAACAGCTTACAAGGTATATTTAATACATCTCTTCAGTGTTTCACATAGCTAATTACTGGGTGTAGTTACATATAAGCTATTCTAAGGTGTCATTCCACAATTCGGGGATCTTGATATCCTCCAATGAAAAATAAATTCTTGCTAACACAATCTCTTATCCCTGGTTAGTTTATTTTCCCAGCAGAATGATTTATGTTTAATACGCATAGATGCTGGGGGGACAGGAAGAACACTGCCTAAGTGTTCAGTGTTCCCTAAGAAAAGCTGCTTTCTTTAAATCCTGCTAAAGTGAAGGAACAGAAGATGACCACAGCCACAATTAGCTTCTCTTTCACAACTGAAATGTATTATACAAAATATAACCAATGCCATTGAGGAGAAAAAAAGAATTAAATTGGAGTGTCTTCTATTCATCCTGACAACATCAGGCATAGCAATGAGTATCTTGCTCTTGGTATCTATTGTATATTCTAGGAAGCAACATACTAGCATTCTTTCCATGATGAATAATTATCAACACTTACCAATAAAAAAGCAGGGCTAACAAATTTCCAGCACAATCTCCAGTAGAGGCCTGGCTTGAAGCCCATCATTTGTTGGATATCTTCACTGAATCTGTCTACACCTAGAAGGGATGTGAAGATCAGACTGGTGTAAATCTAAACTGATGAGATGCTGGCATACCCAAAAACATCTTCTTTTTCAGAAAGCAGACAATAATGACTTCCAAACCATAAGACATATAACAACATTGATCTCCTTTCAATGACTAGATGTGTCTTTGACATCACTGTATCCAAGACTTAAATGCCTGTGAGCACTTAAGGTCTGTTGCAAATAGCATTACCATTGAAAAGTGGCATTTCACAAATATCTAGAATTTAAATTGTGAATGGGACACACATTTTTTAATAGTTGTGGACTATTGTAACCTAATTACTCAATACTATTATGAGTACACTGAAGGAGAACCCAGACCCTTACTCACACAAACTGCTTACTGATAATGAGGTAGATTCATATGATTCTTAATTTATCAAAGGAGGCTTATTTGTTCCACTTAATGGCATACTTTACTTATCTTTCAGTGTTTCACTAAACACCACAGAATGTTCATTATGTCTATGACAAATGTAATTTCACCTTTTATCACCTTTCCAAGGAACTGGGTAGATGCTTCTTCTGTTCAGTGTAAGTATGTACAAAACTACATTAGCTAGAAACAGGTGGCCTGTTTTAGAGTATCCTGTGTGTTTTTGAAAATTATGATGCCAACTAGGATTTTCTAAAATTGTTACCCCTGTATGTATCTAAATATCTAGTAATGTAGCTGTTGTATATACCTTAGAAGATACATGATCTGTTCATGTGAGTAAAACCCAAGAGCAGTCAGAAATTTTACCTGCTGCAGTAATTAAGACAGCAGAGGATAACATGAAAATCATTAAATGAAGACATAGATCAAAGATAAATCCTGCTAATTGTACCAGGAATATGGAATATGGGTTTAGAAACATGGATGGCTTGATTATTATCAAAACCTTGATAGTTACATACAACATTTTAGTATAAGACTTTGTATATTAGCATGCAAGAAGTAATGTACAAGATTTCTGTTGTCAGGAAAACTATGTAACAATATTCCACTCAAAATCACTCAAACGTTAGCTACCTGCAGTGGGATTCACTGCGGTGCAGAGAAATGGAGGCACCAGAACAAAGTGTTTAGCAAGTGACATAATGGCCAGAGGGGAGAAGAGCTGCAAATACCCAGTTCTCAGTCTGTAATATTCCTTGAATCCATCTAGTCTGAGATTTGTGTGTGTGTGTGTGTGTGTTGAAACACATGTGTATTTAGTATTATGTCAGTTGAAGTATTAATAGCTGTAAAAACAGTGTAAATAGTTGCAGTAGAAATCTATTCCCACAGCCAATGCAGAAAGGAAGATCTTCTGACCTTGTTGACTCCCCTTCAGAAACACTAGTCAGTGACTTCAAAATGGGAATAGGTCATGCTGCGCAGACCAAGGTGAAAACAAAAAAATCTGCTGTCCTGGGTTCCTCAGGACATACCAATTTCTGTAACAGCGAATAAGGAAGAAATGGCATTTCAGTCAGTGCCTTTGAATTCCTTATAGGTTTTACACATTTAAGTAAGCGTTATGAATTCTGTGTGTGAATACCTTAGGAAGGACTGCACAAGTATAATGTGCTTTCTGTGAGTGGCACTAGCCTGATCTAGCTAAACATTTTGAGTAGTCTACAAGGGTATTAAGCTGTCTGTATGTGAGAAATCATTTTTTTTTTTTTACTCTAGTAATATTAATTCATGTTAACTCGCATGCTTTGGACTTTCTGGAAATACTCTAGTCTTCAGTGGGATATTTTCCATCTTCAGTGTTTATTGAAACACTTTTTTGCATTAAGTAATTTACTATAATTTACTATGCAAAGCAAATATGCATTTTATAGTGACTGTAAAATGTCCATTTGAATGGTAGCTTCTTCCCAGTTTTTCTTCTTGATTGTATTCTGGTTGGACTTACCAGCATGAGGTATCTTGCAAAAGTTTAATCTAAGCCCATGCTGTTTTCCACACTGTATTTCAGAATGGGATGATTATCGCTGATATAAAAATGGGGAAAAAATGTCCTTCTCAGTTTTCTTTAAAAAGAAAACAATCTCTGACTTTGCGCCTTAGAGACATTGGCTCACAGAGAAGTAGTTCTCTCTAGTGCAATCTGTCATGTCAGACTACTAGTCTGTAATTTATTATACTTGATGTGTTCAGGAAGTTTACTTTTAATCCTGAACCCTATTAGGTAAACAGCAGAAATGCAGCTTTTTGCCATGCGTATTTGTTTGTCAGAGAGGATGTATAGTTTACCATAATAATTGTTTCTCTTCATGTGGATCAGTTCGGTAGGATTTATTTAATGTAAATAATTAGGACAGCTTGAGTTAGTCCTTTACATGCAGCCAGGGTGTAACGTATTTACAAGGTCTGGACATTTGAGTGTAAACTTCTCTTTTATTTCCACCCCCCCATATTATGTACAGGTGAAGCAACGTAGCCAAAAGGATCTGCAAATGCTCTTTAAATTTAATCTAATTCTATTTGCAGTGCCTTCTGTGAACTTTAAAGTGACTGAATTTCAACTGCTTATGAATACTGAGTGAAATTTATCATTGTGCAGAAGGTCAAAGACAAGGACTAGATATCTCCAGAAATTGTATTCATAGGTTTCCAGACAGACGTACCCAGAGCTCAAGTAGTGCTTTGTGTTCAATTTCTACTGAAAATGGGGGTAAGTAGTCCATGCTCTCAGACTGCTTTTTCAACAGCATGGTTTTTCAATACTATATGTCTTCAAATAACTGTTCTAAGAATTAACCTGTGAAGTAGAACATAGCTATAGCTACTGATGATGGTACCTGTAGGGCTTGGTTTTTTCCAGTTCTTGAAAGAATTTAACCAGTTTTTTTGTGATTCTGTAGGATAAACTGAAACTGTGGGTGACTCGTTTAGTTACAGGAAGGAACTGGTGTACCACAAACAAAACTCTAGATTACTTGCTGGAGACCTGGTGTCGAATATGGAAATAATCTCCTTGCTTTTCCAGTGAAAAACAAGTAAGAGATACTTAAAATTTATGATCAGATCCTGGTTAAATACACTGAGCCCAAAGAAAATTTCAGTGTGATTTCTGAACTAACAAACACTGCAGCTGCCTGAGAATGTCTCCACTGTAATGGTCTATTAAATGGCACAGAAAATTTGGCCCATTCTCTGTGTACATAATATTGTGTTGTCAAGGGAATTAAATCAATATGCAAAAAAGAACCGATTAGGAAGAAAGTGAAAAGTAGATTTGGCTATAAATGCAAGTTACCCTCCTCACATTGGGACAACCTTCTTTCATCTCAGTGATGCAGAGATCAGAGTTCAGATACAATGAAAGTCTACATGTTACCGGTACCTCCTGCACCCACTGCCTGCTAGACCTTTGTAAGTCATTTTGCTGTGTAGGCTCAGCCAATGGCTTCAGAACCACTCACTTGCACAGAAGCCCTTGAGCAGGTCCTGGCCCTGAGGTGAAACTGCTCAGTGGCTGTAGCTGAAATAATTTGTGGGCATGTTTCCAAAAAGTAGTGTCATAGCTCCAACAATCATTTGGATCCCTACAAGCAATCTTTGTATGTGTTGTTTTCCCCTCCCGTCTTGTTTAACTATGCGATGTATAGTATTCTTTTATATGTTTGGAATTATTGTTTTTTAATTTGAAAAGTAAAAATCAGTAATAATGCCATACATATGATTTAGATGAATCCAAGAAATCAAATGAACTACACTGAAATTATATAGTAGTAAGAAAAAAGGTATGTTGAATCAATCTTCAAGTTATTTTGCACTTAATTCCCTTTCCCTGTGAATGTTGCTTCACTGTTTTTTTTTTCCCATACTGAGTTTTACTTCTGTGGATATGCATAGCAGTGTATGAGCTCACACCATTTGTATGCAAATGAAGAGTTGTAGTGAAACTGCTTCATTGATCCATCCTATATTTTGGCCCTTGGGAATTACAGTAAATCACAGAACCATCAAATTATTCCTGTTGGAGGAGTTCTTGGGAGGTCTCTAGTTCAGCCTCTTGCTCAAATCAAGGTTAGCACAATTCAGAACAGCTTTCTCATGGCTTTGTCCAGTTGGGTCTTGCAAACCTCCAAGAACAGAGTCAGGAAGCACTCTCTGGGCAAACTGTTCCAATGTATAATTATCCTGATATAGAAAAATTGTTTTCCTCCTTTCAATTTGATCATGGTCCTCTGTCCTCCCATTGTGCACCTCAGTGAAAAGCCTGACTCTCTTTCTTGGTAACTTCCTTGTAGGTGTTGGAGGGCCACTATCAGGTCCTCCCTAAGCCTTCTCCAGACTAAATAAGCTCAGTTCTCTCAGACTTTTTTCACAGGGCATGTGCTCCTGCTCCTGAACATCTTGGTGGCCCACCACTGGACTCTCTCCAGTTTAACACCACCACCTTTTACTGAGGGTTAAAAACAGGACACAGTATTCCAGGTGCAGTCTAAGAAGTGCCAGGTAAGAGAATAATCACATCCTTAATCTCCTGGTTATGCTTCTGTTACAGCTCAGTATGTGGTTGGCCTTCATATGCTGGCAGGTCACTCTTCTGACTCATTTAGCCTGCTGCCCACATCCCCAAGCAGCTCATCTTTAAGTGCAAGTAGCAGATCCAGAAGAGTATCACTTCTGGTTTGTCCACCTAGCATCTATACTAAGAAGTTGCTTCTGATACCTTCATCTCTAAGAACCAGGGTCTGGCCTGGACACTTCTTTAAGTTGCCTAAAGAAGGCATCTTCCACTTCCTGACCCTGATCAGGTTCTCTGTAACAATATTCCCCACAATGTCACCCTTGCTGGCCTCTGCCCTGACCCACAAGCACTCAGCCATCCTGTCATCCATTCCCTACCTTTGCGTTGCTCTTCTGCACATAAAAGATGACACCCTCTCCCTGCTTCTGTCCTAACAGCATGTATCTATCAAATGCAGAACCCCAGTCATACAAGCCCTCATCCAGGAGAAGATGAGGAAAGACATTGTTTTTTCACACAGGTCAGCGATCGTTGGTGTTGGGAACGTGAGAAAGAAGGGATAAAAAAAATATAAAAGCCATTGTGTGATGTTCATTTGCAAATCCTACAGAGCACAGAACAAGGTATCTGTTGATACCAGATCTGTTGATCTGTTGATCAGCCATGTAGTGAAGTAACAACCACCATCCCTTTTTGTTCCTGAGTCTCCTTTCTAATTCTGGAGCAATATTGATATTTGTTGGTGGTGACCCTCACCTGRTTGCAGTAAGGGAGTAAGCCATACCAGTACCATTCTCAAAGAAGGGCAGCTGTGCTAGTGTAAAAGTAAGCAGAACAGTAGGAAACATTTCCCCACCATGGCAGTGCAGTAAGCTCTCCAAGTTGTTTTGCCCCATTTGTATTTCCATTCTGTGGAAGTGCATGCATTCATACTTTGTCTCTTATGCCAGGCACACATCCATACAAAAGCATCTGTGAGCAAAGATGAGTTCCAGCAGTCAGTACTTGGTTAATTTCTTTCCCTTTTACAAAATCAAACAGTTGACCTTAGATTTTTCAAACAAATGCACCTTTTGGTCTGAGATTTCTGAGTCTAAGGGATCTTTTTTGGAAATGATTTAAGTAAATGAAAGCAATGAGATTACAGGTGAGGATGAAGATGATTGCTAGCTCATACTGAGCTTATTCTAGTCATTCAGGGAGATGTTCACATTAAAATCTGAGTAGAGATTTTCCTGCAAGTGAAACCGAAGAGCAGTTTTGTGTCAGTGGGAGAGGTGTCTGGCTTTTCTTAGAATATTCATCAGAGGGATATCAGGGTTGCACAAGAGGAAAAATGGTAACAAGCTAGCAGTCATAACTAAAATATATCTGTATAGTAAAACAAACTAGCTCTTCTCTTACACATACAGGTGGCCTTTGCAAGAAGAAACTTCACAGTAAGTGGTCATAGGTATAATTTGAAGTAAATTTCCACCTTTTTGGTCTGTGCCAAAATGTCAATGCTTGCCTTCAGGCTGGCTTAATATTCAGCTGGGTCATTAAGGCAACTGGGGTTTATCAGAAAAAAGAGGTAGACAAGACCATGCCAGATTTAATCAGTTTAAATAGCACCTGGGGCTGTAATAAGTTCTTTATAAAGCAACAGGTCATGCCGTGTCAGTAAAAACATCTGTCAGCTGCTTAAGACAAATGAGTAGATATTTTCCTGGTTATGGGGAGGCAGGAGGGAGAAAAGAAAGGATGATGAAGGACGGAAGGTGCAACAAATAAACAAAATCTGACTAACCTTGGCTTAGTCTGTGAACCACGTACAAAGCCTAGCTATTGTAAAGTGCAGTAAATCTTATTTTAATAGCAGCAGATTATAACTTGCCCTTATTAACTGAAGAATATTTTTATGCCTCTGCTTCCAAGCTAAGCTATGATCACTCTTCTGCATTCAGCTCTTTTACAGGGAGTAAAGACAGTTGTCTGTGAAATCTAGTGCCTCCACTATTTTGAGAGAGAACAGCATATGAGCTGCTAGCTCCATGCCGATGCTGGGTGACAGAATTAGTACATTAAAGCTAAAAACTATTTCTTTAGTAGATTGAACAGCTTTATGCGTGAATGCCATTCTTTCACCTCATTCACTCATCAACAGTTTTTAACTGCAAGAGAGAGTTTGTTTGACTAGAAGAATATGGTGGCACAGCATGGATAGATAAATAAGTGACTGAGGGAGGTAAATGGCAGTAAGAATGACAATGTCTAAGAACCTTCTGAATCATATGTTAACTATAAACACTGAATAGAAATGAACATGACTTTCAGGGGAAGAACGATCTTACTGGGAATCAGGGCAGCTAGTTCAATACAGACTTCAATGGGAAGAAGATTTGCAGGCTGCTATGACATTGAAACCTGGTAATAATGAAAAGAGTTGTGACCAACCAGAAAGCATGACATGAGAATTAAGAGAAGATGAGGAAGAAAAACAAGAGCTCAAGAAACTTGATTAATCTAGCAGCAAGCAATTTCAGATATAACTGATAGTTTGGACTGTTGCAGTGAGATGACTTGTGTAAGACCTAAGATGCAGAATCTATTGCTTTACTTGGAGAAAATGAGGTATTCTTTTTGGGGTCCTTATAGTTTTACTAACCCTGTCTGTGGCAAGATAAAGAACTGATAGCATACTCCCCAAAAGAAAGGAAAAACTGCTTTCACTCTTTCTTTAGCAAGATATGCCTAATTCAGATTAAATTATGACTTGTTTTCTTCTGCTTGATTTGGTGACTTAACAGCACTTTGTAATTTCTGCTCTTCCGGAGGCAGCATCTTTTCCAGTGAATAAGCTTGAGGCTATGAATTGCCCTGCCTTTCTATATGATAGGGGAAATTCTGAACTAGAACGTAAAAAGTACTCCTCTAGGTTGGGGGCGTAGGGGAAAAGGGAAATGTTTGAAACACTGACTTCAGATATTTTAAAAACACCTTATTTATTAAATGCCGAATTAGGGATGGGGAGAACACCCACAGACCAGATACTCTCTCATAACTTTATAATCGGAGGTTTAGCAGGCTATATATATAATCAAATATTCAAATATTTCTACTGTAAGCAATATTCAGTTTAACCTTTTTGTTTCACTTCTTTGAGAGTAGTAGTAGTCAACTTCGTCACTTATAGCAGAGGATTGGGTTTTTTTCCTTGGTGAAATTAGACAACGCAGGACATTTCACAAGACTGTGAAGTTCCTGGAGGCTAAGGACTGAGCTCAGGCAGACTCAGCGTCCTGCTACGTTGCCAAAGTTAGTGTTGTGGCAGAAAGCACAACTTCAGTTTGTTGGGTTTTTCCCAGTTAAGGTTATCCAAGTGCATTCATATGGGTTTAGAGCAGTGAATGTGGATGTTTGCCATCCTTGTGGTCATTTATACAGTGGGAAAGAAAAAAATGTTTTTCTTCTTTCTTATGAAACTTGTGTATCAAGTGTCTTGCTTTTTATTTGTTACTTTAGGGAAGAGAAAAATATTAAAGACCAAGTAAGTTTAGGGAAGTTATTAAATAAGCTGGGCACATCTTCTGAGACCTGACTTAAATTGTGAGCCGTATTTTTTTCAGGGTACTGTAGCACATCCACTCTGGTTGGCACACAGCGATTCCAGCATAGTGCCACAGATCAACTGAATATTCCTAAAGCCTGCCATATTGAGGTTAAAGCAAATACTGCACCCTTTTTGTGGCATAAATTAGTATGAAATACTAGAAATAGTATTATTTCTGGTACCTAGGATGTTGGGTATTCCATACCATGCTATGAAATAAGATAAATTTTAAACCAGTAGTGTTTTACAATTAAGTAGAATATTGCCTCAAACAAAAGGGACTAATGTAGGAATTATTATAACTCTCTAAAGACAAACTTCCTTTATTTGTATTGCATGGGGGGAGCTTGAGATTGGCCCTGGGGAAATCATGGAAAGGAGGAACAGGTGAGCCTGTATTTAGGCTAATCCACTTGCTTTGAAACTAGCAGATTTATACCTGCTACTGCAAGTCACCAGCTATGTTAACAGCTGCAAAATACTGGCAAAAGTAGCAACATTTCTGTCCCACTGCAGTCTCCTTCACAAGGCAGTTTTCTTTGGCTTTGTGCAGGGTTTCAAAGTTTGGCCCACTGAACGTCTGCATTCCTGTCACTATTTATAAATCAGATGAAAATCACTGTATGAAACCTGGCTTGTCATGGTTTCATATGTACAAGGCTGTGCTGTTTTCCCTTAAAACAACGTGTAAGCCTGTCATAAGCACTTGGAATTTTAGAAAAGATTTTGCAAGTGCAAAAGATTTTGCAGCGCTTACCATAAAACCAGGAAACTCCAATTGCCTCCATTAGAACAGCAAACAATATTGAAGTCCCAGCTGCAAATGTGTCCAGGAGTGTGAGCACATAAATTCCACCCTAGGATTGAGGAGTTAAAAGATGCAACAAAACCAAGTTACAAATAGAATCATCTCAGTAGTTTAGTATCTAGTTAACAGAAATCTGCTTTACCTGAAACATTATCTTAACCCAAGTATTTTAATATGGAGCTGATGCTGCAGGCACGGGTTCGTATTTGCATACAAAATAGTGGAATCAGACTTGCAACTCTTTAAAAGAGGCTTCCTTTCACCTATGTCCTCATTGAACTGGGAAACAGAAGCCTCAGCTTAGCATGATTAATGAGTGCTCTTGGCACTCGGTGTTTTCAGTGGAAGTTGAGGGCACTGGCTGTCGGGGGAATGCTCAGCAGCTTGTAGGACAGGGCCTGTCTACAGCAGTTAATGAAGATCTTCCTAAATCATTGGCAGGAATGGAGCGTTACAAGAGTTTCCGCAAGTCATTATCACTCAGTTTGTTCCTAAGGCCAATTATTCTGTGGGCCAGTGAACCTGCAGTCTTAGACTGATGTCTCCTTTTCCCAGAGTGCCTGCATCTCTCTTTTCCAATGTTCCTGCAAAGGGAGCAGTTGCATGTTAAGTCTCTGTTACCAGCCCGGTGTGGAAGCAGCTTTGCCCTCTAGTTTCTTTGCTGTGGCATCAGCAAGCCTTTGCTCAGTGGAGAGAGCAAACCAGATCATCTTCCTTCACAACAGCACATTTCTGTTCTTCAGTGGTTCATGGCTGAGAACCGTAAATGCATTTACTAAAGTCTTGTTTCACTGATTTTTTTTTTTTTTAGCTGCAATTTGACTACTTTTTGCCTCATTTTACAATGTAGTATGAATTTGTGTAAATTACTGCTCATTTTATTTAGTCTGGGCTAACGAGGAATGGAAGACCATGGTATGTTTACTTGTTTCAAAGTGAACCTGAATAATGTATTTCAGGACATTCTTTGTCACATGTAAACAACTGAAATGTTTGCAGTTGCAGTAGATTTTCATTAAAATCTTTTTTTACAACCAAACTTAATCTGACTATGCCTGTTCAGAAGGGGAGGAACAAAGGAATTATTTTGCATGTTTTTACCAGTGGTATAAATAGCACTTGTACTATTTAGATCTCTAGGTGATTTTAATCTGGGCAATCAGTTTTCTTTTCTCTTATAAAAAGAGTGTTTTCTGAAACAGCTGTGCATATTTACAAAAATAGAGAGAACAGTACTTAGGCCTTGTCTAGGTTTTTAATTCCGTGGGGACTTGTCTGGAAACTGAATGAACTTYGGTTGTTGTGTTAGAAAGAAGATGTTGCTTATTGAATGACATTTGAGTTTGACCTCTTGTTTTTGCTCTACACCTGCTCTAAATGAATGCCTTTACTATCAAACTTAGTAAAGTGAATGACAAATATGGTTTTGTAAGAAACATGTTTTGAAAATACAGCCTTAAAATTTCAGAGGACAAAATCAAACATTAATTTAATGTGATGGTATCACAAGGGTTTTAATTTGTATTTTGTACACATTAGAAATGTTCTTCTTCAGTTATGTGAACCAATACATTTGGACAAGTCTGGGCAGTTTTGTGGATTCCAGCTGGTGGGGTGAACTTAAGTCTAAACAGGTGCCATTATTTAAAAGCTAGAGCTAGATTGTTATCTTGAACTGCTTTAGCCCACTTGAAGGCAGTGGAATTGCACCCATTGGCACCTGTTCAGGTTCTTAACCACCGAGTTTGTTCTCATTTTGAACTTCAGGAAATTTTATTCCAGTTGAAACTTTGAATAAGGAAGGAGCATGGTCAATTCTTTAGGTAACAATGGAGATAGCATGGTATTAAAAGGATAGGTATTTTAARTGATATATCTATTTTTAGTGTCTCAAATGTTTTCCAGTTTGAGGAAACTACAGTAAAAATATTGGGGTATTCTTTTAGTGTAAAAAGAACTTTTTTGTTGATAAACTTATGCTGTTTCAGTGATCTTAATAATAGATCTGGAAACCATTTCTAGGGAAGGAGAGAGGTTCAGCACATCTCCTTACATGGTAGCTATCTCAAGTTTCAGTTGTTTTCTGACACTTTTGGCATCTTTGCTTACAGGGCTTTTTGCTTTTTTGTCAAAAAATAAAAAAATAAAATAAAAATAATAAAAAMAAAAAAAACCAAAAAAAAACAAAAACAAAAACAAAAACAAAAAAAAAACCCCAGGAAAGTTCTCTCCAACCTAGAACACTGTGATTCTCATCCTTTAATTAATTGTCAAAAGCCTGGTGGAGGCAAATCATTCAGGATGATGGCAGTGATAAATACAGGTTACTAGATGTTGAGGATAAGTTATCTGTGTGCTTTTTATGGTGTTAAAAGTAAGAGATAAGATCTAGGTACATGAAGGAACATTAAAAAACACATCGGGGAGAGATGATCATTATTCTAAACTCCTTTCACAAGAAGTGAATGCTTCTTTCTTGCTTCAAGATGAGAACAGGCAGATGACTAAAGGTCTGGTCACTTGAAATCCTTAGTTCCTCACACAGGAATAAGCACTCAACACAGTTGCATTTAATGTGATTTTAAAAAAACAAAACAAAACAAAACAAAAACAACAAAAAAAAAAMCAAAACCAAAAACCACACAAAACCAACAGTAGCACAGACAGTTCTTTGGAACAAAGACTTGTAGGTTTGGTTGATAGCTAATGGTCTTGTGCAAAAAAGCAGAGAAGCTTCACGTAGATAAGACTAAAAGTAATGTTATGACTATGAAGTTGTTTAAGAATCAAAATTTATAACAAAAGTAGTCACCTGAGCCTATTTATATTTCTATCTGATGAGGTTAACTGCGTTTTTAAGGTAGCTTGTTGATGGAAACTTTTGTTGTACTTACATTGGTGATGCAAAAAAGGGCAAGTAGGAAAGTGCCAAAAGAAACACCAAAGGTGAAGAGCTTTCTATGCTGCTTCAGAATTTGGAAATCGTCTGCCAAGCCAGTGATGACAGCCTCCATTCCGCCCATCTGAGGAAGGGAAGGCAAGAGCTCTGGTTAAATGCTACTGACCGTTCTAAATATAGATCGAAGAATGTAAAGCAGCTTGTATAATTAATTCCCAACCACTGTATGATTTCTGACATTTCAGCTGTAAATCACTGGCATTCTGAGGTATAATTTATTTTCTCATGGTAGCGAACTGGGTCAGGGAACTGGATATCAAGTGCCATGGTTGGTGGCTCGATAGCTGAATCCTCTGTGGACCCTTTGCTGACTCACCAGGATAGTAAGTAGACAGTACTTTGGGAAAAATAATGTACATTTCAGTATACTTTGGGGGAAAAAGCTGGTAGCTTAAGTAACCAAACTCCTTAAGAGATTTCTAATATAAAGACAGATACAACAAGCACCTAGGGRAAATGTACTGAACAAAGATTCCGTTTAACCATTGATTAACCAAATCCAGTTTGACAAAAATCTTTACAGACCTGGAGGAATCACTGCATAGGAAGCCTGGTGTAATTTTTTTTGTTGACAACATGAAATAATTTTACTTCATTTTCTAGAAGTTAATGCTGAACATTAATCATTGTTTTGCAATACAGGAAAGGTACTTTCCAAGTTTTCATTGAGATTGCTGGGTTATGTAGGTTGTTATGAATTTTAATTGTTTTCCACCAATGAAAGCATTCCCCCCCCCACCCCAAGAAGTTGTGAAAATGAATTCCAGTCTCCTGTCATAATAAATTTATTTAATGTTTTGGGGAGGCTGGATTCCATGCTTTTGCTGATGCTGAAAGATCACGGCAAGACCTGGAGTGGTTGGTGCAATACAATAGTTGGTTAGCAGGTGCTGACATAGCCTGTCCCTTTCCTATAAGAATTTGATGAAACCAACATCTCTGGTTGAAATCAGTAGCAGAGAATTATCTCTCTAGAATTTGAGTGATTCCTGTCTAGAGCCAAATTTCTGGGGGCAGTGGACCTATTTTTTTTTAAAGGTGACTAATGTTCAAAGTAAAATGTCCCAAAACCTAGTGTAGGCTTGTATTGTCTGGGGGGTCATCAGTGAGTGCCCTGCAGTTAAGATGGGTTAATATTTCGTGTTCTCYGAAGTTGTTACCGTGTTGGCACTTAAATGGTCTTGGAGAAGTTGAAAATGGAAAGAGACAGCTTGGATTATTTCGGCTAAGGACCACTTCTTAATGTATCACGATTTATTCCCTGTGTTAATTCCGTATGCCAAGCTAGATAGATACCTACTCCAAAAAATGTTTGCAAATATTTGTTCCATTTTCTGTCCTTTTCATTGTTGCTTGCTTAAACTTGCATGATCAGATTTCTCTTTGCTTAAACATTTTGACAGTTCCATTTTTGTACAGATGTCTGTGTTTCTGTGCCAGTGCAGGCTTATATGCATGAATAAAACTATTCATATATAATTCTTCCTCTTTAGCTTTGGGGTTATTTGATTTTTTTTTTTTTNTTTTTTTTTTTTTTTTTTTTTTAGCTTTAAAAATTTTAATTTTCCGTTCAGGGACTTGATTAGTCAAATGTAGGGGGAGAGTTGAGAAGACCACCATAAAAAATACTGCATGACCTGAGTTTTCTTAGGTAAACGATGAAAAATCCTGAACAAAACATGAACAAGCAAATCCCTCCCCTTTTAGAAAGAAACAGCTAAACTCGGCCACAGTTTATCAGTTCATAGTATTTTAATTAGCTTCACAAGAAAGAGCTTTCTCCACTTGTAGGAAAAGTGTGTTCTGCAATCTAAAGCCCTGCGTCTTTGTCACTCAAATGTTTCTTTACRTTGCCTTAAATTTACTGCTGTTGCAAAGTTAACTGTTTTGGATCTAAACACTTCTGAGCGTGTATTTTCTTCTTCTTAATTCTGTGCTGTTCCTGCTGGTCATTCATGCCCTTCCACTGTGCTAAACCCTTCCTTTCCGTGCTTCGTGTTTGCTTACAGTTGAAAAATGGCCAAGCTATAAACCCAGATATAATCTTGCCTCAAACTTTTGAATAAGGATTCAGATCTTAGTGTATAAAGACAAACTTCATTGAACCTGAGCTGGAATCCAAAAATCCAAACACTTCGGAAACATTTAGACCTGAATCGACCTTTACAGCTCAGACCTCACTCCACAAGATCTCATTCAGCTCTTTGCCAATGATTATCAAAGCTTCCTGCTGCAACCTCATTTTTCTTAGTTTTGCTCTCCTCCATGGCAGTTCATTCTTTCCCTTTCTTGTCCTTGAAAATGAATGAAGTTTTCTGAAGTTGTAAGCAATGGAAACACTGGTTTTTGTCATTTCCAGCAAGAAATTCCTAGATCAGCTCTGTACATTCAGAACTACAGAAGAGACTGCTATGCTTTAGAATAGTAAGAAACCCCTACCCTACTAAAAATGATGAATTTTTGTTCATGGTTCACTATTCCTTGAAGACCCTGTTTGTTTTTCTCAGAAATTAATCAACCTTTAAGCTAAATATAACAGGATGTCTTGATGCCTCTTTGGCAAGAACAAAGCATTACAAAAGTTGTTAGGGGACTTGGAATATTTTCTGGGCTGAAGTGTCTGTGATCCTGAATATCATGGTACAGTAAAAGTCATCACRTTATGGAAAGAGCAAATACACTCATTAGACTAGACATTTTACAGTAAGATAGTAGTAAAATGAAACCACTATGGAAATATTCTGGTGTGATTTTTAAATTGTGACTAAATTTACAGGAAGTTCTGTATCATTGCTTGTAGAAAAAAATCAGGCTACCTTCAGACATTGTGTATCTTGAGCAGATTAATGAATTTCAGCACATGTAAAAATCTCTTCTAGAAACCACTCTACTCAATGCCTTACTGTGGCTTGTGTTTTGCAAGTAGGGTGCCAAAACCTTATTGCAGGTTCGTAGTAGTAATAGTTCATAGCAGTGATGTTGGGTCATACCTTTAAATAGTAATAATTGTTGATGAACAGCCCCTCTGTAAGGTCATGAAAAAGCAGCAGTGAGTAATTATTTGCTGGCTTGTAAAAGATTTGATCTTTTCCTAAACCTCTTAAATATTGTGAGTCTTTGAAWATACTGCCAGGAGTAATACTATTGGTATGTTGGCTGTGACTGTGAAAACAGATTCAGGGAATGTACAGAATGTTTATCTGAAATGTAATAAAGCCCCTGTTTAAGGTTGATACCTCTCCAGTTAGAGAATATAACAGTAAAGGAAAAATGTCAAGGCTAGAAGGAAAAAATACTCACAGAACTGTCGATGCCAAGAGTAAGGAGCATGATGAAGAATACCACAGCCCAAAATGTAGATCCTGAAAGAGTTGAAATTGCCTCTGGATACAGGATGAAAACTAAACCAGCTCCTGAAATAGAAAAGAAAAAGGAAAAAAAAAAGTATTACTAAATGATGTTTCTTAGCCTCACAAAAGTGTTCATTTTAATAAGATAAATTATGACTAAGTTGACTTTTACATCAGTCCACATCACGCACTGAGTAGCTGTTAAAAAAAATCTGCATTATACCAAAAATATATCCAAAATACTTTAATAATGTACTCATGACAGTTTTGTGTTAAAAAAAAATCTGTCCCATTCTTTTCCACTTCTAATAATCTTTCATGGGATTCACAACCTTACTAGCTATTTTTCAACTATGTAGTAGAGAGGGAACCCTGTGGACGTGGACTCCACTGTTTGGCAGGAGAACTCTTGGATGTGATGAGAGATACAGGAACTGAAATCATGGGTGACCTGTTACCAGTGAAAGGACTCTACAGCTAAGCCTACCAGAAACATCCAAAACAGTAACCRATGGCACTGAACAGTAATACTTTCACAAGATACTGTGCAGTGGTAAATGCCTGTTTGTTGCACAGGCTGAACTTGTGAGGGGCAAGATGTCAGGGAACCTCAATTCAGTAGAGGTGAGATGAATCGATACCGTTTAGAGTTCACATTTCAGCAAGGCCTGTACACACAGAGTTTTAGTTCCAAGTAATTTAATTCAGGCCACTTCCATGAGATTTTTACACACTTGTTTGAAACAAATATAAACACATTTGCAAAGAAATGGTGAACAAAAAGTAGTAAAACTAGTATAAAATTAACTTCCTACCTTCAGTGGCTACATCCTCAATTTTAACTTTGTGCTCATGAGCCATGTAGCCCAATATGGAGAAAATTGCGAATCCTGAGATGAAGCTTGTGACACAGTTAATGGTACTAGTCAGCAAAGCATCCCTAATGATGGAGAGAAGAACAGGCTAGTGAAAACAAACACTTTAAGAACTAGGTGGGAATTGTCTTATAGCGATAGGAAGATTCTTGTGAAAATGCTAATTGTGCAATTATCCTGATGATCAAAAGCTTATATCAGCATACTATGCTAAGAAATGACCTACTTCTGTTTACTATTTTGATTTAAAACTGAGTTCTGTTCAAAAAAATCAACAAAGCTATATTAAATATTAAGATATTAAAGAGTAATGTCATCATCCTAGCTGGTAGCCGTAGCATAGCAAGAGCGTGGCCTGAAGTGAAAGAGCCTTGCTATTCATCAATTCATGTGAGCAGATATTCAGGAGTATTTTCAGTGCATTTTTAGCAAACTGTGCTGCCATTCAGATGGCACTGGATAACCATCCTTAATCTGTAATGAGGTCCTTTCATCTATGAAGTCGGCTAGGCTTTTCTGAAAAAAATACAACTCTTGTTGATCAGATTGTTACAATAGTTTAAAGGTTAAATATTATACAGTGTGCGTCATCTAGTAATGATTGTACAAAGTTGTGGTTTTTAATCAATCTGCCATGGTATTATGATAGACGTACGAGTTTTCCTGGGTATTAATAACCCCTATTACCAAACCTAGCTTGAGGATAAGTAGACCATACGTCTTTAGATGTCTGCCTAATCTGCACAGTGTCTTGTATGTAATCTTTTGCTGCATATGACCTTCAGAACAGAGGACATGGCTCTGTGAACATCAGTAATGCCAAACAGTGCTTTAATAAGCAGAAAGTAAATATGATTTCCTTTCATTAGTTACACTACCCAAAAACATAGGTGCCATACACCAAACTTTATCCTCTTCCTTATATTACTTTATTTTGATAACATTGAAGAATTTATGTCCTGCAATTCTTTAAGTGTTTTCCTGGGGGAAGGCTGCAGGATCAAGAGAGACCAGATTGGACCCATAAACTCAAATTCTTTTCAGTCATTAAAGAAGAAAATTGCTAGGTATTTGTCACTGATAAGATGGCAACAGTATTTCTTCTTTCCCACAATTCAAAAACATTCTTATGCAAGTGAATAATGCTTCTTTTCGCTTAGTCAATAACTGGATTATGTGATGCTTATCTCCTTATAAACTGAGCTGAGCTAGCTTTTGGTATTTTGCATGTAAAACTAGATCATAATTTAAGTACAGATCCTCATATTTTCTGGCCCTGATTTTCAGTATTGTTACCCTACCTTACATTACTGACTCTATTCCTCTGAAGGAAGGTGTGTTGAAGGGACAGTAGGTGGGACAGTATAGTGCCAAGTCACGGCCTTCATTTGGAAACAGTACTATTTTCAATTTGTTCTGTTTCAAGAAAGCTTTTTGAACAAAATATATCAGCACATTATGGAATTATTTGACCAAAAGAAGGATATTTTTAAGTGTTGTAAATGGTACTGAATTGAAGCTTGGTTTTATGGTTAGAACTAAAACACAGTATTTAATGAAACTACAGATTACTCTTACAGGGAAGGCAAGGCTTATGAAGCAACATTGAACAAATACAGTAAGCTAGGAACTAAATAATATGATTTCAAATATAGTCTGTGGTGTTTTCTTAGTTTCAGGTGGATTTTTTCCATTTCAGAGCAAAATTAGAAACAGAAGAAAAACAATTATATAGGGAGCTGCTATGAGATTAATGCAGAATTATTTGCAGAAGACGTTAAATGTTATTTTGGAAGATTGCTATGGCTAGCGTTCTAACTGAAGGGTTCTCAAACCTGGTAATATTACCTACTGCAGATAATCAGCTGGCAACCTAAAGTCGCTCTGGATTAAGTACAAAGCTCTCTGAAGTCAGTGGAAGTATTCCATGATTTTGGCTTTCAATCTGTTTAAGGCAGTTCACGTCTATATATTTTCTTGTACCTTTTCACTTTAACATTTTTTTTGCCATCCTTCAGTTCACAATGTATTTGTAATACATGTTCTTTCTGAATTTATATTTCATGGGAAATTTTAAAGCGATGCTTGTTTTCATTCCAAAATGGAATGTTAACGAAACTTCTAAATGTTGGAAGTTCTCAGAAGGTGCGGAGCAGTTCTGGTTGAATTTCCATGGCGGTGATTCAGCAAAACACTTACAAACGGACTTGATTTAAAGTGCATTCCTAAATTGGAGCTCAACGTAAACTATCAGAAATATAATCCCAAAGCACAGAAACACTTCTGGAAACTGGAATCCTTCTGCTTTTAGTTCCTGGACCAATAAGATTTCATCCTGTGTTCACTGTTGCTCTTAATGGTACTTTTGAAAGGCAAACACAAGCACAGTTTATACAGCTGTCTAAAGTCCAAACCTAATCCCATTCTGTTTTGCTGTACAGCAGATAACTTGGCAGGTTCCTGTTGCTAAAATTTCAGTAAGGAAGACAGTGTTTCAAGATTTGGGTTGGTTGCTATGTCCACACGAGACTGACCATTAATAAATGACTGAAGATAAAAAGATAGCTTAGTACTTATTCCAGCTGCAGTTAGAGTAAAATAGTATCATTCTGAAGCAGTAGTGAAAGAATAGGCTGTCTTACCTGTAACAGTTGTTGTCAAACTTATTGTAACTGGCAAATGCAATTAAAACGCCAAACCCAGCTCCTAAGGAGTAAAATATCTGAGTAGCTGCATCAATCCATACCTGCATAATGACACCAACATTGTCAGTGTCAGTTCAGTCCAAAAGATACATCAGGGAAATGCAAGAGTGTACAAGACAACTGGCTTTTGAAAAATGATCAGCATTCATGCTTATGGGAGTGTAAGTGCTTCTCAGCCCCCATAAGATGTCACATGGAGCACAGTCATGGTCTGGAATGGCTTAACCCGAAATGGTAAGGGCCGAAGCAGTGGGCAAGTTCTCAGTGCATGCACGCTGCAGCCATGGTGGGGTGTACCACTTGGAGCTGTACTTCTGAGCTTTTGCCGAGTACTGAAATGATTACATGATTTTTCTCTCGGGTGACAGAAATACACTTCCAATAGTTCTTGTTCCAAGTTAGTTTGGAATGTACAACCAGAAAACTAAAAATAGTTAATGGGTCAAGAGTTACAGGGCATTTTCTTTCCCATAAGAGAGCTTTCTTCATGGGACTGTTAGTACACTTTATATGATGCTTTCTTGTTTCAGAAGCTGAAGCACGACTGACATGCTGTGAACAGAACCATGCAGGTTATCTGTCACCTTTCCCACTTAGTTGGAGATGGAGTTATTCCTGTGATAGTCATTAAATTTCAGTTTAGATGCAGCTTGGTCATTTTAAGAATTGTCCACTAGGGAAAACATGTTTTTAATGCTATAAAATTTTCTAAAGTGACCCTCCAGCCCAACATCTGCTCAAGATGTGCAGACAGCAGTCAGGAACAATGCCACAGTGCTGGTCTCCTGAATCAGAAGCCTGAAAATAGTCTACCCTGGTTAATGAAGGCTTCACTTGGTTGTTACACAGAGATATTTAAACAAGCATCTTCAACAAGGGTAATGAAGTCAATGGAGTGAATAATACTCAACATTTCTCAAAATGAGATCTTCAGTGTTTGATTAAATCTGCCAAGTGCTCAAGACCACGAAAAGCACTGGATTTCATCTCCATCCATCTCTACAAAATCAGATCCAATGTATCTATTCAGCTGCGGCTTTCTGACAGATCTAAGCGGCTTATGAGCTCTATCTGCATTGGGATTTTAATGCTAAGCTTTCACATTTGGCCCAGTGGAAAGAGAGTGCCTTATCCCATCCTACATGATATATGAAAGCACTTACGTTACTGATCTATTTTTTTCTCAACATAGATGATAGATGCTTTCAACTGCCTGCTGAAGACTGTGAACCATTTATTGAACTCTGGATTTGTAGAGAAACTTAATTTTATGAACTGTTGAGAGTTAATTACTTGAAAGATAATATGAAGAACAATCTATGATGTGTTTATTGCAAACCAGTGGATAGGTGGATATGATTTTTCTCAAATTGCAGTTCATACAGGACTTTTGGGTATCATGGATTTCTTTTACTAAATAGCAAAACAATCCTGTAAAATTAATTCCTTGCTCATTCCTTTTATATACCAAGTTACATCTTAATATTCTATCTCCTCACAAAGGTTGAAATCAAACAGGGTTGTACTCTCTGAAGAGTGTTTATGTGGATAAGAGTGCAGAAGGAGGGATGCAAAGCCTCCTATAGTTTTTCTTGTTTTTTAAAACTTCCCATAACTTGTGTTGTTAATGAAGTTCCTGAAATTTTTTTAAAATAAATTTTTCTTAAACTATAACTAGATCTGCATGCTGCCACCATAAGGCASTTGTTTTTAGTGGTTCTCTAGCTCTTTTGTGTCTTGCCAGTGGAGTTGTACTCATTATACTTCCCCTTTCTTACTATTGAAGCACCGTTAAGCATCTGCTTAAGTCCTGTTGATTCAAATAAGAGGTTAGCACCTGCTGCCTACCAAAGGAGTTATGCATATGCTTAAGTATCTGTTGAGTAAGAGTCTTGGCTCATAGTAGCTGATTAGGAAACAAATTGAGAAGATCAAGGTGAAGGGAAAAAAGAGCAGAAACCAGAAATTCCTTTAGAACTAAGATTAAATGCAAAACATCCCCTTTCTTATAACAAAGCAGGATGTGAAACAGACAGTGGGGCTGGTTCTTCTGCAGTTTATGCTCATGTTCTCTGTTCACTTCAGCTGAATGGCTTCTGATTGATGCATTAGTCTAATATATKTTATGGTAGGATATTGTTTTTATATGCATTAAAAATGAAAAAACAGAAACATTTTACAGGAGGCAGTCATCAATCTTTCCAGCTTTCTTCATGGTTGTTATGCCATTATAACTTTTGTGCATATTCTTTCTTGTGTATGTGGATTTAAAGAATTACTGTGCTGTGTGGGGAGGAAACATTGTCTGCACCCCCAGATGTTATATAATCTTCAGGAAACTTGTTAACGTGTATGAAAGAGCAAATATCTTCTCATGTCTGATTTAACTCTGTATTTAACGCCGATTCCTTTAGCAGAAGTGTAGCTGCTGTTTTACACAGATGTTTAATATATCCATTTGTGCAGTGGAGATTAGTATTATGGCTTTGTAGCTTCTGGACTTTCAGCAAGGAACATAGCTAGGCATTGGTCTAGTTAAGAGGTTCTCAGGTGAATATCTTTCTCTCCTTTTTATAGAGRCAGCCTTTGTGGATTCAATATCCCTGAAAATTGAGGTGTCTCAGGGCTTGCTTAGTGCTGTGCACTATGTAGCCCTATAAAATGAGGCAGACCTTGACACTGATCAGGATGCTCTAAGGTCTTTTAGAAGAGCATTGGCAGGGCCCTCTGTAGATCATTACTGTTTGTGACTTACGATGTTTCTTTGTTAGATTCTTCATTTGGGAGAAAAAAAATCATAGATCAGAAAGGTTCAGGGACACATTGACATAGAAGTGAAGCAGGAGTCTATTCTTCGGAGCCTGAGGACAAAGACACCTGCTGCTGCAATAGGCTTTTGTGTCCCAGTCTCCGAGCAGGAGAAAGGCTGATGTGACAAAGCAGTTTGTGAAACTTCTCCTTATAAATGATCTTTAGCCTTTTAATATTCTAGAGCAACTTTTTTTGTTGTTGTTTGAAAAATTTAGTCGTCAAAACAAATAACTTTAGGATCATCCAAATAGCAGCTGCAGAAATACTAAGCCAAGAAAGAGCAGTGCACAGAATATCCCTCCAAAAGCAGAAGGCAGCTATGATTATGGAGGCCTAGATTCTGAACTGATGCAAGCTGGCACAGCTCCACAGACATCTAGTTGAACTTGTGATGTTTTTTTCCAAACAGCACTTAAAATATATAAGAAAAATTTAAGCACCTCCTTTGTTCATCCTTGCATCTTTGTATTTATGTGTATGCATAAACGTCAGCTACTGAGGTGGCTACTGCATTGGTGACAAAGGTGGATGAAAGTCCCATATTTGAAGTTCGGTTTGACTATTCCAAAAATGGAGTGAGATGGGGTCTGGGTTCTGGTGATAACTTCTGTTGTTGAAGAAATGCCAGTTCCCAAATTTGGTATTACGAAACCAAGGAAGGATTGTTTTGCTAAGAGTATATAAAATAGGTCTGTATTCTAACACTCAAGGTCTTTGTCTGCCTTTGTAATTATTGAGGAAAAATCAAGATAGCATGCATAGGAGATGTACAGTGCAACTATGTACAGACTACAGACATCTCTGAAAGCTCCAAATTTTTGAGACAGTTCATTTCCTTCTAGTAGAACTATGTCCTCGCTTTTTAGTTTTGTAACCATTTGAATGGCCTTGTGACCCATCCACAGAGATACCACTGTCTTATAAATGATTTATGATATTTTTAGAATAGCACAGTGGTAAGATCTATCTGTAGTCACCAGATCATTGTTCTTTGTAGGTCTGAAATGCTGGTGATTTCATGAGTTAGTGACTCATAGATCTTGCTTTACAATGGATGAAATAATTCTTAGTTCCAAGGTACTCTACAAATTGAGTTGGTTTGCATATATTTAATGAGAATGTCTTGCAATGTTGTTAAATGATACAGGGAAATGTACGTTACTTTTAATAGTAAGATAAGAACATCACACTATTGAAAATCTCATTTGTATGAAGGACCATGATTAGGTGAGTTAGTCCTGACTTAGTATGTTTAGCAAGGTTTTCATAGGCCAGGATTTTTGTTTACCAGGTTAATGTTTAACCTAGTGATTCAAAAAGCAAAATTTTCTTCTTCAGGAATTCTTAGCCTTTTGAGAACTAAATTTTTGCATGACTCAATTTTCACGTGTAAAGGATACCGCAGTTTACAGGGTGCACAGTCAAAGCATGGACTTTAAGGGACTACCACGCCTGAAACTGCCCTCATACAGTTTTTTCTTTTGTGGTCAGAACAGTTTGGGTTCAGGCTGAGATAGTCCTGTTATGGAGAGTGTTGGAAAGTTAGACTATCAGGGACAGTGGACTAGTGCTTATGCAAAAGCGGAAGTGTGGCTATGTAATTTCAGAAATTAGCTTTAATATTTTCAGTTTTAATAAGAGGGGCAACAGGTTTAATAATAACAAGGGAATGAGAGCAGAAGAGTACACTTACTGTGGCTTCTTTTAATCTTCTGAAATCTATGTGCAGGTAAGCATTTATTCCATTGTATGCACCAGGCAGGGTTATTCCATGTATTAACAAGACAAATAATACAACATAAGGCAAAGTGGCTGTTATCCAAACAACCTGCAGACAACAGAGATCCCAAAGGTTAATCAGCTGTTACAGAAGATTGAAGAATGTGTGAAAAATACAGCTGGCACTTTTTTGATTTTGTCCATTCAGTTCGATGGAGAAGCTCTTTATAGGACGTCTTGGGGGAAAATGCTGTTATGAGGCTTTATGTATGTATGATTACAGATACCAGTAGGAGACAGTTTTGACATACAGAAGACTTGGAGTGCTTATACGTTACCAGTGTGTGTTAGACTGCTGATTAGCTGTTCAGCTATATATTCGTTTACTAAACAAGTGCAGTCATTGCCTGATGTTAGGTGATAGTTTCATGAAAATGTACAAAAAGCTCTCACATGTATCCAACTAGAATTTCTGTTGAGGTGTTTTCTGAGGGATGTCAAAGAGTAATTTCAAATTACTTTCATCAGATATTTCTCTTGTCATGGCATTTTATATAATAAAACCAAAGCATCTTAAACCATCAAAACATTAGTACATTTGGCTAAGAATAGAAGGCACATTTAAGGTGATTTAAAGTCTTTCAAAATATTTTCTGGATGAGACCACTAATGCTGAATTGAAAGTAATATGCTAATAAAATTTCCAGTTGGAACATCACACAAGCAAAACTTGTAAATAAACTAAAGGCAGAATCTGGATTGTGTATTTCCACTGAACATACATGAAGGCCTCTCACATGGTTTGGTCCCTGAGGATCCCTCAGAAGCAGTGTTTAGTCTCTTGCTTTCTAAAATTAGGAGACTTCTTAAAGGAAACAAAGAACRTAGTTGAGATAGAAGGACAATATTAGCTCTACCTTTCCTGAAGTCTTCACGCCTTTCCACAGACTAAAGAAAAGAATGATTACCACCACCAAGAGGCAGAGGGAAAGTTGCCAGCGAGGCAAGCCAAGGTCGTGGATTCCACGGCTTTCATGCAGGTGCAGAACTCCTCGCCTACATACCAGACACACAGAAACAAAGCGAAGTCATTGGGGGAAAAAGGTTTTTACATATCTCATCCTGTGGGCGCAGAAATGGAAGCTGCACTGCAGTAGTAGCTGCCCTACTGGCATCACTAGCAGTTAGTGAAATCTGTTTTGTGAAGCCATGTATTGTGCTTCTTCCCACAATGCCTTTATGTTCTCACTGGCCCATCTGTGTCTGTTTAGCACCATAGTGCCATAATGATAGCACTCTCTTCTCTCCTTCACTGGAAGTGTTTGGGGATTTTGGAAGTGTCATTCATTGATTCTTGCTTGAATACTGAACAGATGCCCAGAGAATCTCCATCCTTGGAGATTTTAAAACTTGGCCAGTAAAGGCTTTGAGCAGACTGATTTGCTTTTGAAGTTAGCCTTGCTTTGGGTAAGGAGTTGTATTAGGTGACCTTCAGAGATCTCTTTCAACCTAAATTATTCTGTGATTCTAGATAAGCAAACAGCTGGCTTCCTGCAACTTGGGCGGTTCCAAAGTTAGTTTCAATTTCTTTTTGAATAGGCTATTGTCGGGCTGCAAAAAAGTGGTTGGATAGGAAAAGCAACAGTTGGTAAATTTAAATTGGATATAGTGCTCTGTGTTGTTCACTGAGATAGTGGAGTGATAGCAGAGGAAATTCTGTTGCTTACCAGGGCAGGCTAATTCTTTTGAGATCTACACAATGAATGGACGGAAGTGTAGAAAAGAGTGTTTGTCCCCATGACTGCTGATATCTACAGTTAGAGTTGTCAAAACACATTGTGTGCAACAGGCACAGGGATATGGGAGAGATCTTATAGTGGATCTCCCTTGCTTTAAATCAGTTCTATGCTGTTGAAGTGTCTCTTGCTGCTTTTTCAAATCTAAAAAATGCAGAAATATTTTGCTTTACTGAAAGCTGTATTTGCAAAGAGGAATGGCATTGTGGCTGGAGCCCTGCACTAGAGCAGAATTGCAGAGCTAACTCCTGGTTCTGATATGGATCTACAGGATGCTGGCTCAGGGATTCAGTTTCTTAGTGTTTCAGTGCCCATCCAGATAAAATGGTCATGACCTTCCTTGTCTCCTCCCCTTTCTCTATCACCTTTTATTTGCTATGTACTTTTTGGGTAAAATAGAAAGTTGATCTCAGTTGGCTTTTCTTAGCACCATGAGAGTACAAACAAATCAAATGAAAGAAGCCCTTTTCACTGGAGGACCTTGACATGTTTTATGAAGATAACTACATTTTAGAGAAACTGAAGTACTGAGTGATTTGCCCTGCATGACTGCAGACATGTAGAGACTAAATCCTGAGGAGTATAATTCCAGCCTTATTGGCTGTCTGCATACAATCTCTTACTAGATAGACGGTGCTTCAGAATTAACTTAAGCACTTGTCTTATCAAGTCAGAGATGAGTGAGATAGTTGAATAAGTTCCAAGATAGGGCAAACCTGTGTCAGCTTAAATGGGGAAAACTGAAAAATGTCTCTGTACTACTTAAACTGTAGAAACATGCTGGGAAAATTAAGGCCCATTAGAACGATCCATCTAGTAATATGAAAGAGTTGCATACCATTCCCTTTTGATTCCTAAAGCATCAAGATATGATCAACTTAAGAATTGTAATAGTTCTGCTTCTGTTGTTTCTCATGTTAATAAAAAATGCTGTATTTTTGGACTGTTTCTATGATTTATCACAGGTTGGATAAAAGATACTTGTAGAAAGCATCCTCCTAAATTAAGCAGCTGATCTATTTCTGTTGCATTGTAAGGCTAATGACAAGTGAGGCATTAAAAGGGTAGTGACCATGTGTTTGTGCATATACTCAAGAATGTTCCTATTTAGAAAGTATGAGGTGAGTTTAACTCTTATTATACAGCAATATAACTATATAATAATGTAGCTGTTACCTGTGGAAACAGTAGAACATAGAGGTAGACTTCTTGATATCTCATCTGAAAACCTATTATCTTTAATTAAATGTAAATAAATAGGTAGGTCTCATTCAACTTTTGCTTAGAGTGTGAGTGAAAGCTACTTGTATTTCTGCTAATAAAGTATAATTTGCCAGAGGATCCACAGGTGTAAGTGAATCCTGGGCAGGGATGCCTGATTCCATTCTAAACTTACCAGCTTGGGCATTGATAAAGAGTTTTGTTTTGGCAATTTGTGCTATCACAGTTACACTGCTATTGCTATCAGAGCTGGATGTTGTAAAGAAAGTCCTTTGAATTATGATGTGTAGATGTCTACTCAGAAAAACTGAATCTGAACTTGCATTCTTTGTGCCCATTTAACTTTTTATTCTTCTTGCCCAGATATTTTTCTGGATTTGTAAAGACGCCTGCTTCCTTGTGTGTTTGCTTTCCAAGAAGCAGCTAGCAATGTGTCTTACTGTTTGGAACACTTGCCAGAACTGCCATTTCAAATGTGGGATTCCCAGGATTTTCAGGAGAATCTCCATTCCAAGAGTTCTGCTCCCTTAATCAGGGATCATAAAATAGGAAAATAGTTTTGTAACCAGTCAAAACAGCTGTGTAACTGGGCAGCTAAGCAAGGAAATCTTCGTAGACAGCTGCTGTTTCTGAGCTGTAATTCTGGCGGTTTTTGCTTCCTTTTCCTTTTTTCTTTTTTGTTTTTCTTTGTGACCTCTGAAGATAAGTCATAGAAGCTTTCCGAAAGATGCCCTTTTTGAGGGTTGCTGGGAAGTAGTTCGTGAATCTTTACCTATTAGAAGCTACATTTCTCTTCCGGCGGCACCATAAAGTATAAAAGATCTAGTGCTAGACTGTGATTTAGGTTAAGATGTGCTGACATCTGAAGAGATGGAGGAAAGAAGCAGCAGCCAAAGTATTAGATAGACTAAACCTTCTTAGTTTGAAGGATATAGCTCTGTAATGTTCTTTGAAAAACAGTCATTTTTTGGAGAAGGGCAAATTTGAAAAGAACTTTGCATTCATCATGTTCATGCAAGTTAGCATACATCAGTGTTGCTATAGAAAATGCAGTTAGCTCCCTTATGCCACAATTATTCTTGTTTCACATCAAGGAGTATTTATTTCAGGAGCAGCTGAGGCTGTTTTTAGCCTGTCTCTGTTAAGGCAGGTTGAGTGATAAATCCCTGACTGGCTCCTTTAGATTATACTCAGTCACTTCCCTTATACTGGCCACAAAGAGGAAAATGTGAAGTAAGAGATACTGCAAGATTCCCCATTCAGGAAGGTCTGAGGTCAAAACACCTGAATTTTCAGCCTTTTGATATTACAGCAGAATAATGCAACGTGCCCAACATCCATTCCTGAATTGAGGTTGCCTTCACTAGCTGCAGGATTTCCCAGTGCTATAAAGACATGTACAAGTCATAGAGAAAATGGCATAAACTGACCTGGCTTAAATCCCTAAGCCAGGGAACAAGAGGAGATACAGCACCAACTAGTATCAGCCTCTGTTGTCTGTCAACTTCTTTAAACTATGTCTACAGGTACTTAGAATGTCTTTAAGTAAAAACTTCTGAAAGTGATTCTTGTTCCATAAGTAAAAAGATATTTGTCCAATTCTGCTAACAAAATAAACTCTCATAATTCACAACTCTGAGTCAAAGAGAAAGGAAAAATCAGAGGCAGTAAGACAACTAGAATTAGTATTTTGCCTGCAGATTGTTGTTATTGAGAAAAGAATGAAAGTAGATGAGAAATACGTGCAAAAAGGAGAAGAAAATGTTATGGGGGAAAGATTGAGAATAAACATTAACAGATGGAGCTGACAAAGTAGAACTGGGACCTATTATGTTACGCTGAGCAAAATACAAGAGGAGCTAATAAATTGTTTAAGCTTTCTGATGTTCTAGTCAGAGCTCTAGCAATATTTAGTTAGTACAGCACCAAGAATCAAAGAACATGCATTAGAGATAAGAAATTAACTTTTTTTTATCAGGGATTTGTGCAAAGGAGCCTGATTTATGCTAAGACTGCTTTCTATGTAAGGGAGTGTAAATTACATTTGCAATGACTTTGAGACTGTACATCACTGTAAGTATGGGTTCCAAGAGTCTTTCTGCCTATCTTCAAGAGGAGCAGGAATGTGAAGGGATTTCAGATCGAAGCTGCCTTCAGAGATTCTGGTTTCTCTCTTTGGGAGATTTCTTCTGGTCCTCTCTGCTCCTCTGTGCTCTCTGCGGGGAAGATTTCCCTAGTCACCCAATAACTCTGACACCAATTCTTGTCCTACTTCCACACTGCATTCAGCTAAAGGGAAATAGTTCACCTCCATTGAAATCAGCAAACAGCAATTTGTTTGCTGGTACCACTGTCTTCTGTTTTGTCTTTGTGCAGCTCTTGGGTCCTCTTTAATTTGGTGTCAGATCGCAAAGAACCAACAGGAAGCCCAGCTGTTTGGTATTCACACATAAAACCTGCTAAAGACAAATTATTGAGGAGGCAGGAGGGCAGCTGCTCAGTGGGACTCAGTAAATGAAGGATCCGGTCATCATTCTAATAATAGTTGATGTTGGAACCAATAAATTCTTCTCTGTGTCTTAGTGTTCCCATCTATAAAATACGGATTATTACAAACCTTTGCTTTGTCTCCACTCTGAGCAATTCAGAACATACTCTTTATGGAAGCGGTGAGTAGTTGAGTATAAACAGGGAACCAAACCAAAGGAGAAAGAAATGCCAAGGGTCATGATCTGAAAATTACTCTGTATCTTGTTCACTCCAAAACATTTAATCCATAACCAGAAAACAGGAGGTAAGAGTTTTAGGTGTAGAACTCTCCTAGACTTTTTTGTCAGACTGGTTTTCTGAGGACTTTCTAAGGAGCCTTTTGTATTATTCATCCCTAGGGAGATTTACATGATTGTATTTTGGAAATTTAGAAGGTTTTGTACAAGCAGATCAAGTTAAAGGTCTTGGAGTAGGCCTCATTTTTCCAATCCCAAATCAATTATAATTTTAGGTTTCAATCCAAATATGATTACACAGCTCTATAGGCTCATTCTTTCTCTTTTTATTAAAGGCAAAAGTTCTTTGCCTAAATCTGATGTGATCAATAGAAGGGTGTCATTCATCTAAACAATTTTTACATGTGTTGTATCAGATTTGTTCAGATTGCAAAAACGTCATCAACTTGTCAGCAAATTAGTATGTTAACTAACAATTGTATTTGTTAGTTAACATATTAAGTACTTCTAAGAACTTCCAAGTACTTCTAAAAGTTAGTAGTCACTTTTACGGGATCAAACCCAAATGGCTTGCAGAGACTAAGTATCAGCAAATTGGCTAAGGTATAAATAGATATAGTCCTGGTCTCCTGAGCTCTGTTCCTTATTCTGGTAGTTAGACTAGTTTTTTTTGATTTAGAACTTAATGCAAATTGTAAATTGAAGGTGCTAAAAGGACTGTGAGTGTATACAGTGTGCAATCTATAGAAATAAAATTACATACTCAATTTAGAAGGCAATTTGAAGCATGATAATTGTACTCAATTAGAAGGCTCTCCTACATGCATCTCTTGTGTTATATATTTGGGCAACCATAGTTCAGTTGTCATTGCTGCCAGTTTCCTTCGGAGTATAAAATACAGTTGGTTCTTTTATCCGTGGAGGGTTAGGTTATCTGCTTTAATCAGCTGTGGATGGAGTTCTTTTTACACAGAGTTTGCCAGGCTCCAGGTATTTCTACTTCAGGTACAGCACTGCTTAGATTCAGCTGTACTGTTTCCACAGCAGTTTGCATCTACAAGGTGTATATCCACAGCTGTGTGGGGTAGAGCTTGTGGTACAAACCCTGCAGACCTGAGTTGGCTCCATGCAGATTGAACACCGGTGTCTCCTCACTGTAATTCTGGGGCTAGGGGTGCAGTGCAGAGATAGCAGAGTGGAGAGATAGCAGAGTGGCTCCACATGAAGTCAGCAAAGTGCAACAGGGTAAGCCTGGCTTGGACCCAGTTCTGCCATACGTACAGCTGCTGTCTGAGCTGCTTGGGTGCCTCTGGGTGCTTTGTACAGAGCTCTGGGTATGGCATCACTGCAACGCAGAAGGATAGCCTGGCTCCAGGAGAGTGCTCTCCTACAGCCAAGAACATCGAAGAGTGGGGCCAAGCCATCTAACACGCAGTGCTACATGTGCATTACATACCTCTCCCCCAGTGAGCGCTGGGCACACTTCAGAGGCATGCCAGGGGCTCTGCAGCAGCCAGCTTGGGTTCAGCTGGACGTAGTCACTTCAGCTCTGTTGGATACTGCATTGTCTTTTGCCAACACCTTTGTTGTCTGGGTTTTTCTGTTTCTCAAGATATTTCAGCTCCCTCTTGTGTTGGAGAATGGAGCTATGTAATGGACTTAAAGCTACATTTTGGGAATCACTTACAGAAAGATAATTTACCAGTGGCACCCTGGTTGGCATATTTATTATTTGTACTGAATGAAATGGTATTTCTTTTTGAATCACGATAATCCTGAAATTATACACAGCCACTAGGACTAAACTCTTCATTCACTGAGAATGTTTATCTCAACTCTCTAAGTCCTTACCCAGCTTAATTCTCCCATTAACTTAATAATTCTGACCTCCCTTGCTATTTCAGCACATTCAAGTCTGCAAAGCACTCTGAAAAAAAGAGATTTTCAAAATCTGCTTTTAAACCCATTATATTGAGATTTGCAGATAGAATGGAAACACCTGAATTTCACCCCTCCATAGATCTAATGAATACTGAACTCCTGAAAAAAGTTTATTGTTTGAGGGTACATGGCATAGCAGTTAGAGAACATGTGCTCCCAACTGCCCCAGCCCTTAGTCAGCAAGTCAAAGGGTGCTTCAGTCAGTGTTCTCAATGGGCCACGCACTAGCCTAGACAGGAGGGTCATGAAAGAAGAGCCCCAGCCTTTCCAAAGAAGCTGYTGAGCTTTCATGAAGCTTTACTGATTTCAGAAGAGCTGCGTGGAAAGACACAAAGTTGCCAGAAGAAAGTCAACCACAGGAATAGGCCCATGCCCCACAAACTGAGGACCGCTGACACATTTAAACAAATGAATGCTCACTTTATGGTTTGACATTTGTTGTAATGCTGGGTCCTTTACACAGTGAGGTTAAGTTTGTGGATTTTCTTTTTTCTTTTCATGGATCAATGCTTAGATGTGATAGTTTTGGATGAGCAAACACTTCCCCTATAGGAAGCAACACATAGAACAGTAGCGGTGATACTATGTCAGTACTGTGTCATAGAGAACATTTGATGAGAAATGGGTGAATACAAATAAATGGGTGTTTAGTTGTGTGCAACACCTTTATTGGCTTTGCCTTGAGCAGTATGTGCAGGTGGAGATGTTCCACAGAGAAAGGCTCTGCTTCTGCTTGCTAGGATTTCAAATGCAAGGTAATATAGGGGAGGTGCTGTAGCACTGACCTCAGCTGCTGTAGTTATTGCTCAGAGCCTGGTACCACTACCAAACTACATAGGATTCTGTATGTAAAGATAAGCAGTTAGAATTCCTCCTACAAGTTAGCACAAAGCAAGCCAATTGCGTGCAGCATTATGTGCAGCTCCTGACATTTGCAATATCTCATAAAACCCCCCTGCAGATTTAAGTTGGCAAAGTGGTCATTCTTCCAGTCTTCTGGACTTGCTACACAAAGGCATGTTGTGGTTTAGGAATCATTTCCATAAAGCTGTCCAAAGCCTAAGAACATGTGGACACACTTATATGGCTTGACTTCCACTGCACTCACATTTAATTTCTTTTCTCTTTGTGTAAAGTAAATGGTCAACAAATGTGAAGATGTGAACATATGTGAAAAGTAAATTTCAAAGCTGTGCATGTAAATATTTGTGGAATAGCTGTTTTTATTTTATGCATATAAATACTTGTACCAGAAATTTCTGTGCACTGAGTCAAAAAGAGAAAGTTTGAGTTACTTAGTTGAGTCCAAAAAAATCAACACAGTCGAAAAGTAAATATACAATGTGTAGGGATGCAAATATGTTAGTCTCAGACTATGGATGTGTAAACAATGCACCCAAACACTTCCTAAATATGCCTGTGCAGTTAATACAGAATTGATTTCTAAAGCAGCTTGCTTATTGCTATTTCAGCAATGTGGCCATAAATTTCCCACGTAAAGTACTTAATAATGTACCTGATTCTAAGCCCACTGAAATCAGGGGAGTTATTCTGTTACATTCAGGGGATTTTCTAGGGGTGAAGGTACAGAACCTGGCTAGAATTATTGTTAGCCTTTGATTGTGTGATCTCTGTGAAGGTAAACAGATGACTGCTACTCAACTTCAAACCTGTCAGAAACATCTGACAACTTTCCTTTCAATTAAGATGCAAAAGATGAGTAAGTCTAGATGTCTAGAGAGGTTCTGAATTTCTCATTGCTTACAAACTCTCAAATTAGTTTATAAGGTATGGATGTTGTGTGAAGAAACCTCTTCAAGAAGCTTCAGATGTATTCAGTGGAGGTTTGTTGTCCAGGAAAGTGGTATATCATTGAGAACTGCTGATCATGTTTAGCATGAGCTTAGAGTCTTTTCTTACCAGATGTGATTAGCAGAATATAGGGCTATCCACTCTCATTAGTTCTTGTTGTCTGATTCAGTTTTTATAAGCACTTATAAGCAGAATTGCTTATGCTTACTTTTGAAATGGTGTTTTCTCTCTTTCGGGAGAGGTTGCTTCACAATTGTTTTATGGGGATAGGTTCCTGCATCTTCCTTTGGAGCACGTAGTGTTGATCGCTCCATTTGACGAGCTGCTGAACTATGTGGACCCTTTGGTCTGTGGTGGTATTTCCTGTGAAGACTTGTACCCCAAAGCACAAAACTATTGGTCTATAAAAGTTACCTTTGCTGTAGAGGGTGAGGTTTTTTTTCCAGCTATTCTTGGTTCACTCCTCATAAATTTATGTTCATAAATATGATAGACGTAGACTGCCGTGACTGAACATTCTCTTTATTCCTTGTTCTTAGGTAGCTTTTTGCAATTACTCACATCTGGGCAGACTTGTGAATTCTGTGAATTTCCTTTACTGAAACTGGCATGAAAATTTCCCTGTAAAAATGTGTTTTATTTCTTACACAGAAAGAATGGATTACAGTCCTGAGAAAAAGTACTATCAGAGGAAAATAGCCGTAGCTCAATACATTTGTTGACAATTCCACTATTTTGTTTAAAAAATTGCCAGGATTTGTTCCTACAACAGATCACGATGTTTTACAGGCACAGTACCTTGTGAGAAGAATAGTGCTTTTGTTCCTCCAAACTGGTATTTTTTAATTGTCAGCATAAATGAAAGCAAGATGGTAACAAACTTTTCCCAGATACAAGAATGGAGACAACAAATATAAAGTATGCCTGTATTCAGATAAAGTATTTAAATAGGAGTGATATGGAGTAGATAGGGGAACTTTTTTTGAAGTGATGCACTTGTGTTCTTCCAACAAAATGTTTATAATGAATTATTTTAACATATGTTGAAAGGATAGAAGGTCCTTTGCATTTTATGTGTTTAATTCCAAACCACTGAAGAGGGAAGTAATTAAAGTAATGTGCGTCTCCAAAGAAAGGTGGAATTGACATTTTACTCCTAACTAGATTTCTCTTATGACTGACTATTACTAGCAGAAGGGCAGCAGTTGTTATCATATTTTGGAGTGCTTGCTTTGCTAAGTTTGCAGTGTACAAATAGTTTATAATTGATTTTAGCCATSTCTAATGAGGTATTGTAGAGGTCCCATTCCATTGTGTATTCCTGTTGTAAGCAACTGTCCTGTTGATGTCAGTGGTACCTTGGCCTGAATTAAGCCTGAATGGCTGAAACCAGACTTAGTAAAATGAAACGCTCTAGAAGGTCTAAGTGTAGAACCACTTCAACCTGAATTATTGCCATTTCAACTCTTAAGGCTTGAAAACAAAAGCCAAATATGTTTGTCAAAGTCCGCCTGTCACTGCCTTGGCTTGGAAATTGCAATTTGAAGCGATTTCTTCCAAGTCTGAGGCTTAGAGGTTTCTCCCTGCTTTCCCTCCCCGCCAAACACTGGACAGCTGAAAGATTTGGCCTAGATTCTTAGCAAGTTTTCCCTTCTCTCACTCAACGTAAGTGGTGAGAATCAGCATATTTCTGTTGAACTTAGAGGTGCCTTTCTTGAAGTATTAGTGAACCGCCACATCACAGTACTCCCACCTCTTCCTACAGTTTATTCCTGTGCTAGCGAGATAGAGACAGTCAGCTCTGGCAGCTGCATGGTTTTAGGAAGTAATCTACTCTAAATTCATGCTCAGGCCAGCTTTGTGTGAAGGAATCAAGTCYCAAAGAGAAGAACTGTGTGTTTCTCTTAAGGGTAACCACACCAGCTTTCTGCTTGTGGCCTATTTTGGAAGTATCTCTTTCCAGTCATTCTCCAACTGCAAAATAGATGTTTGGTGTTTCTGGTCTCCCTGCTTCCAGTTCAGCCTGCCCACCAGAAGGCAAAAGCTTGCATATCTTCTTGATGTAAATATACAACATGAGAACCAAGTTCAAGCTGTACCACTTCCCATGTAGTCTTGAGGCTGAAGACTTAAGTGCTTGGGCATTTAGCATCCTTAACAAGTTTTCCTTAAGCTGCAGTGCATCCCAGTAACACAGAGCAGCAAGTTATGCTGGTTACTGTGGTTGAAAACATGGCCCCGAATACTCCAAACTGGATGGTCTCCTGTATGCCTTGGTAATACTGAGGAGAATAATGGAACTTATTTTAACCTCCACTGACAAAATCACTCCGTTTCTATGATATTTTGGCAGTGGGTACCAGTGCTATTGCTGTTTTCAATCCCTGTTTTAATAATGCTGATTATCATACCTTGTGTTAGTGCAGAGGCTGGGCTTCCATAGGTATCCCACTGAAGTTTGAGTGGCATAGTTTGATTTCCCTCTGGTATAAAAGTAGCTGCTCTATTTCCTTGTTTCTCTATATAACTGATCAAAACTCAAAATCTGAAATCTGCCATATTAAATCTATTGCCCAAAAAGTAATTGTCTCTGTTACTGCTAATATCTGGCAACACTGGATAGCAGTACAAACCTCAAGAAAGTAAACATGATCATACAATTTGGAAACCATTGTCTTCATGATGCTGTTACTTAAAAACTCTTACTTATCCACAGTATTATTGAGGAAGGATCAATTAGCTATCCAGTCGATAATTTAGGATTTCTGGCTGTAAGAAATAGACTGACCTGACACAAACTATTCTGTCAGGAACTGTAGTTCTCCTCTGGCAAAGACTTGTTGATTAAAAGTGACTAATGGCTATCTACCAGGAAGAATCAGGTGTGGTTCCTACAAAAACACTTGGGTCAAGTTCAGCAGTCATTCAAGCAGTAGTGCAATATGGTGTAAGGACACCCAGTATTCTTAAAGGAATATTCAGCCTTTACTTGAAGGGGTTTTCAGAGGGAATGTAGCCAGTCAAGACCCTTACTTGAACTGTTACTTAACAATATACTGCATCCAAAAATGGTGCATTGTTTTATAAACTCACTATACTGATGCAAATGTAACATTACATCATCACTTCTATTTCCTGACCCTGTTGCATATAATATGAAACTTTACAATCAGAAGATTCAGCTCTCCCTGTTGTAAAAAGACCATGGGAATGAGTTAGGTTATTTGATATAAAATAAGAAACAATGCTTTCTGAATTGGACTGTCTTTATTAGGTTGGATTTGAATACACTAAAACTTTGCACAAGTTTGGGTCCACACCTGAGCTTTACAGCTGGACTTGATGAGCTAATCCAAATACTGGATAAGTGAACATAATGCCCCTTGTGATTCCCTGTTTTTACAGCTGTGGAAGCAGATGTTATAGATTGTGTTACTTGAGTGGTTATTCTTCTCATTTTTGCAATATAATCTAGTTGCTAATAAGTACAGGGCCTAGGGACTTAATTACTGCCCCAAAATTCAGGGATCAAAGCATAATGAAATGTCAAATTCCCTTTTTATTCTGAAAACTGCACCTTGAATCTATTTCATGGTAAGGAAAGAGCCCTAATATTTCAAGTTTCAGTGTACAGACAGAATCACAAATTGAACTGTTCCCCAGATCAGTGGAACTAAACCAAAACATTGTGAATAGATTCTACCACTACCTCACCCACTACAAATTCAAAATCATACCCCAAGCATGATGTGATAACAGAAAATGCATAGAACCACTTGAAATCATAAAGGAGCAAAGCAAGAATATAAGGATTGTATTTTGCTTAAGCACAAGAAAATTATAAAGAAAACCTTTTTTTAAATGCTGTTCACATGAAAGTTCTGTAATAATGCAGTTCTTTGTTTGAAGATGCTGAATGTATAATTTCTTACAGTTCACTTCAAAGTCAGGTTCTTTAACTGACTACATGCGTATATAGCCTTTTGCTATAAACGATCTCTCTTTACATTTGAGTTACGAACACATCACATATTGTCTTTGTAAGGGCAGTAGATTTCCTAGCTGTCGTTATTTGCCATTGTAGTGAGTTCCTTTGAACTCAACCCCCCTTACTGTTTTCAAAGCACTGAGTTTAGTTTACCCAAACCCCTGCCAACAGTTTGTGTATCACTACTTATCTTTCACTGTGCTGTCTTCAGAGGAGAAATAGCAGCCACAAATGTTTCAGAGGTATAAACACAGACCTCAAGATCCCTACTGTAACCAGGCATGGTGTGACACACACTAGGTTATTTATGGTAACAGTGGTGTCCCTTTGTTTCTACAGGGTAGGACTTGCTGCTCAGCAGGTGTGTGCCCTGATATCCTTCTATTCCCAACACAGAAATATTAATTGATTATTCTGAATAATTCAGCAGCTGATTCAATTAGCCTGATGCCCACCCTTCTTTCTTTATCCTAATCAAATCCCATTTTCCCCTGGAGGTCCATAATGACCTTGAAATTGATATCTTTGTTTTATAGTTCAGTTGTTAATTTATATACCTTTTTGGTTTTGATTCCAAGTGTTTGATTTGAGTGTGCCTTTGCCTGTTTTGGCCCATATTGCAGAATGCTCTTTTGCTTAGGAATTAGAAAAAGCCCATCTTTCTACAACTGTGGTGCTCTCCTCCCTGCTTAGTGCTTCATCTCACTTCATTGAACTATTGAAGCAGCTAAGCAAACAGAGGTCTGCTCTGAGATATTTTGCAAGTGGAGAAACAGGCCAAGTCTGTTGAACAAATGATTATTTTAAAGCCTTAAAGTCAGCTCAGTTTGGCATGCAGTTCTCTGTCAGAATATTGCTGTGTTTCCTTGCCCTGGCAAAGTTGGTGCAAATAAAAATGGAACATCAGGGACGATTTGTGTCTTGTCCAATTCCATATTGCTCAGTGGCAAGTATTGCATTTGTACTGGAAAAACTGAAGCTTACAGAGGCAAGAGTCAAAATCACACAGGAATACAGATCAACATTGCAACTGCATTTTAACCTTAGTCTTATGCTTATTTTAGAGGTTGGATGCTAAGCTATTTTACCTTCCAGAGGAAACACTCTTAGATGTAGAATTTTGAATAAATAGCAAAGTCAAGTCCACACTTACTCATAAAATTCAGCTGCAGGAGTGAGCTTGTACTTCGAGTATTTGGTACCATTGCCAAGCGCTGATGCATTGAAGAGTTTGGGATCTGTACAGTTTGGGCTGTTCCAACTGTTGTCGCAGTTTGTCCAGGGGAGCTCAAATGTGAATGATGAAAATAGATAATACAGAGACCAAGCTATGATAACGTTGTAGTAGAAACCCACGTAAAGAGCTATGAGTATCACTGCATAGCCTACACCTAAAGACAAAGGAAAACTAGATTATACATTGCATTTTACATGCAACAGTATATGCACACACTGTAGTTAAACTCAGCCATACATGGTTGCAAATTCATTCTAGATCTTCAGACCAATAAAAGGAATTTTTGACATTTACATAGACACATGTGGACACAGTGTCACAGACCTTAAAACAAAAAAATACATTATTGATTTTGGAAAATGACTGGCTTTTAGCAAATCCAGTTTTTTGCCAGAAAAAGAAATTAAGCAGTGCAATGTCAAAATTTGCTATTGTACAATTCTGTTGCTGATTTGCTTCCAATACAGACGATTGCAAGCCCATGTTAGGAGTAAAACTCCCTTCATCTTCATAATGTCAGAGTCCTTGGCAACGTTTCTTGGAAAAGTAAAGCTCAAGACTTAAGTGAAGTTTCCCTATGCCTTGCGCTCCAACCCTGAGCTAGTTTGGAACAGACACCAATCCCTCTCCTGTTTCTTTCCCGTTGTTACTCTCCAGATTGGCTTGCGTCAGCTTGTAATTAGGTCCAAAACATGCATGAAACAGTCTGTGCTGTTCCACTGAGGAGCTCAAGTGGTTCTTGGGCATGCCAGTAAATCTTGGTGAATATCAAGCTTGGGGCTAAACTGTGTGTGGACCTTCAAACCATTTCATTATCTCCCCAGGATTACAGAATCCCCACTGTAAGCATTCTGTTTTGACTTTGAACATTTGTTTTGTATTTTTGCATAGTGTAAAGTGTGCTTGGAGGGTGCCTTTAGCAAGAGAGCCCCAGAGAATGCATGTTCTCCTCATGAAAATGGACATTTTCCAATGGTTTGGGAGGAAGCATTGGTACTAATGTCARAGCAGAACAAAAGTTTGTTGCCAGAATTGTTCAGGAAGCTTGCTTTACCTTGGCTTATACTTATACCTTCCTTTACTCTGTGCACAGCATTGTTCTCTGAATCTTACCGCAAAGATGTATGTATTACATATAACTGGTAGAGAYTACAGCTGTTTTGTGACTGTCATCGCTGTACTGTCACAGCACCCAAGTGTAAACTTTTACTTCTAATCTTCTTCAGTTTAGTTTTTTGGAGATAATGCATTGGAGGCCTAGCAGTTGGAGATTATTAGGCTTTCATATTTCTTGATAAAGCAAGGAAGTAGCACACACTTCGAGTATTAATCCTTGGTTTAAAATTTGCATAAGGAAAAGATGCTGACCCTGACGGAGTAGGCAGTTCAAAGTCTGCTGCATATACCAAAGTTCCTCTTTGCTCTTCAGGAGGCTTTTAAGACATAGACCAGTTTGCTCATCTCTAACATTGGGGAAAAGATTGTGAAAGTAAAGATGAAACTGTATCTTCAAATCCTTGGTGCTTAAATGAATCCAGTACATTAACACTCAAACTCTAGTGATACATTATGAACAATAGAATGGAGCAGGGGGGGAATCACCCAAGGGGATAATTCTTAAATATTAAAGTGAATGTTAAAATACTAAGTATGAATAATACATGTTGCACTAAAATTGGATGATTTCCRTTTAAAAAAAGTGTTCCTGAAATTCCTCCAATTCAGGAGGAGAATGATAGATATTTAATATCAAGATTAAAAAATACTGGATCAAATGTATCTTAAATGTCACTCCTCTGAAATCATAAGAATGTTCAGGAATGAATTTGCTCTCCTGTTTCTAGGTCTAGCTTTTCTTAACAGTAGTGCCGCACCACCCACACTCTAAAATAGACCCTGGAAAATGCAGAGATGAAAACAGACTGTGTTGCAAAGGTTACAGGGTATATTTTTAATTGCATGCTTTAYGAGAGCATCTCATTAGAAGTAGAGTCCTTAGAGTTCATAGCAATAATATTCATAGCTAAAATTAGTACTATAGTGCTTTTCATTTAGAGAAGCTGTTATAAATTTGCGTAGACTGTGTACTTTTCATTTGAGCGAGAGATTTGAGTTATCCCAGAAACAACTCAAAAGCATCAGCAGTAAAATGTGTTTGTATGTTATCAGAAGATTTGGTCAAAACTTTAAAAGTACTGAGTTTATACTAGTGCTGAGGTGCAAATACAACTCAATGCTTATTACTTTTTCAGAATCAAGTAACTTATGCTATTCTATATCCTAGTAATAAGAACACTTAAAAATCAACAGTAATGTAAGTTTAGTCCACCTTGAAAATGTCAGCTTAAAAACATAGCTGGAATGTCAACAAGACTATACATGAAATAAGTTCTGTTTTCGTTTCTCATCGTCTTTTCAATCCTGAAGTCAACAGATAGAGTACCTCTGAGCACAGTGGTATTTGGATCAAACACTTTGAGATCCTTAAGGTCTAAATTTGCAGTTACATTTTCAAAATCCTCACTGCCATCCAAAGGTATTAACTGATACCGGCAGGAATTTTGATTGAGCAAGAGTCTTCAGGTTCCCCGCTGCTGGGATGAATTTTGTCTCCCATGAGGGGATTATAGAAAGGCTAGGTAAATCTATATGAATTAATTTTAAAATTTTGGGGCACATATTTTATTAGCTCGCTTATTTATTTTTTATTATATCTCTAATTTTGCTGTGAGTTTTGGGTTTGAATGATAAGAAAAAACCCTGCAGTTTTCCTATTCTGTGGCACTAGCCTCCTTGAAGAGGAAAGCTGTATTTTGAGAAAGAAGACTAACATTTACTCAGTGTAACCTATATCCAAGCACCGGATCCACCAAGTTTGGATTGCTATTGTTAAGCTCCTCAGCTTTTGTCAGTCACGGGATGAACATGATCTGAATTTTAAGCTTCTAAGATCAGCTGAGCTTGAGTGGTTTCATTTCAGATAGCTCTGTGTTGAAAAGGCTTTTACATAAGATTTTAGATATAATCTGGTATAGATATAAGGGAACTTACAGTTTTTGCTGGTAAGCAATGCTTAAGAAAATTCTTGAGGATCCTTAAGAAATACTTGTTTTGTGTACAGAAAGCATATGGCTTCTTTCACCCAGGGAGATCCCTTTATCCCTGATCAATGCCAACCACCCTGATCAGTATGCAAACACCTAACCTCAGCTATTTCTTCCTTGCAGAATGATTGCAAYGCAGTGCACAAGACAACGCTCCACAGCCTTTTATTCAGTGATGCTGGAGAGTTAACCCTAGTGGAAAATGCTCAATAGTAATAATAATGTTCAGGTTTTAGTAAGTGCTTTTCATTGCTAGATTTGAAAACCACTTTACCAAGTCTGTCAGAATCATTGCTCCCATTTCATAGGCAAGAAAACTGAGGTACGGAGCCACAGATAACTCGTGTGATGTTACAAGTCTAGCAGCTGAACTACAGTCTTCACAAYTCCATTTTAGTGTTCTAAACAGTCTAAATGGTATGCTGACTTTTGCAGAGAAAGCTCCACACAATGAACTGAATGGAGTCAGTGGGTACGTTAGTCACTGGGGGAGACAGGGCTGAACTGACCTGGGTGGGATTTGGTATTTCTCAATGTTTGCATTGCCAGTCTCTCCCTCCACCTAGCGATAACCCAGTTCCTCCCACTCCCCAATGTGCAGGGGAAAGGGAGGACAGGGCTGAACTGCCCATGCTCATTGCTCTCTGCTGCACTCTTCAGCAATAACCCTGAAGATGATTTCTGTGGCTTTTCCCATTTTGTGCTTCATCTGTGGTAAGAAAAAGGCTTCTGACTTCAAGGGTTGGGGAAAGGTCAGCAAATACCATGCTGTCTGTGGAAAGATGAGAGACCTTTGCTTGTGATCACAAGTGTGTGGCACCCTCATGGTGCTATTTAAGTGAGCAGAGGGACACTTACCTTTGAAAACTGGACAGATTTTCCACACAGTGGCAGCCCCTTCTCGGTTATACTGTCCCAGTGCTAATTCCATATAGAACAGGGGCATTCCAGCAATGATTAGGAAGAGGATATAGGGAATAAGAAAAGCACCTGGAAAGAGAATAATTAGACATTGTAGTCTATGTTTTGGTTACATTTTGCTTTCTCTATTGTTTACTTTTACTGGCTAAAGACAAAGCCACTGCCATTGGGAAGTAGAAAGGAAGTATCAGGAAGGAAGAACCCATGTTCTCTGTCTCTTTCCTATATTTTTTTTAAGGTCTCAGAGACAGAACCCGTGAAAAAAGCTGTAGAGCATGGCTCCTGTTTCCCCCGAATGTTTCCCCTCTGCTTTCTGGCTCCAAAGGGAAAAAAATGTGTCCCTGAAAATTAATCCCTAACTGAAGAAGAAATGATGCCGAACACACTTGCAGAGCCAAAAGGGAAAGGGACTATGAAAAATTTTGTTAAGTTTTTTTTAGCGTAGTATGTTCAAAAGGGAGCATGGAGGCCAGCCACAGAAGAAAAAAAATGTTGTGCAAGTTCCTGTAAGTGTAGTTTAAATCATACTGTGTGAGGTGTCTGCAGGAACCTCTGGCTTGAAAATGAATCACTACTGGTCAGTCAGATGGAATTTGGGCTTCCATGGCATATTTTGGTTTTTGCTATAATAAATTCCCTTATTCTTATAGAATGTGTTAGACAATGCACCCCTCCTCCAACCTAGTGATACTCATCACCATTAATGTGGAGCATGTACTAGGATTGGTCTGGTTTCACTGCTGGGCTCAAGTACAGCGTCTTTGTATTGCAGCAGGACAGTGCTGGGGCTGCTTGCACCTTCCTGGAATACATAACTTTACTTGATTGAGGATTCTCCCGTGAGTTCATACCACAGAAACTGTCACCTGTGGAAGAATCCTGATGTGTCAGTGCTACTATCATAAAAAGTATTGCCAACTGAAATACAAAAGGATCATCTAATGCAGAAACTATCTGAAAATTTCTTAGCTATTTTATACGATCCAGGTCACAGAAAGAAGACTGCCCCAACTCATGGCTACATATGATACTATAAAACAATTATAGTTGGTGTCATGTCTAATAACTGGATGCTCTGTCAGTCCTCTGCTTTGTGGTACCTGTAAGGTGTAGTTTTTATTTTATTACATAGCTTGCTTGGTCCAAAACAGTTCAATTCGGGTAAAATTTGTATAAAAAATTATTAGATTGTTTTGATAAATTAAGGAGCTGACAGAGTAACTACATATTCTGAATGACTGACTGCTCTCCTTAGGAGTTACTTACAAAAAAGAAACTAGATTGTGAAAATCGTGGTTAAATTGTTCAGCAAAAGAAAAAAGAAAAACAGCAGCAGCTGTCTATTTCTCCCAGTGGCAAGTAGTAGGAACTTTTGCAAACCTTTAAAATCTGCTGTACTGGTTTAGTAATTTGAAAACTTCCCTTGCAGAAGGAAATAAGTTTGCACTGCTTCTAAATATATAAACTTACAGAAGGTATGTGTAGTCCATAAATGTATAAAAGCTTGACTGTAGCTATCTAAAACATGCCAGTAAGCAGAGTGAACTGTGTACTTAAAAAGTACCTCTGGGAGTACTGTTGTGCTTTTAAAAGTCTGAATAGTTGTTCCTCCTTTACCTTTTGTGTTTGCTTTCCACAGATATTACTAGTGTGAGCTGCCTAGCATGRCTGTTCAGAGACGGAATTTTGAGTATATCCTGGAGAATAAGAATGGAAAACCAAACTCTGTTCTCTTAGTCATACCACAAATCTACTTCTAAAAGTAACATGCTGTAACATAATGATAAGGACAATGTATTGAGCATTCAGTCGTAAGTTTAGGCATTTGAAAGTTGAAATCTTGCAATGAAACAGAGAGACAAAGTATATCAACAGAAATAAAGAATAGCTTAAAGCTTTGAGATGTATCCTAAAAGCTGAAATATATTGGTTGTATCACTTTGGGGGCGAGAATCTTTTTATTCATGATGTTTATATGGAGTGTAGCGTAAATGCAATCTGCATTCGCATAAGCTACTACAGTACCAGTCATACATGTTTTAATTATATTTCAGTGTTGTTCATAAGCTGCTTTCTATGATTGTCATGTTGAACTGTCATATGTTTGAATATTGTAGAGAAAAAAATATTTGTATTCAACAAATACTTGATACCCTGCTGTTCTGAGCTCTGTTCAATGTTGAAACATACTCAGCTAAATCAGTCTGGGATACTACATATTGCTTTCACTATATCTAGTATCTAGAAAAATTGTTTTAGGTGGTTTTACTGTMAGATTTCTTGTAAGTGACAGCCTTTGAAGTGCCATACTTGTCTTGCTTCGATAGTATTACAGTGTGTGGAGCTGACTCACAAACCTAGCTTGTATTTGGGAGGTGTGGAGTTTGCACAGAGTGCTGTTTGATTAACTTTAATGTCAAGAGACTGTGGAAAACATGATGCCACAAATTGAATAGGGAAATTTGTGTTTGAGAAGACTAATCCTGGAGATGTGTAGTGGACATACATATTAAATGCTAGTTTAAAATATGTGTTTTTAAGTATGACTGATACCATGATGAACTGTGAAGTGTACTGTACTTAGGCAGACTTGCTTAAGCGTCATCTATTTGGCTGCGAGTCATTCCAGGCTTTATTTAAAGGAGGTTTCTTTCTTTTTTTTCTTCCCCCGCCCTGCCCCTGCAAAGCATTAATAAGGTGTGGTGTAATTTTCAGCAAAGAGCAGTTACACAGTATGGCAGGGTTTCATAGCTGGGTTACTTTTCAGGTAACTAAATGATTGAAGTATTTTGAAATTGAGATAAATATCAAAGTAAGGGTGCTTAGTCACATTAAGTTGACTTAATGTTTTAGAGACTTCTGGAAACTTCTTGTTTAGCAGCTTCTGATTAGGTAAAAAATACTAAAAAGTCAGGTATTTGTAAATATCTTGATATTTGCTCTTCTCTTCCTAGCCAATATCCAGAATCAAACTTCATGGTGTTCACTGAACCCTTTCTGAGATCATGGGCACTTCAGCGGAAAATAAATGGTGGTCAAAGTATCATTCAAATTGCTGCAAACTAGAATGGTGTGCAAATGCTTATAAACAGCATATGTGTGATACATGATCAGCCTCACTCTGTGATTGCACAGAGGCTCCATCATAGGACTGGTTTGTGTACAGTATCTTACGAACAAGAGGTGTTGTTTGGAAGGTGACTTCATACCGTCCTGCGTGTGTGTGATTCTACCATCCTGTYGGCCAGGGAGGAAGCAAACCAGCATCCTGGTGGGCCTCTTGCTTTAGGTCCACTGGTGTGAATTTGAGCATCATACCTGAATTTGAGCATTCTCTGAAGCAGCAGCCTCGCTGTTAATGCCCACCTGGTCTATGAAGTCAAAATGTGTTAGGAAGAGTGACACGATGCCAGCTGTGTCACTCCCGCCTGTGCCACTGGCCACAGAAACTGCTGTGCTTTAATTGCATGAATCCAAGGGGCCAGTCAGATTTGTATAGCCCAGACAGCTGAACTCTTAGGGAGCGCACAGTTTGGCTAACACTTCAGACTAGCTTGCCAAGTTCTACCTACCTCAGAGAGCTGAGGGAATGCAATCTGTGGGATTGCTGCATTGGCAGTAACATACTGATAGCACTCGAGGGGACTCCACTCCCCCACTGTGTGATGGGATGGGGCTGAGCACACAGCTGCATCCCACAAGGCAATACSGGTCTCAGCAATCCCTAATGGTTCCTAATTTCCCTTTACAGCTAAAAATCTGAAGTAGTTAACATCTGTAATACAGCTCTGGCATAAGAGCCATACTTGACTTGCTACTGAGTCACATGCAGCTCAAAAGCCACAGGTTGGTCTTGGACTGTTGTGAGTTGCTACATCTCTCTGATAAGGTTTCATGAGATCCATATACATCCCTTAAGGTACCAGTGTATACATGGAGTTAAGACAGCCTTGTGTCTTATGCAAAACCAGATTAGGTCAAACCCTCAGCTTCTACAAGAACCATCTGTGTGAAACTTCAAGTGGAAACTTACACAGAAGTTTTTTAAAAAAACTATTATATTTCGTTAATGAAAGACAAAATACAAGACGGGCTTTGCATTCCTGTGTTCAGTGCCAAAACAACTTCTTAATTTTGGTATAACAGAATCCACACAAAGGGTGTCTTCTCCCTCTGTTCTTCAGCATTCACAGCATCCTAGGGGGTGGGAAGCAAAGAGGAATACAGCTCTAAATACTCCTCTCAATCCTACAAGGAGGTCTCATCTCGCTTTTAAACACCAGAAAGAAAGAAGCATTAATTTACTAATGACTGAAAAAAGATCATTTAAACAGCTGCTGTTATCCTAAAAGGATTTGTTGATGCACATACAAGAAGCAGGCCAGGACAAGGGTAGCTGGAACAACTTTGAACTATTTGTGTTCCTTAGCCTTCTGCATTTGTTACCATGGTTATTCTAGTCAAAATGTTAACTGGCAGGAATGTCTGCTAAAACAACAAACTTTGAGCAAATATTGCAGTATATTTTCAGATAGGAGTGTTTCCAGTATTTGTGCAGGAAAAGAGTCTAAAAACAAAGATCTCCCAACTGGTGAATTGAAATACAAGCTCATCTCTGTATCTGATCAACACTGCTTGTTTTTTTCATACAGAATAAATAGTACTTCAAACAACATCAGCAAACAGTTGATAGAATGCAGTACGTTTGCTCTTACAATGAGGAAAATGGGTGGAAACTCTCATCTGTGCAGACTCTGGTGAAATTCTGAAAAAGGAAGTCCCTGATGCAGAGGTCTTGAAATCTAGATTGTACAAGATCACCATAGGTAAAAAACTAGATAATCGGAAAGGCAGGCATTTCTTAGTACATGAACGTTAGTTCTGGCTCTTCAGCAAACTAGCTACCAGCTGGCTTGCACAGCCACCGAGAGCACCTCTGAAAGAGGCAAGCTTGAGCCTGCTGCTGACTCCTGGGAAGAAGGGGTGGAAGGGTAGACCTTTACTGACCCGAAATTAAAAGCAATAAAGGTTTGCCTGGTGCAGCAAAGAGAAGTCAGAGGTACAAAGAAGCACAATGTAACCTCAGTGTCAAAGCCAAGATGATGATTTTAATAGCAGCTATATGATGATGTTGAGCCCAGGCAGCAATAGATTATAGTAGTCAAAAATAAGATTTTTCTGCAAAACAGATTGCATGACACACTATAAAAACTTCAGCAGCACTTTGCACATATAAAATCCTCCAAGTATGCAATCAAATCTTTCAAGTATGCTACCTTTTTMATGGAAAGTATTTCTGAATCAAAACCAGTGGAGCTATACCATGGTTATACACGTTTCTTTTGAAGCCCTTATATTTAGCTATTCCCTCTAACAAACCATTCCTAGATTTGAACCTATTTATATTTCTACTCTCAATTTGGGCTCAGAGCCTTCAGTTTTTCCAGAATTCCAACTTTAATAGTGTTCCTTTCACTCAAAAGAAAGTGAAAACAAATAGTTTCCAGAAATGGTTCAATGCTGTTCATGGGCTGATGCCAACTGAAGCCTGCCATTTTTGTCTTGAGCTGTTAACCTGCTACTGCCTTGAAATCACTTGAAGTGACTTGAAGTACAGTGTATTTATAAGCTGGTCACTGGGTTGTAACAGAAAGGGTTACCCAAGCCTTACCATGCAAACCCAGTCATCTCTTTGGCTTTTTGTTACAAGAATAATGAGCTAAAGAAACCCATTAGTAGCTATTTTGAACAAATTAATGCGAGTTAAATATACCCAGCCACTCAAAGCAGCATGATTCATTCATAAATAACACCCAAGTCATTGGCTAAGGTCCTATTTACATAAATTAATGAAATGATCACATTTACAACAGTGTGTAGTTTAAAGATAATCGCAGGAACATACAAGAACAGAACCCTGGCCTATGTTGTTTGATAGGAAATTAAAAAATAAATAAAGAGATATGGTGGGTTTGAGAGAATATAAATCAGGTTGGTCCAAGATGGCCAGTGTGGCAGTGAGAGCTCTGGAGCTTTGCAGGGGGGGTTCCTGCTGCTGACCTTCACAACAGTCTCATTGCTGCTAGCTTAGGAAATTAAGCCATTCCCATCTTCTGCCGTGTGACTAGAAAGTCCAAAAATCTGCTTTACAAGGTTGCAGTGATAGCTTTTGTTTTTACATCGTGCCTCCTTATAGCAGAGGTACTATTAGAGCCGGCCCCTTTGTTTCTAAATAAATGAATTAGCATCAAGGTGAGTTTTGACAGTAGTTTGGTACGTAAATAACCTGGAGTTTGTAACAATGTGAAGGTCTAGCTACTAGCATTCCTGCCCAAATCCATCTTGTTAATTTTGTGCCTTTTTTCTTTTTTAACTACCTGGCTGGTTTAAACAAGAAATTAGAGGAAGTGAGCTGGAATGCGGAGCTAGCTTGTAGGCTGTTTTGTTATGTGATTTATGAAATCACTATTACTAATGTTCAATAGGACAGGGTTTGTAGGAGTGGTAGTATCCTTTCCTGGAACAGCTAACACTGTTGGGAACAAAACAGCAAACTTTCTCGTTCACAAGCTCTTCGGAAGGTGCTGTTCAGGGGAAGTGCGTAGCACTGGACTGCCGGGTCAGCGTGCAGATGCCTAGCTGGAGGACGCTGCTGCTTCACAATAGATGTGACTGGAAGCTTAAGAGATGCTAAATTAAGAGGAAAAAATACTATTCTAATATTTTATTAATAGGAGTGTTCTATTCGTGTTTTTTCCCCAACCTTGCAATTATTAGGGGTGACACAAGGATATATTCACCTGCAATTGCATATCAACAAAACCACCCATGTAAGGTGTAGGCTGTACTTGAGATGTACAAAATCAAGTGTCTGTCAAAATGTACCCTGATTTATTGGTGGCAGAACATCCGTGGCTAAAAATATTTTTGAATGAAGACATCAGAAGCTATTTGCTGTGAGCGTGTGGATCAAGATAAGCAGGTTTTGCTGGATTCCAGCACTAGAAAATCCATAATAACGTAACCTCATGTGATAAGTTTTCCTTGAAATGTGTGTACTGAAAAACTGTTTTCTGTGATGTACAGAATATAGTCATGTACATGAAAGGAAATACTACTTCATCAGCTTTAGCTGTCTCTTAAGTGTAGGAAAGTCCTTGCTTGGTGCCAGGGAGATTTTGGCAACTGCAGTTTTACTTCAATTCAGATACAGACTGTTAGTCATAGTTTTCTCTCCCTTCTCAGAGAACTTGTATGTTCATTTGTGTTTGTTTTGTCTCAGTCAGTTGTAAACTAAAATGAATGTTTTCAAAATTCATGGATCCATCTGATTTTGATGCCAGAATGGATTGTTAGATACTCTGATCTAACTTCCTGTCTAACAGAAACCAGAGTTTCAGACAGAAAAACATACAATCCTGATTTGAAGATACCGGGCAGATCCTTTGCTTTTTTTGATAGTTTATATCATAGGTTAATAACTTTGGTGTTATAAAAAATAATTTAAAAAAAAAAACAACATTATTTCTAATTTGAATATATCTGACATTTGAATGTGGCAGTGCTTTCCCTGATAAATTAAAATACCCTGCAATACTTTGTTTCCCTCCTGTGAAGATGCTTAAGCGCTGCAATCAAGTGTTTCAGCCTTCTTTTTATAACCTGAAGAGACTGAGTGAACTAAACTAATGAATTGTAACGAGTGTAATAGTGATTCCTGCTTTTCTGTCTAAAATTCCCACCTTACAGGTATTTCTTGGTGTAGCAGGTTCATATACTGGCAGGTTGAAGAGTTATGTGGGCATGTTTTGTACCCACATAAAGTTGTGGTACCCACTTTGAGCTGCGCTTCAAGAATGAATGTTTGTTGATGCTTCAGGAATGCCAAGTTTATATCCCTGAGATGTTCCTCATTTCCTTATTAGAAAAGAGCCTGGGATGAATCCTCTGGATTTCAGCCCCTCATTTAGGCAGTGTTAGTCCTTGCTTTGGTCTTTCTACTCTTTCTGACATTCTCAGGATTGCCCTTGTGGGAGCTGCTCGCTGTCCTGTGTACATTGTACAGGGTATACATGGCGAGACTCACCTCCTAGTTATGCCACCTGCGTTGGGTGCTTAATACGAGGTGATACGACTGCCCTGGCAGAGCTCATTAGAGCCACAGTAATAGCTAATGTACACAGTGAGACAAGGCATGTTAAATGTGCTTTGTTCTGTACATGTAACAATGCAATTTCTGGTTCACAACACAACCTCAGATAGAGGGTGTTTCTCTTAAAGACTGCTTTTCTTTTGCAGGTTGTCAAAATAAAAAACAGCCCCAAAGTTAAAGCACCCTCTGGAGAGGACGCAGTACCCATTTTAGGCAGCATGAGATTCATAACTGTGCCAGGGTAAAACAAAGTGCTTAAGACATCTTAAATCAGCTCTAGACAAGTGCCAGGCAGCTTTCAAGAGGATTAATGTACAAACCAATAGGAGGTAAATGCCTTGAAATTCCGCTAGAGAAGAATCAAGTATAAACACTCTGAGGAACACTTAAAACTTGCCTTATCATTTAGTGATTAATCCAATTTTAAGTTGTAACTCCAATTTTTGGACTCAATGACCAAAGCAAAACATTCCTTTTCCTTCCAGGCTTTATTAGAGATTTATTTGTAATAGTATAATACTTTCTGTACTATCTTAATCCTTACAAACTCTTGCACAACAGAATCCTCTAAATTCTTCCTATTGATAAAGGGTTATGTTCTATCAGAGAAGTATAAGACAGTTATACGTTCCTATCTGTAAGAATTCTAGTAAATCTAACCTTTACTCTCAGTCATTATAAATGAAGCCTTCAGGATGAATGTTCTTTCTGATGCCACTAAAGGAAGCAGAATAATTATGCTGTAAACTACATATAATGCATGTTTGTACAGGGCCTTAAAGTAGAAGGCAAACAGTTACATACGCTATAAARCCATTCTCCATGTTTTATTAAAACCCACCTATGTTTTCTGTCAACACTACTGGGAAGTATTCTTTATGGACAGTTTTCTGGTACATCTATATTTCTTAGACATGCTATATAAACTACAAAGTACAGATTTCACACATATTTTGAAATGGATACTATGCTATCTAGCCATAAATAATACTTTCTTATATAAGACAAATGTTGCATCAATTTAATTTATTTGTAAACTTTAATGGCTGTGTGTGATGCTGTTAGAAACRGTTTTGGCATATTTACCATTACAGTGATGGCTACTATTGCATAATTGCCTAGAACAATGAAAACCCTGTATTCTTATCAAAGATTATAGTTGCTATTGGATCGTGCTAAAATTTTAGAAGGTCTGGGCGAGGGTAGCTTCCAAATGGCTGTGGCTTCTTTACTTTGTACCTTTCTATTAGCACTGAACACAAGAATTTCACAAAAACTGTCACAGCATTCTTCACAGAAAACCCTTCCATTTGGAAAAAAATCTGTATTTGGCCTAGGGTAGTGCTGGTAATATTCTGTATGCAGTGCAGAGCCATCAGGTGGGGTCTCTGAGAATTTGGGCATTGTGGGCACAAAGCAAAACTTCTCAGTAGCATCCCTGCAACAGAAGGACTATAAGAACTACTTCTCTTGACGTTCCCTTGTTCCAAAGGGTAAACTGAGTCTCTCCTAGACCAGTATGAAACCACAACAGTGCTGCACCAATCTAGCTGTACTGGGTAGCAACATCCTTCCCTCATTTTCTGTCCGACTACTCTCCTCCTTCTGTGGGAATTAATCAGACAAAAGTTTTTATTTAAGTTTGAAACCTGAGCTTTATGTTTGTTCTTATTTAGTGGACTATTTTCCTAATAGGCTTCAAGCAATGAAGTAAATTTTCCCCTCAGTCAAAGCTGTCCAGTACATACTTTATCACTGCCATTCTGCACAGGGCCTCCTAGCTTGAAATGCCATAGAAGAATGTGAAAATGACCTCAGGGCCCATCATAGCTCACTGCCAAGATGAAGCAGAGGCCTATTAACAGTTTGAAGCAAAATCCTACTTTTTTCATCACAGTGCAAACTTTTGCTAGGGCAGACTGTGGGGCAATTTTGTTCACTGATTACTCAGACCTTATGATAAATCAGTGTGGCTGAGCTTCGTGTTTTCAGCTTATCACACAGCTATATTTTTTTTCATATTTCTAAACAGCTTTTAGACACATAATACCTCATGACTGTAAAACAGTATCTAGAAGGAAAAATGTAGGTGATCTTGAAGATCTCCAAATCTCTCAATTTAGGGTTAGAGACAGTGATTTTGTCATCAGCCTCTGTATGCGTCAATGAAGGATTAACCTGCAATTTAGGAATAGCCTGGTAACTGTTTTCTGTCACTTTCTTTTAGGGAAGAGTCAAGGCAGAGAGAGTAACCGATGCCAGCTATATTCCTACAACTGCCAATTCAAAAGTTCAAAAACCATGAACCCAGAATAATTTAAAATGTCTTAAAATGTAAGATCTTCTAGTCCAATCCTTTTATTTGCCTGCTGGCTTTTAGTCTTGTACTTGCTTTGTATTTTCCCAGCTTTTCTCTTTAGCCTTGAGAGCTAGAAAGAGATTCTTGCCTAATCATTTGTCTCTATGAAACTGTGAGAGTAAAAAGCACTTCTTAAAATAGTACTTTTTTTTTATTGCTTGAGCCCTACATGGGAGAATGCCGAGGTCATAGTCTAACTCTCACAGAGTAAATTCATTTTGTGTAATAATGACCATCATCTATGTAAGTCCTGACATTTTGCTTATTAGGTAAAGTACTGAGCTGTTGCACTCAGTGAAGATCAGTTATTAGTCAGTGGAAGTCTTCTATATCAGTTTAGTCTGAATAGTTTTTTATTACTTTACTCTGTTTTTCTTCTCACATAATTCTTAGTCTGGAAATTCTGTCTACTTAGGAGTCCTTAAGAGAGAGACGTCTGTTATTTGGGTTGAAATCCTGGCTCTGGTGACGTCAATGGAAAAAAACCACCCATTGACTTCAGCTGGGTCAGGATTTCTCCCTTGAGGTTTACGAATCTATTGATTTTAACTAAGGCTGTAGAGCCATACATAAATGAGAAACAAACTGCAGAAAAGGGGCAAATGATCAAACTCTCCCCCGAAACAAAATCCTGGAGTGTCTCTGGTCTCACCAACACCTGCCTCATGATCTCATTGACACATCTGCATTTCGCTTTAGAGAGGAGACAAAAGCACTGCACAGCACAAGCTATTCCTTAGTTTTGTGATAAATCTTATAAGATGCCTATGTACAGCTATAATCACCCCTCAGTTGGGGGCACAAGCTTTTCATCTTTCTTCTAGCATCAGTCTTATTGGACATCAGTAGACAGATACAGTCCTGCATGCTGACGAAAAGTCATGTAGCGAAGATACTTTTGAGTAGCTTTTAAGCTGTGAACTTGATGTTTTGATTACACTTGGCCTTGAACTTTCTAGTGTCATAGTTAGTCCAATATACTTAATTGTTCTTGCTCACTGAAACTCTTCGCTTTCTGTTACTGGTGTTGTGAAATAATGATGCTTCTGCCAAGAAGGCAAGGCGCTGAGACCTGCTGGAAGGCGGGTTACATTAACATTGAAGGAGAAAAAAAAAAGGATGGCTCTTTATTGTAGAATGGTAGTGAAAGTTTGTGTGGAGCTTGTTGTTTTCCAAAAGTAAATCTTTTGAGAGGACTGCAGAGAACAACCTCCTAAACTTAGTATTTGAGCAGTTATTTCCTCCTGTATCATTCCTTGGGGGAAGAGACTGTATCTCCATTTTAATGTTGCACTCATTTGAAAAATGGTGTGTTCAGGGGGTAACATCTTGTTATCAATGGATTGTCTCCTTGCTGTCATTGTGGCCATGCTGACAAGTGAGCTCCTTGATGTGAATTAGGCATCACTAAAAGCTGCCATTCCTATAATGTCCTAATAAATGAAATGAATCAGGAAATCCAAGAAGGGTCTGCTTGGGAACAATCATTGCTATTGCTGGGCAGCTCTGTATTTGAAAGTCATGAGCCACCCTGTTAGGTCCTCCAATATTTTTTTTTTTTTCTTTCTATAACTGCAGTAGGTTGCTGTTACATTAATTATCAGGTTAGGATCTACTAAGATCTATAAGGATCTACTGCTCCACCTTGTGGTCTGAAAAAAGTTTTCCGTTATTCTACTCCATAGAGTGGCGTGTCAGAAAAAGTCCAGCCTCTCTCCCTTTTTTTATTAAACTGGAATTTGACTGGAATCAGTATCATACTTTTCCTTGAGATACAGATCTTAAGGGTAAGTAATGTGTCGTCACTTCTGGCATGCTTCAGGATAGACATTGCAAGAGGTGTTTGATTACAGAAGAGAAAAAGAGAGAGAAATAAAAGTTAAATCAGTGAAGAGTGCTATTCAGTACACATAGTTCAGAAGGTGCAGAATAAATTATAAATAGCTAGCAAAAAATAAGATACACAATACTCGGCTGCTTTTTTCAGTATGTATGCTAGGCCCATGGTAACAGCTTGTTTGTATGGTCAGTGCGGCAATCAGATAGGGTGTATTCTTCCATGCTGCCGATGGACCAGAAAATCAGTGGCTTCCCACAGTTCTGCAGACTTCAGTAAAGATGAATGCTATGCACTTACCTGGCCACAATCCTTCCTGTATATCAATGCCACAAAAGCTGCTGCTTAAACTAACAAGAGTGCTATAGCAAGACATGGCTTTTTACTCACTTTGTCATTAATTGCAGTGCTTGGAAATCATGCAGTATTTTTCTCCAGCTCTGAAATAAAGACTGTAAAGGAGTAATATTACTTCTGCTGTTGAAATCACAACTCCTGTGTACTTCAGTGGGGTGGGATCAAACTGGTACTGCTCTTCTGATGCGGGGTTAGTTCTAGGGAAGCAGTTTATAACAAAGCGGTCCAAGAAAGGATTTATATTTGTGTAGTCTAACACCACCGGTCTGGGAGTGTTGGATCCTATTTTGGACACTTAAATTAGTGTATATTCTTAAACAATGGTAATAGCCGAACAATAACAACCAGTTAATACCCACATTAAGAGCACAGCTTCCGCAATCACTTGTGCTTTGGGAAGTGAGTGGTTGTGCTCCTAAAGCCTTAAAGAGTAGCAGCACTGGAAAAATTACCATCTTCTATAAAAAGGCTTATTGTATAATAAGGGCAGCTTGTCTTACTGCATACCAGCTATCAGAACGCTAGTCATAAAAAACATTTATGGACTGGCAAAAGACAACTGCCTGCCCAATCTTGTCCGAGTTTTGTTTAGTGATATGTTATCACAGAATTCCGTGCACTGGAAAGTTGGTAGTGTGCTTTGGATGAATATGAGTGTAAAGAAGTATGTGGCTTACGTAGCCAGACCTCCCTGCTGACAGTTTCTGTTTCTGAATGGTAGACCCCAGTTCTCAAAGTGGAGTACTGTGCCATCACCTTTGTCATGGTTCAGGAGAGAGGTTGCAAAACTTGTTTAAATAGAGAATAGGGGAAAGGAGAAGGAAGAGTGAAAATAAAACAAAGGATAGCTTTGATAAGTAGTTTAGAGGTTGTTTCCTATGGTCTTTGTGAAGAATAGTATGTCACAAGGCAAGGAACTTAACTGTTTCCCTTCCATTCCCCCCACCTCCTTCCCCCTTCTTTATGGATTAAAGGTTTCAAAATCTGTATGGCTAAAATTAAGTATGTTGAATCGATACAGAAGATAAGATGCTGAATTATACTACAGTTATCCCCCCAGAATTTCCATGAGAACAGAGATTAGTCAGCATTACTGGGGGTCTAGGCACTTTTGGTGCTGATTTCCTGAAGGACTTAGATATCCATCTTTAGGAAGTCAAGTTCTGAGTGTCAGTAAAGCCTTTCATTTGAAACTATTCTGACTTGGCACCAGTGCGCAAGGTCTACACAATTAGGATGAAATCTTGCCATGAAAGGTTCAAGACTTAACTCGGAGGCAGGGAGAAGGAAAGGGGAAGATTAAGGAGTTGTAGTTGGAGGAGGGAATTACAGGTTGTCAAGACATGGGTAATAGGCTACTAACATGAATCCTTTGTCTCCAGATGCCCTGAGGAAGGGAAACTGAAGGTTTATAATCAGTGTGATATTCCTGGAATCTTTACATGCTCTTCATTGAAACTGTGATTGGGGCAGTGGAGTTGTCCTGAATACAACTTATTTCAACTTTAATAATAATAATAATAATTTCTTGTTGTCACATTTCAAGTTAAGAAGTCAAGAGTCAGTTGCAAGATTCCCCCAAATCCATTATCATGGTTTTGTACATTCTATATGAAGGCTATATACAGAGAGAATGGAAAGTACTAAGAGCAAGGTAGTACTGAAAGATCTAGAACTGTATTACAAAGACACTCCATTTAAATTTGTCTCCTGCCTCCTGAATTACAATATTTTAATATAAATATATCTCTAAGTATAGAATTTACTTGGTTATGGTTTATTATTTTGTAATAGTTCTGAGAGCAGTTAGGTACAACATCATCTAATAATTACAATGTATGTAAATGCTATGGATTTTACAGTGCAAACTGATATTAGAGAGCCATACTACAGTTCTTAACTATTTAATCAATTGGTTAACCTGGSACAAAGGCTTTAGAACTGGGAATTGCTGATGTGCTTCCCATTAGACATAGCAAAAATGAAGGCATGAGCTATTTGATGTTGTTCCTCAGAACTGCTCAAAATTCTTTAAACCATTTGTTTCCATTTTAATTCACAGCAAGAGGTTCAGTAATTTGTGGACTGATTTTAATCATCATTTCCCTCACAGCATATCTAAACACTCACTAAAGCTGTATGTTCCCTCTGATCTTATGTGTAAGTAGTTGTATTAGCATTCCGTCTTGTATTGGTGTAAGTATGGGGAGGAAAATATCTGTCTTGAAATAACATCTTTAGACTGCTGGTGCTGTATTCACATATTCACTGAACTGACAGACAGGTTTGTGATATTTTGCCAAAAGATGAAAGGGAAATTGTGCCCCAAAACCATGTAGACCATGTCTCGGTCTCCTTACAGATATTTTGGTTTCTTCAGTAAAGAAGGGCTGTTGGCTGCTACACTCCTAATTCAGCCTTTCTATTTTCCATTGCTCCCAGTGAATTTAATAAAGAGCTTAAAAAGATGTTAGTGAGAAAACAGACTAGAAACAGATGAAGCTTAAGTGCCTGCTATTTCAGCTTGAATGAGCATCCAAAACCTGAGGTCCCTAGCCAAACTATAAGAAACTCCTGTATCTGTTTTAATAGGTGTTAATATGAACGTAGAAGGCTTCCTAATGCGACTTTCAGAATTTACTTGTCCAGGAGGGATATATAACCTATTGGAATGGCTTTCTAGGGATATTTCAGTACTTCAGTTTCTTGGCAGAATTGAGAAGGGCATACAGGAATGAAGGGGGGGGAGGAGGGAGGGAAGACCTTAAGCAGAGATTTTAAATTTCCAAACAACGGAACTAAGTTTACAACTTGATGTCTTTTCTGCCTCTTACTTTAGAATAAAGTGCTTCTGAATGTTTTCATTCAGCGTGCTTAGAAAGAGGTATCTTTGGTTTTGTCAGAACAGCTCATTTGGTTCACACCAGCTTTTTTTTATTGTCTTGGTAACGTGGAGAAGCAAAGGTGGAAAACCAGTTTTGGTGATTGATTGGAGCACCCCTTAGATCAGTTCTGAATGCTCGCCACGCATTAATCATAGGATGGTCCTCTTAAGGTGTAATGTCAAGCTAAATACTATGAATCTTGTCTAGAACCTTTCTACGCTTGTGTATGTCTAGAACCTTTGTAAAATTGTCAATCTAATGGTTGCTAGAATTGTTCAGGGACAAATAACTTTTCTGCTCAGCCAGGTATTTAGTTGAGAGTCCATATAGTGTACCACTTATACCTATTTCATGGTATCTTACCCTGGAGTCAGAAACTAGAATCTTAGAATTGATGAAAGATTTGGGTGAGAAAGATTCAGTTCTTCCTTATCAACTATTCATAATGCTTCATATGTAGTAGGTATATGACATAGTAGCTTATAACCCTGCAAACATTACAGTTCTGAAGATTTATTTTGYGGAGCCAACAAGACATGCAGAGGAGAACAGGGAATTTCAGAGAAGCAGCTGGCAACTGGCATTTGAGCTACAGTGGTGGTGAGCCTAGGTGAATCTATGCTCTGTATACACCAGATGATCAGTGGCTGATCAAGGAAAAGAAAGAGAAGTGATGAAGTCATGTGGGAAAGCGAAGAGAGCAACTCTTCCAGCTCTGGGGAAGGAGGTACTGTCACACCACACAACTGAACATTGTCCCCAATGTCACACGATGCCTGGGAGCCCAAAGCTCAGTGGAGGAGCCCAAAGCACAGTGTGGAGATCAGCCTAACAGTTTAACCTACCTGAGGTCACTGGTTCAATGTGCTAACGGGAATTGAAAACCCCTTATTAGGAAACCAAGATCACTAGATTTGCATCTAAGCTTTGATTGATTGATGAGTCAAACTCTTGGCGTAGGCTTTGCAGTGAGATTACTTCAAAGTTGATTTATTATTATCACTATCAATGCTATTTTGGAATGTAAACCCTGATATTACAAGGCAAAGGTCATCCACCTTTGAAATATAAAGTGCCAGATTATATTCTTTCTCAAAATAGTGATTAAATTTGGTGGCAGACACTTGGCAAAACGCAGGGGGCAGAGCCTAGTAGAAAGGCAAGGTGCTGCTGGTCAGCGTCATAGCTTGCTTTTGGTGAAGTGGTGCGYTAGCCAGGCTCACAGCTCTGCGGGAGGTGATACTTTCAGAGGTGTCATTCTCAATGTGCGACAGCTCTTGGCTCCGGGCTTTGTGCTGGCCCTGTTTGGGGATATTCGGATTTGGTTGTATGCTGTCTTTGGTGCCTGTGCTGTGGGTTGCTCAGTCTTGCATTACAGCTTATGGAAGTATGAATAGGAAAGGGAGCATTAGGATAAATTGTGAGGTACTTCTGTTCTAAAGTGTATTGATTGCTGGCGAACTGTTCTTTGAAGCAAACAATTTCTTCTAGAAATACTGTGGTCTAAAAACACTTAAAAAACTAATGCTTCAGAGGAGATTAAAAGTGTATATTATGATAGTTAGAGAACTGTTAAAATATTTATCTGCAGCTATTCGTAAATTCATGAAAAGCTTAATCTGATTCTTATGATACACTAAGTCTCCAGTGACTAATCCGACAATTACATGCTTCCTAATGAGTAGTCTGAACATGACTGACCTTGCAAATACTTTGGCTCACAAAAAAAGTACTTTATGTTGGTAAATTCTTTTTCCACAAATTTCAGTGGRAGATATTAATTTTGCCTATATCTATGCAGGAAAACGAAACAAAAAATGAACATTAATTCTAAAAGTATCTTGTACAAAAACTACAATAGCTTTGTTAACTAAGACTGAGCATCATCCTCCCCCACTGTGAGCACATCAGTTAATCATACTAGGCATTACTCAACTTCATTTGGCATCAGTAAAATTTTAGATGTAATCCAAATATCAGGGTAAATCTTTCCCTAAGTTGATGAGAATCTAATTTTAATACTCTTCTTCTTTAATTCAGCATAGCCTCTTACAGAACTGGGGAGCACTTAAAAGGTTGGATGTGTTAAAGACTTGTTTTGAGTACATTGATGTTGATCACTTACAGACAGTGTCATACAGCTCGGGAGTCTCTTTTTAAAAAAAGAAAAATGGGCTCTTGCCAAAAATTAGTTATAATGAGGATATAGCACTTGTGAGAACAGCCAGTAGAAATGACCGTAGTTGATGACTTCTCCAGTGACATACCCTGCTCCTTGAAACTCTCACAAATGGACTTCACAAAAAGTATTTGATTTGTTGCAAACAGTGCTTTTCCTTTGTGCTGTGAGGAGCAGTCAAATACATGTAAGTTGTGGTGTTTATTGATCAGCCAAACTGACAAGGCGATATTTAAGAATTCCCCCTTCTGGAGTGTTGCCTTATCTGCTTAGTGAGAGCTTGCAGAATTTTACCATCTGTACAGAGCCTCCCTATCATCTTATAAAGTAGTTTAGAGCACAGAGTGGGCATATCCTGCTTCCAAGAAGTCAGTGAGGGCAAGATCTCATCCAGTCTGTTCATACTAAACTGTCCTGAAAGTTTTCTGTGGCCTGAAAATATTCTGTATAATATAATTTCATATTATAATATAGCCACTAGATCTGTCTCTGCCCTTGTAAGGCAGGCAAGTCCTATGGAAGTAAGTAACTGATACAAAAAATAAATGCTCTAGCTTTTTAGATGTTACTAAAGATTGGGGATTATTTTTTTTATAGCAGAAGAGTGTTTCCAAAAATCACAGTTGTTCACAGAAGGGTTACATTCTGCCATCTATCTTTGTGCAGAAGTCCCATTGGGGTCTCTCAGCAGGCTACTCCCAAAACACAGATGTTTCTGGCTATTCATTCASCATTTTAGTGCTGCTGGATGCTTCTTACTCTCTAGCTTTTACTGGGAGCTTGTTAAAATACAAATAGGTTTTTTTGTTAACACCACCGGTGCCGTCTCCGAAGTTACCTAACATTAAAAAGTCTATATAACTACCACTGGGTGGTGTATGCCTCGTGTAAGTAAAACTCACTGAAGTAAACTATCGGGAGTTTTTTTGTATGTGTGGAACTTCAAGATCTAACCCAAAAGCCTGTATCTCTAGTTTTTAATCAGGAAATTTCCCTGGAGTTTATCAAAGAAAGAAACTCAAGGATTTGGCTAGTAAGAAGGTGGGGGTGTATATGCATCCATGTCCTTGTAAAATTCAACTTTGAATGAGGGAATACAGTGTGTATTTATACTTTCCTTCTGAGTTCCTATAAGTTCTCACGCTTTATTGAGAACCACCTATTTTTACAAGCATGGAAAGGCCCTTAGTGTGTCTGCTGGCATCTTTAATTAATCATAGGCAGTCTTAGGAACATAACAGTCCACCCGTCACCCACGTCACTTTTTTCAGATGTAAAGGGAGATGCCATTTTCTACCACTTGCATGTCCTTGACGCTGTTGTTCAACATTTAAGAGCATTCGTGGAACCTTTGTGGGTGTAGATTTTGGAAGGATAACAGGATTTCTTTTTGTTAGATAGCACAAGCTATGCTGAAAACAAGTGTTAAAATACCTTAGTGGCTTAGGACTTGCAGCATTGCAACGTGCTTCCTTTTCACTGCCTATTTTGTATCAGTCTGTTGAAGATACACAAGTTCATAACCTACGTTTGACTATCTTTGTTTAAAGTCAGCTCTATTTAAATTGCTGAGGCTGAGTAATTGCTGAGGCTTTCAGAATAAAGAGAAACTGAGGGAGGAAGAAAGGAAACCTTTTTCCTTCCACTGATTTAATTTATACATGTCATCCAATTCAACTTTTTTTTTCCTTTATCTAGTAGCTCCTTATAAATACAAAAGGCAAACTATAACCCTATTATGAGCATCTTGTAAAACTTTTTTAAAGAGCAAGTCTGAGCATGCTATACAAGTATAGAAACGCCACCTGATTTTGTCTCTTTAGCTTGCTCAGCAGTCCAGCAAAACTACTAAGATAATGAAATTAAATTTTCTCCATGTCTATTAGTACTTTATTTTTATTACATCTTCTGTATGGAGATACATAAGCCAGCAGTTATATGAAACACATTGGATTATTCTTTTGAGGTAGCAAAACTTGCTCTAGTGCTAAAAAGGTTCCCTTCTGCAGTAGCAGTGGGGGGGGGAAGATGTTTAAGAATATCTGTGATTTAGGACTGRAAAGATAGCAACGAAATCCAACAATATCCCATAGCTCTGCCCGTTGCCTCATGTTTTTTGCTCTTGTAGGAAAATTTACCCATAGAGCAAACAAGCTCCCGAACCCAGTTTGACAGAGAAAAGGGACTGAGTTGGCTTGAAACTCAGTACTTTTAGAGCCTGAATCTCTTACAGGATTTCTACTAAACGAAATTGATCTATATATATGTCCAACATGGGAGGCAATGGATGGAAAATTTTTAAGATAGCATAGAGACAATTGTTGTAAAGAGAAGGAAGAGAGCTGTTAACCAGTCCCTGGCTGTATTTCCATTCCCCACTTCTCAGCGCAGGGTCTATCCTGGAAATTCTGTCATGACTGATATRCTGATGGCCATACTCTATCAAACAGCATAGAAAAATAAAAATAATCTCAATATCTAGATATGATTAAACTTCATTAAGCCAAACACAATCAAGTTGTAAAAATTAGTTTGTCCCCCGATTAGCCACAGCTGATGTGTCTTTGTCCAGCTCAGCTAGCTGATGTCTTCCATGAGAACACCTCCCTAGGAAGAGCCCATTGTTGATGGTTTTTGACCATCGGGATTATCCCATCTTTCATTTTATGGTTAAGTAAGTCTTTTAAGCGCCAGTAAAGGATGTAGTGATATTATGTATGTGTTTGGGAATGACATCCTAGATTGAGATGCTTCCTACTGTGGTTTGTTCTCTATTGAAGAGCAGAGTAAACGAGTCTTTATGATCTCTCTATCAGTAAGCAGTTCTCAGTCATTCTATAGACTTTGATAGCATAGGGCCTCTCTGCCTTTGCTTGTAAAGGTCTGATTTCACTTTGATGGTATGGAAGAATTGGTGCAAACTTTTCACTGAAAGGTGCCTCTTGTAGCTGTGAAGTAGTTAGCTGTCTCTCCACTGCAATTTGGAAGTATTTGAATTAAAATATGCTAACGAAGACCCAGGTTTCTCTAGCTGAACTGACATAAGATAATACATGGAGACTAAACAAAATGCAGAGAGTTGCAGACTGTTACCTCCTGTGGCTGAGCTAGCGGCAAATTACAAAGGAAGCAGGTTAGGAATTAAGTGACCCAAAATACGATAGAAAAGAGTTCAACCACTCTGGGTGTCACCTTGTGCAGSGGAATATATCTCTTTCCCTAAAAATTGCAAGATGACCTGGACATCTGTCAATGGTGCATATGTACTGAGTGGCATGAATGATGCTGCTGCTACATCTGCACCTGACACCGTGGAAGCCTGCTGGGTTCATGATACATTGTGCTGCTGTAGTGTGAATTGCTAGAAATATTTTTGGACATAATGAAATAAGGATGGAGGTTATTTTTCAGTACTAACTACTTTCTTCAGCCTGTCTGGGTGGTGAGCAGAGAGATTTTCTGACTCCTCTCAGAAGTTTTGGAGGTACCAAACTAGACCAAGTGTTTCAGTACCAGCCCTTTCTAGGATCCTATTAAGTTCCAAGGATGGGTGTAATTCCATGTTAATTGATAGGGATTTTCCCATCCTGCAGTCCTCTTTTCACAGGAAGCAAGTATTTTATGCTACAAGTGTGAACCATTAGCCTTTATCACCAGGCAACCACATTATCAAGACATACATAACTATCTTACAGAACATGCTTTCTATCTAGCAGTTCTTCTATCTGTATCATTCACCATTCACACAAACAGTCCTCCAKCTGCTAGGCAGGGTCTGTTCTTCCTATGTGTGATTTGAAAGCACCCCAGGCACCTGCCCGGCTTGCAGATGGTGTTACTCCATCACAGTGTGGAGTCATCACTGACAACACAGCGTATTTCTGGGAGATGAAGGGGGATGATGGAGTTAAGGTCTTACTGAAGATGTGCCAGACAATCCGAGCTAACTGTAATTATTGTGTTTGCATTTTTTTGTTGCTGTCATAGCCAAACTGTGCAGGAGGTGAGGTTTTGTTTGTAACAAGTCTCCTACCTACTTGGGGGGAGTGGGGGGGAGAACCCCCAAACTGCATAATGCAGGGCAGAAATCCTGATCCCACGTTAAAACTGCCCCACGAAACCTTTCAGTGGTCCGGCGCTAACTTTTCTAGGTGCCGCTTTTCTGCGCAAGTGTTTTTGGTTTGGTTTTTTTTTTCCCCTCGTGGTGCTTTTTTTTTTGCGAACGAAAAAAGCGTTAAGCAGGCTGAAGTGGCAGCAGAAGGCAAATACGCCTGTGCTCAAAACTAAGTTAAACTCCGAGGGCTGTGCGAGCAATCCTTCCCGCGAAGGATTTGCGCGGCGCGGCGGGGAGCGGCGCCCCGCGTGCGCCCGGGGCCCGGAGCCGCGGCGGGTGCCCCGCTCGCCGGGACGCGCGGTGCCGGATGGCGAAGGGAGGAGCGGGGGAGCGCGGGGGCAGAGCGGCAGTGCCGCCGCTCCTCCCTTCGCCATCCGGCACCGCTCCCGGGCACAGCGGGGTAAGCCTCGGCTCTTGGCTTTCCCCCTGAAACTCCGGGGAGAAGAAGAAGGGGATGCCGCCCTGGCGGCGGTGCGGCTTTGGGGTGTGGGGCCGGGGAAAAAGACCTCGCAAGCGGTGCTCTTACCCCCTCCATTTTTGTAGCAGAGGTAGGGAAATCGCCAGACGTTGGCCAGGTCCACGGCGAAGCCGATGACGGAGAGGAGGAAGTCGATCTTCTTGCCCCAGGTCTCCCTGTCCTGGGCGCCGTAGCGCGGCGCGGGGGCGGCGGGCAGGAGGCTGCTGCTGGTGTACTGCACCCCGTTGTGCTCCTTCACCAGGATCAGCTCCACGTCCTTCCTCGGGGGCGGCGGCCCCGCGCGGTCCGGCAAGGGGGCCACCACCGACACTTTGCGGTCGGGCTGGATCTGTTTGTTCATCCTTGCCTTAAACATCCAGAGAGAGCGAGCTGAGGAGGGGGAGCGGGCGAGGCGGGGTGTGGGAGCGCAGATAACGGAAGTGCACTTCCCGCTGGAGGCGACTCCGCGCTCCAGCCCGCCGGTGTCAGCGCGGCAGGAGCGAGGCACGGCCGTAATAAGAGCCATGCAAATGAGGCGGGAGAGGGGGGACCGCGGCGCCCGCGCCCGCCGGGGTGCCCCCGGGGAGCGGGGCTTCCCGCGCCCTTCCTCCGCGGGGGAGCGGCCGGCAGCCGGGCGCGGCGCCGCAGCCCGCAGCCTGCCGATCCGCGGGCGCACCTGGGGCGCGCCGGCCCTGCCCCGGCCGCCGGCGGAGACCGAGCTGGAGCCTCCCGACCCGCGCCGCGAGCCGGCTGAGCCAGGGAGAGCGGAGCCGGCCGGAGCCCCGCGCCGTCTGGCCCCGCGCTGCCCCAGCGCCAGCGCTGCACCTTGTCCACCAGCGGCAGCTTCACCTCAAAGTTAGACAATTAGGGCTTGTCCTGCCGCAGGCTACGGGGCGCTCGGAGCTGCTCCTTCCGGCGAGGCAAAACACGCATCCCCGGTCAAGCAATCTGAAAGTGCTGTTAGCTGGCAACAGGTAGCTAATTTGGATTGCCCGCTTCCCTTCTTTCTCGGCTGAACTGCGGTACAGAGGCAGCTTTCCCCTGTCTGCTAGCGTGGCTTTAGTTGAACAGTGGAATTTGGCTTTTGACATCAGAACCTGGTGGGGTGCAGGTTGAATGGCAGAGCTGGCCACTGCTAATACTCCTACACCAGGACTGATGGATTCCTGGCTTTTTCTTTCCTGGCAAGCGTGGGGCTGGTAGGATTCAGTTGTCAGGTTGAGGTAGTTGCAGGACATTAACTATTTGCTGCTATTCCAAATGGGACCTGAGTCTTTTACGTGTAAAATGAGCAGAGAATTAGCTGGCAGAACAACAGTGATTGGTGCCAAAAGTTGGCTAAATACAGCTGCAGAAAGGGGTTTTTGGGGGCTCTTCCTGTTACAGCTGTGAGGAGTAACTCTACATTCAGTGTCTGTTAAGGGAATAAAATTTGAGCACAGAAGGCAGAAACTGGCTCCCCCTCCCCAACGTTAAATAGCTTCCCTTCTGCCTGGCATCAATGAGAATAGGTCAGATCGCAGGGGATTCTTGGTGGTGTTACAGCCTACCATTCTTATTCACTCTGCTAGGACTGATAATACAGTATTGTAACTAACATATTAAGAGGTGCTAGTCAGAGTTCGCAAGGAATACCAGGTTCCTCTGCAAACTTGGAATGTGAAAAAGAATCCCAACTCAGAGTTAAAGCTCGCATATTGGCATCCTCCCCTCCTCTCTTTAGGCCACAAAGATGCTAGTAAGACAGCTATTGACAATTTGCAGATTTTCTGCCTTCACAAAAAGCTCTTGGTTCAAGCTCCAAGATCCAAGCTGTGACTTGGATCCGAAAGCCCTCATCCGGGTGAAGTATTTGAGCAGTGGCTATACTGTTTCAGAGCAATTGTTTGCTTAGAACATGCAGCTCATATGTTCTCTTTCAGTTAGTCTGTGATTTCCTGCCCTCATCTTCTCAGAATACACCACATAAGACCATTTTCTCTATTCTTTTTGACACTTCATGCCATACGTGCTGCAAGTACTTCCCCTGTGCACAGTCATTACTTAGTACCCTGTAAACACTTGCTGTTTGCCCATGCAGTACAACCCACGTTTCTACACTCATGCGCAGCTACACTGCTGCCTACTCCTCATACCATCCATCAGTCACTGCCGCCACGTGCATCAAATACATACCCGTGTTATATGCAGTGCCCCCAAATGTGCCCACACTCCCCTGCACACCTATTCTCCCACAGCAAATAAAGGACAAGCTCTGTTCTGGGTGTAAGGAGAGCCTCCACTCCCAGCTGCAGAGCCCTGAAGCCATCTTGCTGACAGACTCACCAGGTAGCACTGGGGATGTCTCTGTCCCATTCCCTGGTACCTATGGGGAGGGGGAAGATGACTGAAGGGGGATTCCTCCTTCTTGGTTCCACCACTCTGGGACTGCAGTCTCTCTGGGAGCTGAAGCTGTAGCCTAGCCAGTAAGGAGCTTTTTAAACCTGGTTCTCCTCTCTCCACGTGACTATTACTGCCTTAATAATCTGCACAGACTTCCTACGCTAGACAACAGCACTCACATATTGCTTCTGGAAAAATAAGGCCTTGCTAAGGAACACCCTTTTCCCCACAAGGTCTCAATTAGCTGAGCTTGATCATGATGTCTATGGTGGGAGGAATCTAGAAAGCCCCCGCTGATTTCCTAAGAGAATTAAGTCACCGTGTGCATATATATATATGCCTTTAGTTCTTGCATGGAAAGTGTGCACAATCTGGTTAATGTAATATCTGCTGCACCCTCAAGGTAAGAAAGTCCTCAATTGGATTTTATAAAAAAGTTGCTTAATCTTGAATCTGTCTGGATCTTGTTATGCCTAATGGAGCCTGACAGCGGGTAGAGTTGAAGTCAGAGAAGGGAATATTGTATTTAGAAACCTCAATGGAGCCAGGCAAGATGGCAGGCTGTGTGTGATATTCTGCCATTGACTGGGAAATAGACTATAATTTACTTTAGAAAATAGTCAGGTGTTGCTAGGTTAGTCATCAATTGTTCAAATTTGATCTATCATTCTCTTTGCAACGTATAGGAGAATATACTGTATGTTGTAACAGTAAGCTGGGATTGTCACTGTCATACGTTAGTGTCTATAAAGAAAAAAAAAAAAACAATGGACAACAATGTAGTGTGTGCTTCCAGATCTCCGTTTGCTGCTGGTGTGAAGCCTCATTGTGCTTGTTGGCAGCAGCTTGTTTGAATTCTCCACCTTCGGCAGCACAGCCCTCTGCCACTGATACTACAGAACTTCAGGAACTGGCTGCTGTCCTTCCTATGAACCAGCTTTTGAGAGGGGCTGTATCAAACAGTATTCAAATATGTTGGAACTCGCACTTTACAGTTGGTGCATCTGAAAGAGTCTTGCTTCATGTTATGTCCGATACACTTGATGAAAGAGCTTGTGTCCTGGTTTTGGCTGGGATAGAGTTAATTTTCTTCTTAGTAGCTGGTATAGTGCTGTGTTTTGGATTTAGTATGAGAATGATGTTGATAACACACTGATGTTTTAGTTGTTGCTAAGTAGTGCTTACACTAAGTCAAGGACTTTTCAGCTTCTCATCCCCTGCCAGCAAGAAGCTGGGAGGGGGCACAGCCAGGACAGCTGACCCAAACAGGCCAAAGGGATATTCCATACCACATGACATCATGCTCAGTATATAAACTGGGGGGAGTTGGCCAGGGGGAGACTGCTGCTCAGGAACTGGCTGCATTGTGCATCACTTATTTTGTATATTCTTTTATCATTATTATTTTCCCTTCCTTTTCTGTCCTATTAAACTGTCTTTATCTCAGACCACGAATTTTACTTTTTTTTTCTGATTTTCTCCCCCATCCCACTGCGGGGGGAGTGAGCAAATGGCTGTGTGGTGTTTAGCTGCCTGCTGGGTTAAACCACAACAGCTTGGCAGTTGAGCCAAACAAAACAATGACTGAGAGGGGATATTATTGCTTTATAAATAAATTGAGGTAAATGTCACTGAGGAAAAAACCCACCACCAACAACATTTAAACCAAAGGACAAAAGAATAATGAGAAATTTAGTTGGAAAATCAGAAGAAGAGTTCCAACTACCAAAGCAGTGAATACAGTGGGAACTAAAGAACTGGGTTTGCAGATGTTGTTTTATGAGCAGGGTTGTATGATGAAGTTGCTTGTGAGAGCTGGGATTTGGACTTGAAGACCCAGGACATCACTTTCTTATTATAATCCAATATATATAATGAAAAGAGTAAAAAGGGGCAGGGGATATATACACCAACTATTTAATTTCATGTCCTGGTACATCCACAGAAACTGAGCTCATTCTGGCCTTGGGGCTCACTGGCACTGAAAGACTAAACATTTTTCAAATGAAGTGCATAAGCTGAATGAAGTTAGGTTTGGTTATTCTGTSATAAAAGAAACTCGGGGAATAGCTAGTTGCTGTAGGAACTGGGAACAAAGTAGACAACAGCCTTCTGACTGAATCAATGTTAAAACAATTTCACAGTGATAGGAACATGGCAGTGGCAGGGGTGCCCATCTTTCTAGGTTAGCAGGTAAAGGATACCACACTGTAGACTGTATCAGACACCTTTTGATGACARTAGATACGTCAGCTCCAGCTTCTTGGACTGTTACGAGTGGGTTGGGCAGGTTTGCTTCATAGTATCTCTAAAATCATACTGCCATTCCAAATGTAGTGTTTACTTAGTATTTAAAAGCTTTGTGTTGTATTGTTAGCAGGCTGTTGTCATAGTATATCTTCCCTAGAGCCAAAGAAATGCATCTCTGTCACTGGGAGGGTCCATTTGGGTTGGTCCAACCTGTATTTTGACAGTCGGTGTCCGTCATGCTACAAACTGTCTTCAGACTGAAAATAAATATTACCAAAGCACTCCACAATGTTTTGGTATTCCATTTATGCAAGAATGCCAAGCTCTAGGGGAAGACAAAGCCTCTCCCTGTTTCTTACAATAGTAGCATTTGTGTGTTCCTTATCAAGTTGCTTGAGATTGTCACAAATACATGCCTCCCAAGCTCATTTTACCTGGGATCTGCTACCCCTGGCATCAGGTGACCTTCTTCAAGGGAGTCATCAGTGTCACCCAAGCAAGCTATCCCGTGGCATCTTAATCATTTTAACACATATAAAATATGTGTGTGTGTGGAGAGGATGATGTTGAAGTCTAGGAGGTTTATCCCTCACAATTTCAACACTGCTCCCTCTCTGTAGGCACACCTTCTTCACCTCACTTTGGCCTCTTTCCAGCTTACTAGCACTTACTACCTTTTAAAGATTATAAATCTACTTTGGCACATTTCACACCAGAAGTAGTTAAGTTTCAGCTTCAACAATATTCTTTCTCGCTACCTGTTTTGAATCGCTAGCTCTTGCTGCTGCTTTAGCGTCAGGTTTATTCTATCTCAGAGGTAGTTGTATGAGAGCAATTTGCAAAGCTGCATGTAAGTGGGATGAAACTGGGAGCACTCCCAACTTCAGTCTGACTGTGCATGAGGTGCACTCCATCCTCCTCCCTTCATCTTGGCTTGTGCAGAAGAGAATGCAGGTACAGGGTCCAGAAGGGAGCGAGGGCACACCCTGCCTAGTCCCTACTTTGAACAGTAAGAGAACCAGAACACTTAGGTCCACTGTAGTCCATCCTCTCGGTTCACCATGTTGTATGTCCATGTAATCTTTCTCTTTTCTAGTTGGAATAAACCTTTCCTAAAGAAAAATGGCCTAGCTTTCAGGTGAAGTCTTACCAACATTTAGTGAAACAGTRGTAATTCCCAGGATTATCAGCCAAGACTTTAATGAGAAGGCGATCTCACTTGCCTTTTTCATACCTGTATTAAATGTTTGTCCACAGACAGGTTATAGACACCCAAGTTATTCTGCTCCGTCACTTCCAGATGACGATCCTATAGTTTACAGAACAAATTCTTTTTTCTCTAATCCTTAAAGACCAGGTTTAACATTTTTCTCTGTTCACTTCCATCCCATTTCTGTTACTCTAGGATTCCTTTTTTTTCCTGTGTGAGTCCTATTCTTCACTGATTTAATATTGCCTGCCAACTTCATCATCTCCAAATTTCATTAGCAAACACAAACTTCTGGGTGCTTATCATTAATGCAAATATTTAATAAGCTCATTCCCAGTAACAGATCTTTCAGGATAGGTAGTCTAACTCCAAGTCTGTAATTATCCTTATAGCACAACATAGTATTACATTCTCTTTAGTCAGTTCCCTTCCTGTCTTAACAGTTCTATTTATCTCCATCTCCTCTGCTCAGACTAACAATTACAAGTGTCATTGTAGCAGCTGCTTTTCTGAAGTCGTGATAGATTAATATCTACCACATTTTCCTTGCTTTTATAAAAGGCAGTTATCAGAATAAGGTACCAGATTAATCTGGCATCCTTTGGGAAGCTCGTTTTGCACGTAGCAGTCTTCTGTGCTTATGTGCCTATGGGTAGAATTCATGAAAAGTGTTTTAACTTGGGAACTCCATGTGGTCATAGGATTATATGCATCTCCCTAAATCAAGGCTTTTGTAAGATACTTCATAATTTCTGTYGTCTGCAGACCCTGAACAAGACACCTCACTTGATGTCCAAAGCTAGACTGAGAGATGACCCTAAATATATCATGATATGAAACCTCATTGAATTTCAGATTATCCTAAGATTACATTTTTTACTGTGCTGCTGATGGCAAGGTGCTGGATATTGTTTTCCTCCTGTTGAAAAGACTAAACAAAAAACCAGAAGCAATCTGTCCTTGCTTGCTGGGAGGACCTGTCCTTTCTCTTGGTGCCAGTCTCTTGTTGGTATCTCTGCTTGTACAGCAAGTATAATATGTCCAATTGTGCAGGCTGCAAAAAAGACTGAGAATGAGCACTGATATCTTGCTTAATTAGAAATACGCACCTTAACACGGGCTTCTGATCTTAAGTTTGTTATGTACTACACTGATTATTGAACATATTCAAAGCCAATCTTTATGTAGCCTCATTCATTTTAAGAGGCATCATGCACCTATAACTGAAGACACAATAGGACTGATTCTTCTTCCAAATGCAAAACAGCTGATTTCACTGATTGCACTAAAGCCCAAACAAACAGTGAGAACATTTACATTATGCACTGTTGGTGCTTTCTGCTAGGCCTAATATCAACATTTGGGACCAAATTTTTTCCTTTGGTATAGAAACAGAACTCCCTTTGTTCTCAGTGAGAATGGTTTGCACAGATCCGGAGAGGAGATGTGGAAATGAAAGCCTCACTTATCTAAATTCTGTTTGTCATTTTTGGCTTTTCTAAGAGTGCTCAGAAACAAGTGAACTATGCTCAATAAAGTTGCCTTTTCAATAAGGGAAGGCGTGCAAGCAGCAGCTCACACTACTGTTGCCCAAGGCTTACACTGCGATTATATCCAAATCAGAGTTCTGTTGTGCTAGACGCTGAACATGCATAAGCACAGAAAAAAGTCAGATTCACCTTATCTACCTACAATCAATTAGCTTTCCATTGCTGGTAGCTGGAGAGAAAGGACCATGTGTCTGTCAGTGGTCCTAAGGCAACTGATTTCCTTAAGCTTTTGATACTGTGATTCCATCCCTTTGAGATAGAAGGAGAAAAAACCCAGTAGCTAATTGAAAATAGTCTTCTCTAAAACACTGAACAAGACCAGTTCTTTATTTCTTTTAAAAACTAAGTGAATCTGTAAAAATATAAACATTCAAAAGGATCCAGGTCTCATCCACGGGTATTAGTTGAAGAGCCAAAAATAATTTCTTCTCAAGGTTTAAGAACTTTTGTGAATGTTTTGCCTTATGTAAGTTTACACATTCATCTTACAGGTGTTTTCACCTGGGCACCTCATGTATAGGTTTGAATGGGTTTTACTTATTTTTACTGTCCAAAGCCTTTGCAGTTCTATGGCAACAGGTCCATGTAAATACTTAAAGTTGTGAACTGATTTAGTACTTGGAAACCTCCAGTTGCCCTCAGTTGTAGCATTTATCCAAGTGCAGCACCAAGTAGCAAATTAGCTTCCCACCTAACATTGACTAGTTTGGACAGTTATAAGTAAATTGGTTTTGTTGAGCTGATTGTTTTAAAATTAAGCCTCCAAGCACCGAAAGAATCAGCAATGCCGAAGGAGACTCAGAGCCTGTCTTCAAAGTTATGACAAGTCAGGCATTGGCAGTTTTCACAATGACCTATATTTTAATATGGGCTATTGGATTATTTCTAAAGAGGCTTCTTAGCCATAAAAGAATTATGCTCATTGGCTGGGCTGTGGCAAAAATACAATTGAATTAAGGATTGAAATAATTTAGGATCCAGCTGGACAAGTTGTCCCTGCGGCTGAGCAGTAACAGATGTATTAAGCATTGGAAATTGCACAGAAAAAAAGGTATAATTGATCTAAGGTAACCTCACTACTTTGTATTAAATAAATCAATGCTGATAAGCTGAAAGGTTAGAAGCAAGAAGCTGAATTGAAGGAAGGTGGACCTGGGAAAAAGCAAGTCTAGGTAAAACAAGTTAACTTTTAGGTCCTAAATGCGGTAGGGACTGTGGACACTTGAGCTCTGTAAGTACACTGGCTATGAGTTTCCAAATCAGCAGGAACACTGGGGAGTGTTGGGGGAGAGCAGAGGATGGGATAGCAACCTGCACATCCCTGCAGAAGGGACACATTTTCTAAGTGAGAAAAAAAATTATAATTGGCCATCTCTATATTAATTTGTGCATCTAAAATAATTCATCACTGAAAACCATAGGCGACCCACAGTCCTCACTCACATATGTACCTGTATGTATCACTGCATCTCAGCTCAAGGACTGAAAGGGAAGGCTGCACTGTGACAGCCACATTACACAGAGTAGTTGATGTTTTAGGAGTGCAATGTGTGTCTCTGTGTTAAAAGAAGTAGGTAAAACCAAAATGTTGGCCAGCAATGTAGGATACAGTAAATTCCTTCTGGAGACACCCAGTGCCCAAACACTGAAATGGAGTGGTACTGGAGTTGGAGGCTATAGGATGGAGTGAAGAAAAAAATACTTTTCTAGCTATATCTGTTCTTTGAAAAGTCAGAGACAAACTTTACACAGTGAGAGCAACTTCAAATAAACTCGTGTACGTATTTAATGTAGATGGAAATACTGAAAGGTAGTAGAAGACAGGATTTCCCTGTTGTTACTCACTTAACTTCTAATTCCTTTTCTGCATTTCCAGACTAAGCACAAATGGTTTCATAGGCATTAGCCTTGTTTTGCAAAGAATGAAAAGATATAGAAAAAATACTTGCATTATTGCTTTGAGTGTACATATATTAAAGTGAACTTACACTTGCATGACTCTTATTGCTTTGGGTGTACATATATTAAAGCGAACATATTCTTGCAAGACTACTGAAACTGAGAAAAGGAGGCACAAATTGGCAGAGACAGTATTGCCCGGATGAGGATGCTGTAGCAATCTCTGTTGCCATGTGTCCCGAAGAGCAGATAAAACAAGTGCCAGGATGGGGTTGCGTTTGTCCAGGTCGGGGTTATTGAGTAAGTGTCTAGAGAGATAACAATTACAGTGCTTTGGCTTCTGGTTTCTGAACGGCTCTGCTTTTCTGGCAGGAAGCCTTGCATGGCTGGCTGAGGGGGCTACAGTAAGAGCAACTTGGAAGTAARTGCTGTGGAAGGAAAGGCAGAAAGTGTCCTTTTGGCTTGCCCTAAAGCTCCACCTGCTGGTTGTCCTTCACCCCAGCGCCAGGGAGTAGCGGGGAGGCTCTGGTGTGTAGGCAACAGGGTGCACAGCAGCTGGGACGTCTGGTGCTGCTGAACATGAAACTTCAGAGAAGTCGTTTGCGGGAAGCTGGGTCTGGTCTTATGTGCCTGTTGTCYTACTCCTGTCAAATACTGTAGACCTCTAAAAAGACTAGAGCTCAGTGGGTTTCTACAGAAATTAAAGACACCTGCTTTCAATATAAGGAAGACACAAACTTCCTTAATGATGTGGCAAATAYGCTGATTTAAGAGACCTATGAATGACGATGTTAAAAGCCAGTCCCGGCTGCAAAGTCAAGCAATCAAARTTTAGGAAATGTTGTCAAGATAATGCTTTAGTTAAGATTTTGCTGTGGCACAAGCGAGTGGAAGAGCTGATGTTAGATCTTAGAAACATGKCTGTGCCTCTGACATTCCTCTGACAGCCAGCCCTCTCGCACAGATGTCTTCTGTCTCTCTGCCATTTCCAGGAATTGAAACTTTTGTGACCTACTAATTCCATGTAGGTTTCCTAAAGCTAATACCAAATTTTGCCTGGTTGCTCCTTGTCCTGAGCAGACAAGAATCTTTGACGTAAAAGGAAGGGGAATGAAAATGCTGATTTTGAAGTTAGATGTAGATTTGAAGAATTGGTCGTTTCTTGGTTCATTTCAAATAAATGAGCTGAGATGTAACCAGCAGGTAAAGATGCAGTCATCCCTCCTTGCTGTGATTATTTAGTTTTCAAACTGTTCTTAATTAAAGCACATTGCTTGCATCTCAGTAAAACATAAGCATAGAAATGGCTAAACATAAAATTATATAATCAAAAAATATKATGATACTTTGCCCAGCCAAAGCTTCAATTTTTGTTTATGTACTGAAAGAGTAGTGATACCACAAGATTAATCAGCATGAGAGATTCTTTGTGAGACATTATACTCTGAAGGAAAGATGGGGCGCTAAGATGTATCCTTAACATTAAAAAATCTCTTCTTTTGCTTTCTGAAGATTTGCATGTTGCATTCTCTTGGTGTCCAAGTCATGATGAGAGAGTGTATAATTCCTCGTGGTCAAGGTCAAAAATGATCATTCATTGGGAGAGTATGATGGGGAAGTTGAATATACTCACGTCTATACTGTCATTAACAATTTCAGTGCTGTTTCTGAGAGAATATTGTGACTTGTTTGATAGCAGAGTCTACAACCCTGTTGTAATAGCAAGTCTAYAGTGGACTTCATCCTGTGCTCATGCACAGTTAGAGACAGGGACAGAAGATTATGGTGGAAACAGATTAGAGGGAGAGGAGARGAGATACATAAACATTGGCTCAGATTATGCTATTGGGAGAGGTCATCTGCTAGTCCATGGACAGAATAAGATCCTCTGAATGTTAATTCTTACCTTTTCTGTAGACTGAGGATACATCTGCACACTATACAGTCTCTGTTCTACCTGAAATCCATCTCCTGGGTAGCTTAATATCAGGATAATTAATCTTCTGATACGCATTAGAGTACAAAGTTTTTAGCATTCCCAGAAGGGATCATGGTGGCAAGTATGGTAACACTGGGATTCCATGTTGGTGACTGGAGTCCCATTGCACTTCATGAGGTATAAGGAGAACTTACCCTGTTAAGAAGAGCTGACAGCTATGCTCCTTTTTTCCTAGTGAACACCTGCATTTGCAGTCTCCCCATTCTCTATCCTACTGGTGGTCTCTTATACCCCTTCACGGGTCATCGTTATTAACTGGTTAGTCCATGTAATCTCAGCAGAAGAGTATTCTGCCTACCTTCCCTATGTCTGYGATTTGGATTTTTCAAATTTAGGCATAAAGAATATAACTGTGCRCTGGAAAGGCGAAGTAAGTTGCTGCACGGCTTATCTCTAAGCGTGGCAGAACATTGTGCTATGCGCCCACCCACSTTTCATCTGTGCTTTTGCCTCTGGTGGACTGTGGCCACTGTTCTTTTAGGATTCGGGTACAGAATGGGAACCCAAATGACACCATTCACTCCTGTTTTAAGTGACACCATTTGTACACTAAGGACAGTGCAGTGGGAATGAGATGGGACCTGGGCCTGCCTTCACTGTGTTAGGCGAGGAACTGGGATGATGCAAATATAGTTGTTCTTCTGGCCATAGAGAGGAACCCAGAAAAATGAGCACAGTTGTGCATGCTCTGAAAAGGATCTCCTGCAGAAGGGAATCTCTTTTTAAAGGGAGTATGAGAGAGTGCCAGCCCCAAGGAGTGCCTGGCAGCGAGACTGAGTTGGAACAGAGCTGGGGAGGGCTGGTGGGTGGTGTGGCCTGGTGCAGATGGGCCGCTATACTGCAGCTCCCCAGGGATCCTCTGCCTTTGTGGGTGAGCCCAGGGCTGCCAGCTTGCCCAGACCTCACAATATTTAGGGGATTTTCATAAGGTCCCACCTTCTGAATTTATGTGATTCTATTAGAAGCCCAGCTTCCATTCAAGAGTAAAAAGATACATTCCTAGCTCATAAGCTTGAAAATGTGAACCATAAGGGCTTGAAAATGGAAGGCTAACAAAAATAAATGCCTTATGATTTTTTTGAAGAAAAACAACGATGAATTTAGGAGGGTTTTTCAGTGTGTTTTTGAATGTCTTCAGGGGAGGGAAACCTCTTTCTGTGCATTCAGGGAGACATCTCAGAACCTTTCTAAGATACTTCACATTCTGCAGGTCTACCATGGTAGGGAGGTAGAGGTGGGGAAGCAAATGGGATCAGGCCCTATTACAGAATGTTGCACTCAATTGTGCTATCCTGCAGCTGTACAGTGCAGAAATTTCCTGCACAAAGGAGCACATGGAAATTTAAGAAAAAAAGGCGGGGGGGGGAGTGAGCCGAATGTATGTGAAAGGATGTCAAACCAAAAGCAAACTAGCACATTATTACAGAACATCGAGATACACTAGCATACACGGTGTGAGCTACTGAGCAGCATAGAACAATCAGTTGCTCTACATGCTCACTCCTAATTCCTCAAAGAAGCTTTTGCTGTTAATGGCAGGCTGTTGTTAATTATTAGTCTGCATATTGTTAATGTAGGCAGTTCTATTTCTTAATGCATTCTTGTGATGCTAGCGTTTTTTGTTGGTTTGTTTTGTTGGTTTTTTATTTCCAAAGTTTGGACAAGGATCTGCCTGAGCTCCATGCATACTGCAGAAGGAAATCAAAGGGCCAGTCTCATCCCTGGTTTCTGCATCTCATTAGCAGTTTGCAGATTTTCTGGGGGAGGGAGTGTTGAATATATTCAATACCTCTTTATGAGGGGCTCACACTCCTGCTGGGCCACACAGCAGTGTGGTTTGCCTTGAGTTCAACTCCAGCCAGGAGTTCAGTGTCCTTCCAGCGAGGGCTCTGAGCTAAGGCAGTCTGATGCAGATGAGTTGAGTTACTCAAGACTTTCAGAGGAAGTTGGGAAATTTGGTTTCTCTTTTTTTTCTTTTTTCTTTATGAGAGAGAGAGGGGAAAAAAAGAGAGAGGTGTAGGTACTGCTTGGTGAGGACTTGGATGTGCTGGCAGCTAAGAGCTCGTTTGTTTATTTAGGTTGCAAGAAGGAATAGGCTAGCATATTTGCTGGACTCTGATCTCTGGTTAGCACAGGAGCCCTTTCAGTAAATTAGGAAGTACAGAGGAAATTATGGGGGAGTTTGAGGATGAGAGGATGAGTTGTTTGAGTGTGGGACTTCTCTGAAGCTTCCTGCATTTTTTTTTCATCACGGCTGTGCTCTAGGAGACCCTAGGTAAAATTTGGAAGGCAAACTCTACTTTGAAGGAATATTGTGTATTTAGTTATGTCAGTATATGCTGACGTAACAAGACTAGAAGAGAGAAAATAAGATAGAACCAAATGAAGTTGGTATGGTCAATAACTTCATCAGGGAGAGGGCCACTGAAGGCAAAACTACCTATATTTTACTACATCTGGGTCAGTTACTAGTTTGCCTGCTTCTTTTGGTTCTAGAATTGCTGCAGTTGTCTTCAACATCTCCCTCTCCTAAGGGCTTCAGCCCCCGCAACTCTTGATCTATGTGTCTGTAAGGAGGCATAAGCAGGGTTTAAYGCAGCAACAGCACTTCAGTATTCTCTTTCTCAATAAATTAATCATCAACATTGACCACTGACTCCCATATTATTTATCTTATACTTTTCCTTATTTTCTCTTACCCTCATTCTTTTTTCTCTCTTCTGAGTTGATCTCGGCAAAACTTGGTTCCAGTCCCTGCTGTCAGGTAAGTCTCTGCAGCCCCTACGGGGAGAAGGAGAAAATGGGTCAGAGCTAGAGAGGCAGCAGCAGGGCACAGTCGTCTTACTGGAATGAGTATGAGGCCAGGAACAGAGAAGTGCTGGAAGCTTCGTGCTGTGTTTCTGTGGTATAACAACACAGTTCTGATGGCACACTAATTCAGTTTTTTTACTTTTAGGAACCACTAAGGCAGTATTGATGCTTCCTTAACTGTGCTAGTTCATTATCATACAATGTAATTATATGATTCTGGTGTACAGTTTGTAGGACCTATTTTCTGGGGCCTGTTTCTTGGCAGATATACCTGATAACACAGCTTCCAAAAACGTACATTGAAGGGTCAGATTGCTGTGCTGAATAAATCATTATTTGTATTTTGGTGGGGTCTGGAGCCCTGTTATGATGTAACATTTACTCCTGTAAAATGTCTAACATAAGGCCAGTACAAGCCCTAAAGAATCCAAATTAAAAAAAAAAAAAAAAAAAANAAAAAAAAAAAAAAAAAAAAAAAAAACAGATAAGAATATCTAATAGGCTCAAGTCAAAATCCCAACCTTTTGGAAGGAATTTGGATGTAAATTGGAACTTGGCAGCTCTGGAGCGTTTATAATTAAAAATACCAAATAAAACTCTGGTAGGAGCTTTACCATGTCATTGCTGACATTAACGTTAGGCTGCCTTACTGGGATTGATAGAGGCTTTCTTCCTTCTTGTTTAATAATGTATTTCCTCTTGGAGGAAAACTGTGGTGGTAAAACTCAGCAAAGCCAACAATGTGTCTCATAAACAAATTCATTTCCTTCTTCAAACATTGTTTCATTCAAGAGCAATACATTCAAAATTCCTTTTAGCACTGGGTCTTTAATTGGTTCCTTTTKCAGGAATGAAGCAGCCATTCTTTGAATGTCCCTTGAAGTTTGCTGTATTTGTTAAATCTACTGTTATCTCCTGTTGGGAATGCATCCTTTACTGAATTGCAGCAGGGGAATGACCTTGATAACATACTTGATGTATAACTTTATTTGGAGTTTCTTAGGAAAAACCCACACATTTGTTTTTAATGGTGAGCAATTTGCCTGTAAAAAATCACCTTTAATGTGTCTCTAGAGGGATGCAGTTGAGTTTCAGGATTGTTTAATGATTTTTCAAACAAACAAATGAGGGAGACCTGTTCCTGGAGTGAGGAGATCTCATTTCATCTGTCTCTAAGAAAGCCTCAGCTGCTCTGCTTCTCCCAGAAACTTATTTAGTAAGGCCCAAAGAAGGGGTAATAGGGCACTTTCATTTGTTTAACATTAGACATMGCTTTTGCTGCATTTCTTGATTAAGTGATTTTTTTTGTTGTTTTTTCACACACTACTGTGAGGTACAGATGTGATTTGAATACAGTTCTTTTTATTGAGACTACACAGTCTCTTTGCCTCCAGTTAGTAAGTGTAGTTATTTGAAATGCAAACGTATCTGTGTTACTTCCAGTGTTTAATGTTCTGTACAGAGAAGAGACAGGAATGGAGAGAGTGAAGGTAAAGGAGAAGCAATACGATCTAAATGATTTTATGGCTTAAGAGTGAGCACTGACTRAATCTGGGAGGAATAAGCACTGTTTCAGCAATTCAAGTTCAGTTTATTGTATTCTGCAGGAGCAAATGAAATTCAGATTGCTAGTTGCCAGACATTCATTGAAACAGTTATGCAACTAAAGTTACCTTGATTTTAGCATTAATATTTCCTGGAAGGCTGCGGTTTAAGTTAGTGGTTTGTATTCCCTCCTTTTTTGGGATGGTTTGGAATTTTTWAAAATATTTTTATCCAGTCAAGGAGTAGGGGACACACCATGTGATTGCAACCATATAGCAGGAGCAGCAAGTAGGGCTAAAGCTGTGGAAGAAGGTCTGCAGTGTAACCCAGGGCTGAATGTGTTCAACTAAAACTATTCATTAAATGCTCTCTCATGATGATGAGAGATTCAGAGAAGATCAGTGCTGGCTTTTGAACCATTTATCAATTAATGAGAAACCAAAGTTGTAATGAGTATGGTAATGAACATGGACTAGTTGCAGCAGAAGCTCATAAGTAAGAAGAGGCCAGAGCAAAATATGGCACCTTGGCAATGTTCCCTCACCCAGCCCTGAATAATGAAAGAACTGAGTAGAAGTTGCCTTTGTTGGAAAAAAGCCTGCACACACAGGCTTGCCTTGTGAGCCAGTGCCGACTTGCAGTAGCAATAACTAAGTCAATGTGCTACTGTGCCATATAAATGAGATGAGCTTCCTCGTGCATAAATGAGGCTTTCAGCAAAGAAAATACACGGGGTTTGTTGCACTGGGTGGCAAACATCTTCCATTGTCCCCATAGCAATGCTGACTGAAAATTACTTGGCGTTTGGCAAGAGGAGATACCTGTAAGCCAAAAGGGCTGTGTCATGCTGCTGCTCTGCCTCTAGTTGCAGTTGCCTCGTTACCAGGACGAGAGTTGTTCTTCCGCCAGTGCTGTGAATGCTGCCTGGCTTCTCGTCAGTCTTTGTTTGCTCTAAGAAAGCAGTGGGGGAAGACTGGTTTGTGGGTTTTTACCAGTCCTGTGCATAGGTCCTCCAGACAGCTTATTTTCACAATTAAAATAGAGTTACCAGCAATTTTCTTCTCTTCTCTCGCAACTCTCTTTGTGCCCTGCGCTTGGTTGGGCTGTGTTTTCTGAAGAAACAGACTGAAAATGTATTTTCATGATACTTGGTCCTCTAAACTATAGGTGGCTTTTGGAAAATGGTACTTTAGGCACAGAGGTACCTTTGAGCTTTAAACAACATGACCTTCTGTCTCTGGGCACTTCCACACAGCATTTATCTAGAGATCAAGGTAAATTTTTACCTATCTGAGATGCTTCCTCTGAAGTAACTGCTTCTGAAGAAACAGAAAAAAGCTCTTGATTTTTTTTAATCATTCCCCACTGTCTGAAAGTGGGTGCCACCAGTGGGTCACAGGCATCTGTCCAGTGGCAAYTTCTAACTTAAAATGAATATTCTTGTTTGATGGCTCATTTCACCCCTAAAGACAYGAGCTATAGAGTTCTAGTAACTGAAGACTCGACATCTATATGTGTTTTATTCCTTAGAGTTTGGGTGACCTGATTGCAATAGCRCTKTTTTTAGGAGAGAAGAGGTGCTAACCTTATCATCCTGGCTTGATTATAGTTAAGGTTGCATCTGAAACGATTGCCAAGGTGGTTTCTTTACTGATGTTTTTAATTAGGAAGCATCACCAAAATAAATTGGGTTCAGTTTTGCTACATCAGTATAATTTATTATGGAGAGCATTGTGAGCTGAAATATATGTAGATGGCTAACAGCTTAATGTCATTAAGTTATTTTATATTTTCTCAGTTAGAAGATATTGGGATACCCTGATGGGTAGGCCTGATGTAGGATCAGAATAGGATTAGAAAATATTTTTCATCTAAGAATAGTGTGGGAGTTTCAATGTTTTAAAGAAAGGGGTGAAATACTTAATGTTTATTGCACTTACAGCACARATTACTTTCAGAGAAACATCCAGTAATTAGGAATGATTCAGTCTTGATGAATTACCCTGCCTTACACAGTGATATAGCTAGACACTTCTAGCTGGCTTCATTTTGTATGACCGGCGTGATGTATTCCCAAGAGACTGAAGCACTTTCTAAGGAGGGAGTACATTGTCCTCGTCACATCAGCAGTCCTTTCTTGGGTACATTGTGACATCCTTTTTGTGGGATGTGTTTGTCACCGTGCTGTATGGGAGATGTGTGCGTAATGAATCGAATGGAAATAAACAGTGTTTTCCCCCTTATGAATATTTGATCTATGATTTATTTATCCACCCAGACTTGGACTAATAGCATGTCAAATGCTGCCTGTTTGTTTTCCTGTTGACATATTTCTATCAGCAGTGTCTTCTGTATTATGGACAGGAAAAATATTAGCAGACTTATAAAACAATGGCTTAACGAGACCAATTCTTTGATGTAAGCTAGATGGACTCCACTTGGGAAAATAATAAGAGATTAGGTGGAGGGGAGAGGTTTTTTGTCTACTGTGAAATTGTTCACATTAGACTGGAAGAAGAGTAAATTGAGACTGACTGACTCCACCAGAAGGTCAGACACTGACTGCTGCTGGCAGGCCGGTGTCTGCTAGGGCAGAGCTCGCCTACGTACCCCTGTGTAACTCTATGGAGACCTGAGATCTCTTTCTTTTGCACCTTAGCATGCACCAAATCATGGTGGTAAGAATCAGGCTTGATATCACTGAAAAGCCTAGCAGCAGCAAGCAAGTCAGAGATAGCTGCAGGTAAGAAGTACAAGTATTTTGATAGGGAAAAAGATGCTAAAAGAGTCTAAATGCACCATCTTGCCATAAATGATCAAATCTGTTTAATCTGTGCTTTTCATGATCTGAAGCTGAGTTCGCCTTCTTGCATCTGGAAAAAAAAAAAAATCAGTGGGAGTGTTAAAGCAAAGAATGTCAAATTTGATTACAAGGTTTGGGACACCACAACCACCCATGGGTAATTCACTTAATCAGGAGTCAGAACTCTTGTACTTCTATCTCTGCTATGCCGGTACCCTTCTGTGTAACTTTTGGCAAGGTAGTCACTTTCCTTTTGCCTTGTCTATTTATAAACTGTTAAATATCCAGGAAAGGTAGAAACTCTTGTTATGTGCTTTATATAATACTTAGTTCAATGGCTGTTTCTTCTGTTAGAGCTGCAAAATCCATTGTAGTAAAATGAATAATAATGGAGAGTTTTGTCAAAGGTGTCTCCTATTACTTGTTGTCTGAAGGGCTGGTTCTCTTTGGTCCACAGACTATCTTTTCTACTAAAAGAGAAGTTTCCACTATATAAAGCATAGACTTTTACCTTTAAAATTGGCAATAGCAAAGGTAGAAAGAATGGCTCCTGCTCCTTATTTCAAAGGTTGTTTTAGGTTTAGTGTAGCTTTGAGTTAATAATAGTTCAAACCTGCATTCAAACTGCTTAGGTGAAAATGCTACTGTTTCTCTCTCCCCAGTGTATATTGACAATATACTTTTCTGCTTACAAGACACAGGCTGTCAAAGACATGTAATTAAATAACATTATGGAGGTTGGCATGCTTTCATTCAAAAGACCAGCGTACAAAATCTAAACATTTTAAATTATTTCTGCTTTGAATGGCTGCTGTAGTTCACGGCTGGTTATCTCCCGTTTCAAAGACTTCCGGCATTGAGGAAAACAGCTTTCCTAAAAGCTGCTGGCAGTTCTGGTATGACTCCTTCTAGTCTCCTACACTTTTTCCTGTTCATTTCTTTTTTACGTTTTAAGAAAACATTTTGAATTTTCCTGCAATCTTTGATATCAGGAGATATGAGCAGAAGCACAGACTTTCGTATCTAATTGTGCACTTGGCCTTATCTTTGTCTGCAAGGCTGATGTTTACCTCTGAAAAGGAAATTACTCTTTTTGAACAATTATAGCCTCTAAGCTTTCATCATGTCTCTCTAATTTGTAGTGCTTTGCTTCTAGTGCACTGTCAGATGCTTAGCGAAGTTTTAGGAAGATAACGTCATTAACAAAAGGGAAATAATTTTTTTTTTTTTTTAGAAGAAAGCTCTTTTTAACAATAATCTGAGCTGATCAAAATGTTCTTGATAAACTGAACTTTTAAATTCAGTAAGGATAAAGCTAAGATACTGCAGTAGGCAGGAATGAGCAGTTGTAGGAAGAGAGAAGGGGGGAAGCTGGTTAAGGAGCAGTTCTTTAGAAGATGATCTAGGGCTTACAGATGGGCAATCGCTATATATGAGTGGGCAATGCCATGTTGTTTTAGAAAAGCCAAGCCTTACGCTGGATGTGTATGAGCAGGAATATTGACTGCAAACTATGTGAAGAAAGCTTTCTAGTCTACTGAGGAATGGTAGGGCTGGAGCTGAAGTGCTATCTCCAGAGAACTTAAATGAAAATAAACGGAAGTCTAGAAAGTACAACCTGTGAGGAAAGAATGAAAGAGGTTTTGCTTTTTGGCTTAAGAAAGGCAGGCTGGGAGATGCAAGAGTGAAACAGGCGTGATGATAAGCTCTGGATATATGTATGTACAGATACAAATAGTTACCCTGCAGAGAAGTAGAAATGAATCAATTCTCCTTGAGCAAGGTGAACACAAGACCTAGTGACTTCAGCTGCAGAAGTATTCAGGTTAGACCATGAGAAAAACATTTCTAACAGTAGAAATTGTTAAGCAATGGACTAGATTGTATGGCAAGGCTGGGCAGTCTTCCTCTGCGGAGGCCTTTAATGACAGGTTTAGTCTAATGAATTCTCACTTTTCCAAACAAATTCTATTTGCTGGGTTTATAGGAAGGGAATAATTTTGTGTGTGTGTTTATTGGGTATTCTTGCTAATAACAAATTCACAATGAAACATAAGSTAAGTAACATTCTCAAAATGCCTCAATTTTGCTAGGAATTCCTAGAAAATACAAATCCCCAATCTCTTATGTAAAACCCATGACTGGTTTGAATGATTCCTGTTGTGGCTGTAGTACTGTTACACTGCTAAATTGAGTCTCATGCAGCCGTTGTATAACCTCAAGAGATAACACGCTCAAGGAGACTTCTAGAAACAAGGGAAACATGCTCGCTCTTACCTATGCCCAGTTTAGAACAAAGCAATGAGCATGCAGGCGTAGCTGTAAAGATGAGCCTTACTTAAACCTCATTTTAACATGCAGAAGAAGATTTTCAACAGCAAGTTTTTATTAGACTATCTAGAAAATAAACTGGTGAAAAAAAGTTAACATAATTGATTTACTTTTAGCACATGAAAGCATGTAATAGCATGAAAATGTAGAATAATCGTGATGTGAGAATAGAGGAGGGCATATATTTTTCAACCTGTTGTGGTGCAGGGGCCTTAAAAAAAGACAACAGTAGGTAGTGCCTAGCTAAGGTAATAAAGTATTTCCTATTACAACATTGTCATGTGTCTCTAAAGTCTCACCAGTCAAGCTGAGGATGTTACAGAATATCTTAAGCTAAAAGGATGGCACAATAAATGAAAAATTTCATAAAATTTAATCAGTTGTGATATCGTTTTCCTTGGTGAGGGTGGTGTAATTCTTACCAACATTAACAATAGCTAGCCATGGAAATTTTTCATGTTTTCTAATTATTAGTATTATTGTGTGCTTTTAATAAGTACAGAGTATCTGATTGGTGCCCACAGGATTAAGCATACACTTAAGTGCTTAGCAGAAGTTGGGTCCTTAAATGACCCTTCTGTATTTCCTTTGTCATGGCACTAAACCTGCTGTGCTTCTTGAACTTTATCTGAGTAAGTGCTGCATACTGTATTTATATCAGACACATATTTTGTTTGCATTTTGGCTTTATGAAATGTCAGAATCAATCTTATACTAATGAAATGTCCAAATTTCATCTCAGCTATGAACATAGCTGCTAATCCTATAAGATGTTTACTTTCTGCCTCTCTGGCTATGTATAGTAACAGAGAGTCTGCCAACTTAAGCACTGCTGACAAACGTCTCCCTACTGCTAGTCAGTCTAATAAATGTTATTTCATTGAGTAAAGATTTAAAATTAATTAATTAAATGTCATTAAAATCCCTTGCAACCTTTGACAAGTTTGCTCTTACTGCAGGCCAGTAAAAGTAGTTACCTGAATACTGCATGTGCCCCCTGAATCCCACCCAAATTCAGTAATTTTTATGTTTTAATCTTACAATTTCTTAACTTTAATCATTGTGGAATACAGCTTTTGATGGTAGTGGCTGCGTTTTAGGCAGAAACGTGGAGGGAGAAAGTAGAGAGAAAGGTAGGCTGTTCCAAGGGATGCAAAACCGACAGGAAAAATGTAAGCCAAAGGCCACTGACCAGAGTCCAACCTTCCTAGCAAATCATACAGAGCGTAACTACAAACCTCCCAAACCTTTCTTAAAAATCGATCTTAAAATTTTTCCTGTGGCATTCTCAAAGTGAGAGCTATGTAATTTTCAGCATGCAATCTCAGGCTGCTTTCCTTGCTGAAGGCTGTGGTCAAACAGTTCACAGGCAGACTGTCCAAAGAGTGTGGGTGTGTTTGTGTATGTAATGACATTTTTTACATTTAGTTTCTGAGCTTCAGGCCCTGATTTTCCACATCCGTGCATTCTGAGTAGCCCTTGGCACCTATGCAAACAGCACTAGAAGCCTGCTCAGGCAGAATGGTGTATTTATTTGCACTGGCATAGTGCCTGAGGAATTACCCAGGAATAGGGCCCTGGTGTGCTGACCACCATAGAAAAAAAAGATCTCAACAAATGTTTCTCAGATTTCTGATACCCAGGGAACACTTTGTTTTAGATGGGAGTTGCTAGGCAGATGACACATGTGGTCAAGCAGCCCTTACCCCGTGCAGCAGTCCTTTTCCAATCATTAGTGGTTGAAYAGGCAGAGCACACAGCCGTCTTGCAAAATTTCCCTTGCAAACCATTTGGGAATCACTGAACTTCCCCCCCCCCACACCCTCCGCCACATTATGGAGCAGGCTGATAAGGCAGAGGAGGTAACACCCCCAGGAACACTGTGGGAATACGATTTGGCGCCTAACTTGTTCTGGTGTAGATGAGTACAAAAGCTCAGAAGCAGCAGCCGCTGCCTGGCTTGGTACCTCTGACTGATGCTGCACAGCTATTGGCTGTGAAAATAGGAGATCCATTTTCGGATGCTTTCTGGAAGTGTTACTGCTCCTCATAGTTCTACTGATGGACAGCAACCAGCCAGGAACTATGTGATTTTGGCAGTTTAGGACCAGATCCTACAGCAGTATGATCCGACATGAAACCTGGATGCGTTATCTCTATTTCTGCATTTATTTAGGCAGTGCCACTGATACAGCAAAGGAAGCACAAATACAGTTTTAATTTTCTTGGATCAGAAGATCTTTCCCTCAGAAATCAACCTCTGCTGTGGCCATTGGAGATCCTGTTGGTTCATCTTCCTTAAACAAATATCGGGATTTACAGTATTAATACCTTCCTTGTTCCAGGGTGACTCAAGGAAGGTCCACTTTTCTAGGTGACCCGCCATTGCCTTTCATGTGTTCAGAAACAGGATCCTAGCTTTTAAAAAATGTAAATGAGATTTATTCATAGTGTATGTACAAAGTTATCAGAAAACAGGAAAAACAGCAGCCCATGGGCCTCTGTTCTTGAGAATTAGTTGTGTTTTCCTCTTGTAACAGACTTGTCCTCATCTGATTCTCACCCTTGTTCAGTTAAGATTGCTAGAGTTTCTATATACTTCACAGTGTCTTATTTTGGTATCTGTGAAGGATTTATCATAAAATCCATATTACAGCATGACAGAGGAGTACTGATCAAATAAATGGTGTTTCCTATGGTGACATGGGACCAAATATACCTTTCTAGCTCTACTGTGCTGGTCTCAAAATGATCATTAAGCACCCCATAGAATTAAGAACTCACACCTCAGGAAGTCTCAGGCAGAAGGGTGTCATCCCTCAATGCCCAATTGAGAACCATTTTCTGTTTAGTATTTTTAACCTTCTCCTCCTGTTTAGTTCCTGCTCTGCCGCTTAATGTAATGCCCGTTTATTGCAGACTGCTTTTAGTTTGGTCCTTTTAAAAGCTCCCTGAGGCACAATGATGCCTAGAAATTAATGTATTCCCTTCCCGCACATCAAGCAGATGTGTGTATATTGAGTTAGTGTCTTTAACGTTTAGCTGATTTCTTTTCAGAGCATAGTTGAATCACTGCTACATACCAAACCCATTTGTGGCCTTTCCTTCTTAAACTATTGGGATATGTAGATTTATATACACAATATTTTTAGCTTTAATTGCAAAGTGCTTGTGTGACTTGCAGGTTTTTATAAAATTACTAGTCCTAAATATGCTACACTATTGGGCAGCATAGTGCTCCGGTTGTTAAACGTGGCTGGATTCAACAGGAGCATGCATAAGGCACCCTTGGCATTCCAAGACCTTAAAGTGGTTGTCTTCGTCATCTTTGCCCACCTATCTTTTTCTTACTGGTTGGAATATAAGTCGTCTTTGAAAAGGTTACTGCTAATTGAAAAGGTTACTGCTAATTGAAAAGCTGAGGAATTTGGTTAACATGCTGGGCAAAAGCATCCTTGCCAAGGAATTAACGTGTATTCCAGCTAACTGTACAGCCAGGTTAGGGTAACTCCTGCTTCTCCTTCTCTGAAGTGAAAGAGAATCCTCTCCTAATGTTCTATTACACAAAGCCATGATTGTTACTTCTCAACTATGGTTGAGGTCACTCATTTTACCTGTAAATGGCAATGCTTTATTTTCCATCACAAAACGGTGGTATCTCTCTACGTATCTGCAAATCTTCTTTGTATCATATCCCCTCTTGCTGGGATAGTCAGCTCTTTGGAAAAGCATCAGTCCTGTCCTACTTTTCTACCCTTACCATAAGGAAAAGTGCCATCACACTCAGAACTAAAACCGCCAACTTCAGGCTGCATTGTGTTTATCAAGGTAAGACATCATAAGGATGATTTCCTGGAAATCCCCCCAGACCCTTAAGGTAGACAGAGTACCCTTCCCACTGTACTAAAAAGACTTAGCTGTTCAAGTAAAGTCTTTTAAAAATACAGATTTATTTTAAGCACGTGAAACATCAGGATAGGCACAATTATAAACATAGAAAGATTAAACATGGCAATGAACTTGCAGCCAGACAACGCAAGCAGTAACTTAGAGGCGGAGGTTACCGTTTCACATACAAAACCTGCTGAAAATTGGTTATTTTTGGTACTAGACATTCTACACTTTGCTCATCTCAGTTTTAATTTGAAAATATCCTGTCATTCCACCCCTTCCAAGTTTTTATTTAGAAGTTACTTGCATAAATACCTATATATTTTAAATACTGTATAAAGTGCATTCAGACGAAGGAAGGAAAAAGGTAAAGGCCCAATTTCCAGTGCACTAGAGGGGACTGAGGCAAAACATACTCAAATCATTACTAGAAAGAGCCCGGTTTTGAATCAAACTCCAAGAACATATTGAGTAATGGCACAGTAATGCAAACATGGTTTCTAGGAGACAACTGTAGAGTAGGTACTAACTACTAGAACTATGGCTTGACAGCATATTTGCCTTTTAAGTTTTGCAGAGCAAGGTCACATTCCTCTGTTGATAATTACTAGAATAAAAATATGCTGAAGTTTGAAATGTTTCTCCTAATGTGATCCTGAACAGTTGTTACTGTAAACAACATTCTATTTATTTTGAAATAGTCCATTAATTCTTGGGTCTTATTGTCTGCATTTTCCTGTAGACTGTGAGCTGCTATCTTGGAATTCCAATTAGTTTTTTGTTGTTAGAAGTGCAGCCATTTCCATCTTTAACTAGCCTTTAAGCCTAAAAGCTGTTTCTGTTAACATCAGTGAATCAGCATGTCTTGTTCAGAAGCTTAGGCTTGATAGTTCACAAGTAGTTAACGGAAATCTAAGGACAGCTAAAAGAAAACACCAGCTTCAACTCTCAGCTTCTTGTAACTCATTTATGTCTCAGAAACTTGAGAAAGGCTAAGGGATATTGCAAACTAAAACACTCTGGCATCATTTTTTTGCCTTAAGACACGTTGGGGATGTAGAGGAATTGAGCAGCACCAAAAATTCCACTTGTTTTTCCTCAGTCTCCTTTCCGAGAGGTCACTGCAGTGCTGGAGCGTCTTACCCTTCTTAGCACATCTGTTACTTTTGTGGAAGCATGAACTTGGAAGACAGTGAACAACATTCCCAGTATTGTGATACTGACATCAAGGACAGAATAGTTAGAGTGGTTTTTCCCTTACACTCAAACAGGAATAACTCCTCCTGATATGAAAGTAAAAAAAGAAACATTTTTTCTTTAATTGTAGCTTCCATCTCTATTTTATATCAATTGTGCTTATGAATAGCTAGGCAAAAAGATCCTGTAGAATTCAAGAGCTGAATTCTTTAACTCTTCTCAGTCATCCTTTTTGTCAGAGGTACTTGAGTTATCCTCTTCTTTGCCTTCAGGGCAGACTTTATTTCTTGCAATTGGTGTTGTTTCTGAGACTGGGATTGTACTCTTTCTAACTGGACTGTGTTTGACTTCAGGTGACTCAATGTCATCCTCCTCCAACATATCTAACTGGTATCTCTGTAGCTCTAGGTATGTAGTAAACAATTTGGCATATTCTGGATGCTTGAGTGCAAAGTCCTTGAACTCATCTGAAAAATATAAAAAACACAGATACTATAGTGCAGCAACAGAATAAAAGAAAATTTCAGTGCCTCCTCCTTTCACTGAAGCTGATCTCTTTCCTCTGAAGCATCTCAGGCAAATCACACAAAGTATCTAGGTCTGTGCTTCAACAGTTATCCCCAGAAACAGTATGAGAACCATCAGATGATTTCAGGGAGAAAAAAGGTAGGAAACTCTCACTATCAATATGACTATCAGAGTGTTCTTCGTTACGAAAGGACATAACTTACCATAGGACAGCTTCCCAGTTTCATCTGCATCTATTTCTTTAAAGAGCACAGAAACGTCAAGCTCAGGCACCCCCAGAGCTGACTGAATGATACAAGCAAACTCATCTTCTGTTATAGTGCCGTCCTCATCCATGTCGAAAAGCTGGAAAAGACATTACATGTAGAAATACTTTAGCATCAGTTTGCCTATGAACCTTCTGTGCACATCAGCCACCCATACTAGGTTTCTAGTATTCAAGAGGTGATCTGCAAACAATGCCTGGGATTTGAAGAGACCGGTTGCATCTCAGCTACTTTCTCTTGCAAAAGATTTTATGTATTTTCTCCGGACTAAGACTAAGCAGACACTTAGCAAAGCAATGTACATGCTATAGTTGGGATTAGAATGTTCTCCAATAGGGAAAGAATGTAGCAAACCTGCAACAACAAACAAACCTCACATCATTAGTTCAGTAATAAAACTCATACAAAACCAATAAAAACAAAACATAAATAAAGGTTTAGGTTAATTGTCACTGTGAGCTACGCTAAGGGTCTACTGGATTCAGCCACTGTATACTGGAACATCTTAGGTTTTAGTCTTCATTTTCATTAAGTTATGGCACATCTGCCATCAGAATAAACTTGCCATAGTTTATGCTCTGACATAAAATACCTAAATTTTAGTATATGTGATCTGTCACCCACTAAGGAATTATTGTAATTAACAAGGAATCGTGGTGACTGGAATGCAGGCAGTAGATGTACACTGATCATCCCATCCTTCCCAGCACAGTGACAGTAAGCATCTGCTATGAGTCAACCCCTTCAGAAATACAAGGGATGGATGGCTGTAATTCTTAAGTACTTGCTACAGGCAAACTTTCCCATTGCAAAGGAAAATACATTTAGTGGCAGAGAAAACAAGTAGCAAAAGGAAACCCATAGTTCTATTTCAGACTGAAACAGGCTTTTACCAGCTGAACCAGTCATTTCCTGCTGAAACTGGGAATTAACACAAATCACTAATGTTATAATCAGTGCAACTGTTAAGATACTGAGGATTATAGTCTAGAAAACAAAACAATGAAACAGCAACAATAGCTGCTAGGCTTGCTTCTTCATAGGAATCTGTAGTGATAAAACATCCCTGAAAAAGCACAAATCACTTCGAACAGCTGTAGCGCTTATCTGTAAAGCAGCCAGTGGATATAATGGATCACCATAAAAATTCTGGTACTTCTTGAGTACGCATCAGTACTAAAAAGTATCCAGTTTAAGATGAACACAATCCATATCTCAATATATTGTTCAATATGGTTCATAAGAACAGATTAGTGGGTAAAATAACTGAATCTGTGTCAAAGATGTACTAAAAAAAAGTCACTTGAGCATTTTCCTATTCAGGGATTCACAACCTGGGCATCCCTGGTCACATATTGCCTGCTTGTACCTGAGATCTTAAAGGAGCCTACTGCTCCTTGACTGCTTATACTATCAGGACACCATAGTGTACAAGCTAATAGATGATCTTAGATGCAGCCCAATTTTGGATGTACCACTCCTGAATAGCCCTTCTTGATTTTTTTTTACCCCTCCTCTTTGTTAACAACAGTGACTCTACTGAGCGCTTGACCCACAAGAGGATATTGCTCCATCTATTGTCTACTTGTGACATTGAAGAATCACGGCAGAAAAAACCTCAGGCGAAGAAACTGCAAGTGCTGCTGAATCATTTTTGGAGTTAGCCTGCCAAGTTACATATTCATTACTGCCTTCACATGGCTTTTGAAACCCTTTTCTATGAAGCTGATGCCTGCAATTCTCTCCCTCCCCTTCACACTCTAAATGTCAATTGGTTTAAGAGTATTACTCACATTTGCATAACAGATTGAAGCTATAAACTTATGATTTGAAAGCTAACAGATTTACAGTCAGTCTTGATTTGTCAGGTTTGTAGATTTACACTAAATTGAACTTACCTTAAATGCCATCCGAATAGTCTCTTCTGTGTTGGCTGGGTTACAAAGAATAGACAAACCAATTACATATTCTCTGAAGTCGATGGTGCCATCTCCATTCTGTAACCAAAATACATATGGCAGTAGTTGTAGTTAATATGGCAAATCACTTTAAAAGCTGTTGTATAAATCAACTATACAACATGCACCAAGACAGTTTACAACACTAGAGGTATTTGTTCTTACTGGAAAAAGTACTAACAGCTCGCTAAATATATGTAATACTAGGGCTGAAGTAGCAATATACATATTTTCAATAGCTAGAAATTGGATATCAATTTCTATCTTATAAACACCCAAACAAAAAAGATTTAAAACAACTTATAAGTTTTTCTTTAGTATATGACCTCCTCTAGAAGGAAGGCTAGAAGCCTCTAGCAAGAACGGAATACATGTGTTTAAAGTAACTGTAACAGTTCATGTAGCACTGGCACTTGCTAGAGTTCAGAGATCAATCCAACATCCTAGAATAAACAGGCCCACAGTGAGGCTGTTGCCTTGAGTTAATTCTTCCTAAGAACCTTCAGCAATAAAATATATGCCAGTGAAAGTACAGCCTGATGATGCAGTAAAACTACGTGGTCTATCTTAAGCCTTTCTTTGAAGCAAATGCATTGCCCTACATGGTATTTTGAAGCCAATACACTGTCCTACCTTTTAAGCCAGAAATGCAGTGAATTCATTGTAACAGCCTCTCTGATAATTCCAGTTTTGATATGAATGAACATTTCAATGTGTTAACTACAAAGCTACATCAACAAAACATTTGAAGCTTGCTTTGATGGGATTCATGATTAATTCTATGCAAGCTGCATTATATTTGCAGATAGGGAAAGTGGCAGATGCCCATTGAAATATATGCTTAAGCCAGCAGTGTTCCTATGACCACACTGAAAGTTTCTTGAGGGTTTTGGGAAACATCTAGTCTGGGGAAGAAGCCATATATAAGTGTTAGGCAAAGGGACACAGAGTAGTTAATGAAAGCCTAGTAGAGATGACTAGTAGCTCATAGTTTGGAACATTCACAATAAGGGCATTCATCAAAAACATTTCAAAAGCAAACAAAAGTGTAAAGCGGAGTTCCTTTTGTGGATAACGTGTTGTACATTTCAAGAAGAAAAAGATTTTTAAAGAAGTGGACTCCCTAAGTCTGAGGACAGTACAAAACTTTTTCAGCCAAGTGCGAGAGGGGTGGTCTCCTGGGTAAGTCTGTAGTGAATAGCCAGATCTAGATTCTATTTCTGGCTCTCCTACCAACTTCTGATGCCCACTTGAACTTACCAACCTTAATCTTTCTGTTCTTGGCTTTCTGCTGCTGAATAGTGGAATATGGAGCTTGCCAGTGGAGAAATGCTAAGGCTGCTCTGTAGAGCGCTTTGAAAATCTTGGGTTCTATGAAATAGGGAATTCCGTTATTGAATTTAGGTCTTAAGATAGTCCTTGATTAACAAAATATGTGTAATAATGGATTCAGTACTAACTTTTCTTTATCAAGCTATATATTTGACAGGATTTAAAACTGCTAAGATACAATTTTACTGAGCCTTCAAAACCAATTCAGGACTGTTTTGCATGGACGACTGTTATTTTCTTTATATTGATGGTCTAACYGATCTTTTTTGAAGACATGCAACCTTTGAACATCTGGTACTTTAAAGGCCTGTGAATTTTAAGGAAACTTTTTAGCAAAAATATGAATAGTCTTTAAATTACTTTCGTGTGTGTCTAAGGGATATAACTTTTGACAGTTTTTAATCATTAGAAAAGGACAATGTTCTCTCATAAATACTATTTTATTTACAAATCTGTGCTCTTATTGTGCTGCAGAGTTTGACTTTAAATATTTTGGCTACATCATAGTTCTCATAACAATAACAGATCTAACTTTAAAATGTATCATTATAAACCTAAACTTTTAAAACAACTGAAGCAAGAGTGTAGATAATAATTGTTCAAATTCCATGGAATATTATTTTTGGACAGTTTTATAGACTGTATTCTTAGCAAAGGATTGTTTGATGCCATTAGAATATTTTTTTTAATTTATTTTTAAAGTTAAGAATAAGTATCACAGGAAAAGAATTGGGAAGTAAACTTTAAATAAAATAGTCTCATTAAAAAACAACTTCTGAAATCAGTTAACACAGCTTTGGCTGCACATGGGAAAATGACAAAAGCTAATAAGGGTCATATTACTTCCATTAAAGTGCTAAAACCCAGTAATCAAAACTGAGTGCAATCTGATWCACAGAACTCCAGCCATCCGAGTAGGAAATAAGCTTACTATACTTGCAAGATCATGTTGTGACTAGCTCTACTAAACCCTATGATGCTGGCTAACTTCCAAATGCTCTGGCATTTTGGTTAAGGAGAAATTATAGGGTTGTTGCTTGGAAAAAAGAGATGGGAGTTAAACTGAAAATGCAGGAAAACCTTCAGTGCTCGTGTAGCACCACTGCATACAAGCACTTGCAATAGTCTTTCTATGCATATCTAGCTGTGTTTGCAGCCTATGCACCCAAGAATATTTTAAGGAAGCAAGATGTGGGCTGAGCGCCAATTCCCTAAATAGCAAAGTAGAACATCAATATTTATATATTTGTATTTATGTTACACAAAATAACCAAAACATAGCGTAACCTCAACAACCCTTGTTTTCTTTAAGGTAACTAGTTTTCTGCTACTATTTTCACTATAGCATGCTATGGTAACTAGAGTTTTGGTGTTGGTTTTTTTATATAATACAGTAAATCTTACACTTTGGGAAACAAAGTTTGCATTGTCATGAACAGTCTCCATTTAGAGTTGCACGAGGAGATTAGTGCTAGATAATCAGGTAGCTTTACGCAGCTAGCAAAGCTCTCTGCAAGACAGATGCAGTCAATAAAGTTTAAAGTACTACTGCCCCCAAATTTTTTTCTCACTCTGTAAGGCAACAGGAAAAATCGGGGAGGGGGGGGGTGTGGGTGTGTATATACACGTGTGTGCGCTAGTCACTCCTGTTCTGATTAGCTAAGTAAACCCTGAGTCACTTACAGGGCTACCACAGAGAAGCTACAACTGGACCATTTGAGGAGGAACTGCAGGTGCACCTCTCATGTTCATATCCAGGCTCATCATCTAAGAGGCTATTGCTGTAACTCCAAAATTTCCACCGCCTGTTGCTACATGCAAGTTCTAACTAGTCAGAAAGGGAAATTCTGAAACAAACCTCGTAGGATGGTGCTCACCTAGAGGTATCACACTTTCCCTTGTGCTCAGTTTTCTATTACTCAAGAGCCCAAATGCCACTGTGGATAACTTTGTGCTTTTCCATTGAATAAGTGGGAGGGGGGTGAATGCCAACTGACCTCTTTCATCACAATTTGGGCCAATACGAATATTTTTACTGTTTCTGTCACCCAGTTTGGTATTAAACAAAGCGCAGGAGGAAAAAAATCTGGGCAAAAGTTGCAAGTTACTTTTTCCTAAGTTGCAAGTAAAAGGCTTCTGCAAGTATACCAGGGAGGAGATTTTATCAGTTTGGAAAATATTATTTGCCAAGTGTAACTGCAAGATTTAGAAATCAAAGCTATGGAAATTTAGAAACAAAACCAAACCACAGTACCCCATTAGTATTCAGATGCCCTGCAGGTATTGTGTGGTATTTCTCAATTAGTCACTGATGTCTCCCTGGGGAGGGGCAGGGGTATGTGGACTCTTACCGGCTGTGCTACTCCAGTCATCCTTTCACATTCCAGTCAGCTAKTACACACCCTAGACAATTTTCTTTTAAAGCAGCAGAGCCCTGCTGCGAAATCTGCCTTGTTACACTGCAGTGCAAGAGCTGTTTTCATCAACTATGTAATCCTTAATTCAAAGAAATATACCTTTGACAGTTCATGTTATTCCTTTTTCTTTTACTTAAAAATTGATGTCTTGGACAGAAATGCATAACTAGCTTGAGTGGGACGCTGCACCCTGATAAAATTTAACTCAGATAGCCAGAGCTTGATTTTGGCTGGCTGTCTGCTATGTGACTGCATTATTACAGCAAGCTTCTCTAAATATAAATGTAGTATTTCAAGTTGTTTCCATGATAGCTATAATAAGGCTTCAAGGAAAGAGAGAAAATACTAGCTAATAGAATTGTAGGAAAGAGAAAAAGGTTGTAAAAGTAGCCTTATATACGTCTTCAATTTTGTCCTGGCCAGCAGGTAGAACTGACAATACCACTCAGGTTTTGCTTCAGCAGACAAGCATGAAAAAGCAGAAGTAGGAAGGAAATTAAATATGATTATGTAAATTCATTGATCATTCTAGTTATTGCAACTCTCACGTTTTTCCCCTTGTTAGAAATGAATGCACAATTCTCTTTACTAGTGGTTGCCTTCAGGCAAGCAGAGCTTTATTCCAGCTTAGTGAATGCTGACAAATTGGAACAGTAACATCACAAAGCAAGACCAAACTTACGAGCTTTTTATATAATAGTTATACTTATATACAAGGCACTTTACGTGAAGAAATAACTAAGCTTTGATCCTTCAACAGCTTCCTTCACTTCAGAGTCTAGAGATAGTTTTCTGAGACACTTATGCAGCTGTCCAACTGACAACTTACACAACCCTTCAGAAAAGTAGACTAATGCATGCACAAGAGGAATCGCAACACTTGAATTTAAGCTGAGCTACCTACCACTAGCTACATCTGCCTTAGAACAAGGAAAAGACTACAGTTCTATAGTACAGGATTGTAGTCTTCCGTGTATATCTTCCAGACGAAGCTTATTCTTCTCTGCTATGCCTTTACGAATACATCGTCAGCTGCAGCCAGTCTTCAATGGTCATTTTGATCTGTCCACTTCCATCTCGGTCCAGGGACTTGAAGGCCCGGAACATGCTGTCCAGCCGTACCAAGCAGCTAATGAAGTTGTTGAAATCCATGCTACCATCCTCGTCAGCATACCTGCGCACGATTACCTGGCAGAGTTGTTCGTTCAGGTGGAACCCTGCAGCCTTCAAGGCATCCGGCAGCTGAGCTCTCCCAACAGTACCTGACTGATCGGTATCATGCTGCTTGTATACACATTGCCATTTCTTGATGTTGTTCCACAGATACTTAAACTCTTCAAAACCCAGTTTGCCATTTGTATCACTGTCCATGACGGCTACCATGCTACGGCATGTGTCTAAGCTGAAGCCATCTGTCTTCAAGTCTTGATGTCTGGAAACGACTTTGTTCAGGATGTCCCTTAGCTCTGTGGCACACACTTCCATATCATCTCCAGCCAGCTGGACAAAAAGGCGACGAAACTGTCTGATCTCCTCACTCTCATAAGCTTCCACATTTGTAAAATGATTGTGAGGAGGTGGAGGTGGCTCTGGATTATACTGAGCTGCTGCTTCACTTATAAGATTGACAAGACCTCCAACAAGTCCTCCAAGATTCCCTCCATGTCCACCTCCTGTTAGGAGACCTCCAAGGCCACGTGCAAGGCTCCCTCCACGACCACTGCCACTTCCTCCACTCAGCAAAGCTTTAGCAAGGAACATTGCGAAGGTTTTTTGAAGGGAGTTACTCAGAGATCCAGTGCTTCTGTAACTCTCCGAAGCCGTATTGTGTCTGAGCTGGGCGTGGGCAAAACACAGCCTATCTGCGTGCTTAGACTTCACCATGTCTGTGCATGTCTCCAGCTGCCAGGGTTATCTCATGTCTCAGTAGTTTCTGTCAATTGTTGATACACCTCTATTTCTTTTTTTCTTCTCTGCATAGTTAGCTTTATGTGATTTGAGGAATCTTTTTAGAAAAAAAAAATAACAATGAGGCTGAAAGCCACAGAGCAGAAGTCTCAAAATACCTGTGCTCATAATTGAAGCAATTTGAAAACAGCCCTGCCACATTAGTGTGACTGTTCCTCAGTTAAGCTGATCTCCTTAAAGATGAATGCAGCGGAAGCTTACTAGAGTCTTGTCTGTTCCTGCAATCTTTTATGCTTTCAACTTTTTAGTGAATTGAGCATTACGTTGCTAATTCTAGTCACTGACACTGTTGTGCCAGATAGGGAAAATGAAAGGAGTCTTGATTGCCCGTAATTATTTTGGTTGCCACACTGTATTTCTATTGTAGGTACTGTGCTTCAGGACTTGGACTACATGTTCATAGGAGCCAATGGTCCAAGATGGGGAGGCAAGAATGAAGAAAGGATGAGTACCTAGCTCTGCTAGAGCTTCAGTGCATTCAGCAATTAAGGAAATACATTTGACTCTTCTCTATTTTAGAGCTTGTAAAACCTTTTTATCTGGAAAAATCCTGAAACAGTTTTAATCGGCATATACAATGCAATGACCTCCCAAGGACAGGTGTACTGCTAAAGCTAACTTGATCAGGAAGAGCGATGCTGAGTTGGGAGAGCTCCTACGATAAGAAACAAACTCCAGTTTATAAGCACTTGCAGTACAACATGCTGCTTGCACTGTAGCACATACTGGATGCCTAGAAGTAAGATGAATTCTATGCTACACTCTAGGCGTTGATGCTTCTGGTATGGTCAGAGGGGCGCATCCACAGAGCAATTTTTCTCATTTTCAGAGAGAAGTAGAAAATGGGAGAGATCACCACTGACTATGGAGGAAAGCCTAAATGATTAGATTAACACATAGCCTCCTTTACGGCTGGAGATAGGCAAGAGGAGTCCTTATAATGTCTAATAGCACCCTTCACAAACACAGCAGGAACATACACTCTAGTCAGCTTCAATCTGCCTTAAATTATCTACTTACAACTACATCAGTTAATTAAGCTGTCAGAGTGTACAAAAGCTCAAAATCTGGGGTAGGCAAAAGGAAATATTCAGCCATTACCAGTATGAAGATTATCATCTGATGGTGGTGCAGCAACTTGGTCCAAGAGATGGCTGTCATCTTACAAGCTACAAACTGACCAACGTTTTTTCATCAAAACTTAAGAAGGAAACTGTAAGAGTCACCTATCTTGCCTACAGGAATTGCTAACCAAGAAGCATTTACTAAGCTGGACATAATGAATTAAATATCCTTTTGGGATGTGATTTTTAACAAAACATTGTCACCAAGTCAGTTAACCAACTACTCACCCTGTCAAAGAGTAGAAACAGCTCTTTGAGGACATCTGAAATAGGCAGCTTCAAGTACCCCGCAAACTCCTCAATTCCAATTCTTCCCCCTTTGGAAGCACTTGCAATAGCAGCAAAGGTATCCAACTGCTCTCTGACATGATTCCATTTTAGGCTATGCAAACATGAGGGAGAGGAGATATTTCTATACAGCATATCTTGGACAGATGGAATTTCAGTAGGAGTTATTACAGTGTTCAAAGACGAAAAATAGCCAAACAGAGCATGTGTGTACAGCATTAGAAATGCTGTACTTCCAACCTGGTATTTTATATGAAACCAGCAATTAAGGACTGCTCCCCCCCTCTYCCCCCCGGTTATTAATATTAAAAGCAGGCAGTTCTATGCTTGGGTGTATCAGACTTCCTTAGAGTAACTTCCCAAACCTAGAATCATCTGTCCAGTTACTAGGCTAGTCTAGCAGAAAGCTTTTCATTACCATAAATTCAGGTGCAGCATTATTTTGCTGCATCATGCTCTAGGGCGAATATTTCCTTAACAGAAGGGAATAGATCTCAGCTCTATGAGCTAACTCTCTATCCAAACGCTAGTATCGCTACAGCCTGAGAAGTATCTGACCTCTCTGCATAAATACACCACTGCATCTCAGTAAGAATAATTAGGATTGCCATGTAACTATTGAAGATTGTTCCAGACAGAGTTCTATAAATGGATATATAGCAAATACATAATAAGTCAAGATTCACTGCGCACATACTTCAGATTTGACCACAGCCATGCCAGGTTATTTGATGGAGTTACTGTATGACTAAGTGGTTCTGTCCTCAAATTGCACTGTATCCAGACAGAAAAAGTCAACACCACTAGGGAAACGTGGCTGCACAGTATAACTAAGAACAGTAAGCCACTGGCTGAAGTCTCAGGCTGGAAAGAAAGTTTTTTACTTCCTACTACACACTGCCTGTGCATCTCCACAAAAGCAATTTAAATTGGGCACCAAGATTACCATCAAGTGCCTAAAATAGGTACTGCTCTACCTTCCTCACCTTTTGGTGAGACAAATCCATAAAAGATCAGAAAAATGCATTTTTCCTCTTGTAACAATGCCCACAAAAATTACTTGGCATTAGTTCTTACTGGGATTTTCCTAATCTCTGATTTCCATATAGTTTATGTATGTAAGTTGTATACATAAATACACTATATTACACATGGCCAAGTCAGTTGTCAGGTAATTTATCCTTTTGTAGATGGCCATCAACACCTGTAGCACTGCAGTAATTATGCCACCAACAGATGAATTTCCCTTACTTGAGTTTCTTGCTAATTTTGGTGAACTCCACCAGCCCAGCTTCCATGGGTAAAGTCAGCCGTCCTGCTGAAATCATCAGTCTGCAATCTTCAAAAGTGTGATCAGTGACTGGCACATTCAAAGCACTGAAACAAAATTAAGGAAAAAGAAAAATCCATTTCTTATATTAAAATTACTTATAGTTGACTGTTTCCCTTCTCTGTCTCAGTTTGGCTATAGTGCTAATATACAAAACACATGATAATTCATTCTTGCACTGCTGCAAGTAGGATAAAGCGATACATACCATTTTGTGAAACTGTGAAACCATACTGTGAAACTACATTATGGCAGCGTACAGTCTTGTAAATGCAGCCCAGTAACCTTGGAGAACAAACCACCCACTTATTCTTGCCAAGCAAATAAGGGAGCAATTTATTCCAGCTTTCCATGAATTGAACATACTATGTTCCAATGTAAGACAACCTCCTTTATGCTCCATGTAAAAACAATCAGGGTGTTTTAGTATAGGAATTTGACACCTCTTAGTGAAAATCTAGAGCAATTCCTATATATAGTACCTGGGACTTGACTAAATTGTACTTTATGGCTAGGATATATATGGAATTGCTGGATGTAAAAGAAAAGTTCTCAAAGATTTATTCATGACTGATTACATACGTTGCCATGGTTTGCCGGACTCTGTTGGCAAAAAGAATGGGATCATTCTTTTCTTCCTCAGTAGGAACATGAACAGGCAGAAACTGAAAGAGATGAGTTATGCAATCAATTCAATAGTCACTACTTTATTAGCAACATGGACAATTTCTTGTTGTTGTTTGGAATGAAGGAAAAACAGGAGGGAAAAAAAATCAGCCATGCAATGAAGGAACTGGACACTAGAGGTCTCAACCGCCTTAGAAACCACTCGGGCTCTTCTGCCCTAGCCACACAAATAAGATTGGGTCCAAACCTGCCTCTTAAAGATTGGTAGAAGCTGCTTTAACATGAAAAATCAAACCCCCAAAGAAGGAAGTATAATAAATGCATACTTAGTTAGAAAATTAAATGCTACATTGGTAAGAACGTGAGTCTGAAATACTGTACACTCCTTTTCAAAGATCCTTTATAAGTGATGTTATATACTGGAATAGTGTATGTAAGATTTATAATGTTTTTAAATACACACTGCAGTCCCACCTCATACCTGTTAATTGTATCTGTCAGCACGTGACTGATAAGTTTCCTGTAAGTTTTTCCTCCATGATAAAAATGTTAAGGAATCTTAGTTCTGAACTGTAAGTAGAGCACTAACCAGATACAAATATTGTAAAATTTTGGAACTCCACGCAGAGAGCAGAAACTCCAACAAAACAACCACCTCTCCTCCCAAACCTGGAGAACACCCCAGATAGCTAAATTGCAACACATTTACTGTTGAGGTTTTATTCAATGTTAATACGTAAGAAGCTGAAGTAGCATTACACTAAAAATGTACTATAGATGAATTATTATCTAACATGGCATGAATCAGTATCTGTTTGTTTGCAAAGTAGTGTGTGTGTAGGAGTATTTTGTTCTTTCTACTTCAGTCTACAGTGTTCGCTTGCAGTTCTGTTCACCATGCCTTTTCTCAGTTACGGTTATCGTCTATCTCAGTTCTGCTACTCCCACCCTGCAATCTTGCCCTTAAATCCTAGAATGCAGCAATTCTAGAATAAGTATAAAGTGTTGCTCATGGTTCATTGGAAGACACAGTTGCTAATTATGTGTCAATATGTTTCTTCAGTTATATTGCAGTTGCTGGTGATGCACTAATATAGCGGTAACTGTCCCATATAAATGCAGTCCATCCTGAACAGCCTTTTTATGTTCGTTTTTAAGGAATGCTGCCTCTTTATGATTAAAAACAGTAAGTTTATGGAATTGGTTATCTGTCAAATAGCCATAACAATTTTCTGTTTATAGCTAAAAGTTTTCTCCCCTGTAAGGACAGCAGGGGTCCAGCTGTTCACATGAAGGTTTGAGACTTCATTCCTTCTATAAGCAGTTGCCAGCTCTGTTCAAGTCTGACATATGTTCCCCTTCAGAAGTCAAGTAACTCTTAAATCGAGGAAGCGCAGGCACCCTGTACAGACACAGAAAACTGTGTCATCACTGGGTGAGATGAATTCATAACTTCATCTCACTTCATGAGAAGTTTATCTATGCAAACATGGGTCATGGTCTTGAAAGTGGTCATTACATCATTTGAGGCTGAGGTCTTGCTCAGACAGCAACCTAAATTTCTGGTAGGTTAAACACCACCTCTGCCCCCTTCAAAAAACCCACCTACAATTATGCAGAAAACCAGTTTGCCAGAAACCACAGCTGGAGATGAAGAATTTGGTTTCTTAGCCTCCTGAGGTGGCATGCATGATCTTACGCAGACCCAGCTGCTTATCTGGTGAAGACTATTAAGTATACCTTCCCTGTCAAATTGCAGTCCTGTAAGAAAAACTCTTCACAGCTCTTTCAGTAGCAAAAATACTTCTCTGATCTGCTTTTGACCTAGTCTCTCTTCTTACAGAATTTGCCAAATGCTGTTATCTTTTGCAGCCCTAAAACTCACTGCCAGGTTCACTGTTTAATCTTCAGTATCCACAGTTTGTTAGAATATGACTAGACATGCATGCACACACTCCCTTGGACTACAGGAGTACGTCACTGTTCATGCACCGTAGGTAGAGGCAGCGCAAGACTGATGGGAGTGGAGAAGCTACGTGCTCACAGTATGGGACAGCAACAGAAATGTCCACTCCTAAAAGGAGTAGTCTGATTCCCTCCTTCCCCAGGCATATCTGCCCCTTCTCTTTTTAGAAATGGAAGGACTTTTGCATTGATGCTAAGAAATCAGTTTCACTTTGGGGACACATGCTGCTGTGAAAGCTGCATATTTTTTCATGTTTCAGTTTCATCTTTTGGAACATGAGATTTATTTTCTAACGGGCAAGTTTGAGTTTTGTTCTGAAGTAGGGGAAAACAAACCTTCTACCGGAAGGGCTGTTAACTATTTCTTGCTCCCACATACATAAATTACATAGATATGTCCTTCCGTACAAAATCATTAGGAGAACTGGCTCTTTAGTACACCATCTATAAATATGTGTCTACTGCATGTACTATACAGTAACAAGGTGCTCCCTTAAAATGAATTTCATTGTTTCACCACAAAGACCATATTGCTAATTGTTAGTAGTAGCAACACTGCTTGTATTCACAAAGCTTTGCACAACTTTGCTGAATTCCATGTTTTGCAAATAAACAGCAAAACCTGTCTGAAATTCTCCCATTCCTCAGATCCCTAAACCAACTTAGTCTACACTGACACTCCTTTGTGGGCTGATAAGGAATGTGAAGTACAACACTTAAACAAACTGATTGCACCTCAGTTATGTGGCTCCTCACTACTATGTTTTGAATGTTGGCTCTTTGACAGGGAGCAGTTAGACTATGTGTACTGATATTATGAAGTGTGTATGTTGTTTCAGTTGTCATTCATCTGTCTGTGCTATGCAGCTGATTTTAATGATCAAGGGAACAGGTTCATTACACAAGGCTCAGCTTTCTCCCCAGTGCAAGTACTAGAGTCCTTAAGTAAGCTCTTAGTTGCAGAAATCTTTTAGAGTTCTGTCTGGGAAGATGGTGAGGAAGACAAGGATGCTTTGAAGGGAGCAGGGAAATGAGAAGGTGGGAAAAAGAGAGAAGTTGTTACCTTTAACAGAACGTATTATAATTCCTAGTTTTAACATCCGTAAAATGCACGCGGTGATAATTAGGAATGATTTTACAATGCTTTAAAAATAAAGGCATTTCTGACAGCTTTCTTTTAGGAACTCATCAGATTAAGTGATACATAGATATGGACAACAAATCTAAATATATTACTCACCATGTTTCTGTTCTTGTTTCTGAGACCTTCGTTTATTGTTCACTAACAGCAACTAATAATGTGAATAATGCATTTATATTAAATTCCCTGGTTGCTGAATCTTAGTACAAAAATATTTCAAATTCTTACCTCAACTTCTATTCTTGTGAAGAGCTGACACAGCGTCATTGCGCACAGCTCTTTTCTGCAGGCAAGGAAGAAAGAGGAAGAAAAATACATTTTACTTATTTAAAACCAAAGTATTTGCATGTCAGTAGATGAAACTTCTTAAAGCACTGACAAAAACACAGCCAATACTAGGTAAGGTTTTTAAGTACCTTGCAGTGAAGTTCCCTGAAATGTTGCTTTCAACATTTTTTCTACAGGGCTTCTGCATATACCTGCTGGTTGCTCATTGGGCAGGCAACTTGTTGTCTGTTGTCATGCATATTAACAATACTATACAGTTCTTTGGCCAGCAAAATATATATATGTTACTTTATCTTTAAAGAGGTGAATACATACTGGATTTTAAAGCTTTAAGAGCTTTGATTCTGAGAAGTAGCTTTACTTTATCTTTTATTCTCTCATCTGCAAAATGGGACCAGTAACTTCCTTCTGCAGAACTGAAACAAGGATTTATTAGTATTTGCTAACCATTTTGCAAATTATAGTAGTGTTTACACAAATGTGTTAATGAAGCGTCAGTATGTTCAGGACGTTCAGTGCTTTTAGAAAAAGTCACAAATTTTAGTATCAACAGGTAATGGGAGGAGGAAACTGTGAAAGAGGATGAGCATAATCACTTCCACTTCTGACTTGTTCTTTTCACTGTGATTTTTAAGCAGAAATGCACATTTTCTCTTTACTTTATATCAGGTAAATTATAATAGAAAACCTTCAAGCAATCTTTCTTCTGTTCTTGTTTTGGACAAAATAAAAAAGAGAAAAGGAAAAGGCAGGAGAAGAACTAAGGGATCCTATCTACTTTCTGCAGGAATCCATTCTTAACACTTGATTTTCTAACACATAACATTAGGTTTTCCTCCCAGTAAGGCAAAAAAGAAAGAAAGAAGTAGGAAGTGAAAGCAGAAACTGGGTCAGGAGGTTTCTGAGAAGGAGACTGGTACTATCCCATCCTGGCTGCAATATCCAGGAAGTTTTACAGAGAGTGTGACAGTTCTGCATTTTGTGATCTGCAGGTTTGCTTAGGGGATGTTCTTCTCCCGGTTCCAGTTATTTTTGTTAAGAATCTCAATATTCTACCCCATCCATCCCTTCTCTTCCCATGATTTTGCCAAGCTGTTCCTTTCACCTTCTCACAGGTTTTGATTTGAGCCTTCATCACCCAGACACCAGGCTTAGAGCAGTTCTCAATTTTTATGAATGGGCAGCCTCCTCTCTTCTACAGGAATACCTCTGATTTCATTTCTTTCTTCACCTATTCCTACACCGTCTCTCATAACTGAAGACATAGCTCCTTTTCAGTCTTCCAGTATAAATCCTTCATAGGGRAAATCTGTACTATGCTACTAAATTTGAAATATTCATTACTCTCAGTATGCTGATAACTGTAACAGCAGTAATAATAATAGCAAAAAATTCTTGGCCAACTAAATGAGATGGACATTTTCATCTAGGTCAGCTTTCATAATGTCTGTTCTACAAGTGTGCAGGTGCTAGGATTAACTAATGATAGCTTAAAAGGCACTTATGATCTGCTCCACTAGTTCAGACGTTCCAAAATTAGCTGCCTTAAAAATTTTAGTCACTTAGTCAATCACTACTACTGTAATTAGATACATGACATATTCCACGTGAAAATGTGGTACATGGATTCTGCAGATCCACGTTTTAATGAATGTTTATAAGGTGAAAAGTATTTTCCAGACATATTTTCAGTGCAGCTGTAAAGGTTTTTTAATACTTTAATAAAATATTTTAGCATATTAGAAGGCCACCTGTGTTGAGAAATAAACATAGATCCATTGCCTAAATGGTTTATTGAAGTATTTTTCATTATTTCAATGTCAGATACTATATACATAGCCTCTTCACTGGGATCTCAAAACAATTGCTTTTGTTGAGTCAGGCAAAAATAAAAATCTAGAGAAGAATCCTAGATGTTAGAATGGGGAAAGATGGGGAAAATTAATACTTATTTTGCCCATCTTCTTCATTTACTCTCATATGACTCTTCAAATGAGATGGATGAATGAATAGAGAGGATAAAATAACTTTATTTTTTTTGTTTGTATACCATGTAGGAAACGGTAAACATCTATGGGTTTTGATGACTATGATTGTTCCCCAAAGAAAAAGAATTTCAAGTCTTTCTTTTGCTCTAGTGTAACGTGCAAAACATAGGAGAAAATTAAACAAAATGGTGCCAGAGCTGGAAATAATGCTTCCCCATTTGCAAACCCTTTCTCTAGCCATTCAGATATGAAATCTACTGCATGACAGCATTATCCCCAAGTATTTCCCCCTCATAAAAACAGATCTAGAAGAACATGTGTCTTGGCTTAGCTGAATCTGTTTGGCAGACTGTTTAGCAACAGGGGAAAAAAGTTCTATATGTAATTTTCAGTAGGATTAAGAAACTTACAATGAATAGCCCTGCCATGTCCAGGTCACAGTATCCTAAGGAAAAAAAAAAACACAGAAATGTATGACAAAACCACATGAAAGTTAGAGAGCAGATAAGTCACAATATAAAACAGGCACAAGTTTAGTAAAAGCAGATGATGGTTTTATAAGTCCTGTAGTGAAAATAAATAAAGGTGTCAAGGCGACTAGGATTCCTTGCCTTAAAAATCTGGAAATAAGCATGGCAGATTTTTTATAACATCAACAATTGGGAATAAAATTTTATATAGTTACTTAGATATTTTAAATCATTCATTCTGATCCAAACAACAGAAGTAGGAAAAAAATAATCTAATAAGACTTTTCCAGAGGACTTCACCAGTCCCTTTAGAAAGGTACCCTCATAAATATGTTTGATTTAGTTTTTAAGGACATTTCTGCATAGGTAATCTATCATGCTTTTTCTTTGCTTTTTTTGCTTTGCTTTTTTTTTTCCTTATTCTATGTTTATTACTTCCTATATATGATTTTTACAACATATACTGCAGCTCCTTAAATCCTATCGGTGAAATGCGATACCAATCCCCTTTAGTGGTTCACTTCACTGTTTTGAAATTGATCTGTAAATGGATTTTACAAAGGAATCTTTGTAAATAACAACAACAATAACAATCACTTGTTTTTCATTTTAAAAACCATTAGGAATGAAAAGTTTGGTCTTTTCTGGATTTGCTGGGTGACCAGATAATAAAAAAAAAGTTAACAAGTTGCTAGACTCATGTCCCAGCATTACACCTGTCAGTGAAGCAGAGCCATACGTCTGTACCCCTGTACTTGGCAGAAAGTGTAAACATTTACTTGGCAAAACAAGGGGAAGTTGCATGAAAAGAACCATCGGCAAAGCTGCCCTCCTGAGGTGCCTGAAGGAGGGAGTGTTGGAGGTGCTGAATGGCTCAGCTTTGCTTTTGTTCAGAAACTTTGCAAGCCCCTTTGCAGTAAGAGTATTTTGAGCTTAAACAAAAAATGATGACTAGTGGGGAAGTTGTGTGCATTTCAGACTTCAAAGTACAGGCTCTGTGGCTTTGCAGGAAGTTTCTAACTTCCGCTGCAATACTTTCCCATACTCCCTCTTACTTTAACTATAGCTAAGAAGCCCAGCAGTAAGTTTTTCACAATCAGAATAGCAACTACACCATGGTGACACTTGGGAAGCCTGGCTGCTTCCAGGAGCTCTCCAATGCTAAAGCTCAGGACAATAGATTCTTCAGTGACAATGCAAAATACCTACACAAAAAAACGTAGGTAGCATTTAAGTCAGGATTTTGACGTCCAAGTTACTAGTTAGTGATAGAAGAATGTTCTGCTTACCAGCTTGTTGGGGTATCGGAGCAACACAGGTTGTACAGGGGCTCCTGGAACAAAGGCACCTGCAACCACAAATTAGAATTGATTGTTAAGACTAAGCTTAATACAGCAGTTGGGAGTTTTAAGTGATTCATGTAAGACATGGTATCTGGAAGGAGAAATTTTTAAAAAGGCAAGAAGAATGGGAAGTGTTCTTTCTGTTGTGGTTTTTTTTGTTTTGGTTTTATTTTTTTGGGGGTGGGGTGGGGTGTTGGTGTTTTGGTTTTGTTTTTTTTTTTTTTTTCAAATCAGCACCGCAACTAGCAAGATGTCAGGACAGAAAAGGGTTAGTCTCCATTTCAGGGAGAAAGCTGCCTGAGATTCCTGGACTGTCCAAACTCATTTTCTGTGTATTATCTCCCCATCGATTGCCATTCATTTCAAAGGATTAGATGCTCACAAGGCTGTTGAGCATTTCCTGAACCCTTCTCCGTTCTGATCATCTTCATAAGTGACATGAATCTGAGCATGTAGTACTGGTTTTGTAACTTTGCTACCCAAGACACTGTACAACAGTCAGAAAGGAGAGCAACATGGCTTTAACTGAAGTGCAGCACAACAATCTAATGATCAGTGATGCTATCAAGTACCTTTCTGTGTTAAAAATAATCTATTGGCCTGCCTTGCTAAGCACTACGCAAAGAGATTTCATAACTTGGTTGCTAAGTATTGCATGGCAAAATTTACAGGAATCTAAGATGGCACGACTGTAAGTTGAGCTAAAAGAACATCATAAGTAGCATGTATTTTGGTAGTTCATCTCATAATAATCACAGTCAAGTTCCTGGGTATATAAATTAGATGAAAACTGTACCCAGAAAAAAACCGAACCAACTAACCGTATACATCATACATATTTTGCATCCTACAGATACCAAAAATCAGAAACGTAAACTGACTAGTATAAAATAGTGGGTTTAATGCCATTGAAACTTTAATGATATAAGACATTACTACAGTGCTGTTGTGGATGATGCACCTGCAGAAGCATAGGCCTTACTAGAACTACCAAATTAATATTTTACACATTATTTTCCAACAACGATGTAACAAAATCTCTCACCTTGTTTAAATGTGATCAGGCAAGATCGGTTTGTGCAGGTGCCTTCTGGGAAAATCAGTATCTTGGATTTAAAGAGAAAGAAATACATACACACACACACACATTTCATAAAAAGATTATACTTCAGCATCAGTTACATAAAGGCTGACTTCTTATGCAAGCTCTGTGACATGTTACACTGCATCAGAAGAATATCATTACTTTGTCAAATGGAAATGAACAAATAAGTGAAGGATGCTCACAGTAATATTAACCTGTTAACCTGATCCATCTTGATTTGGAAGCAAATGCTTTGTAAGAGAGGAGTTTTGGGAAAGACCTTTATCAGTTCAGAAATATGGTACAAAAGGCTTTAAACGTTTCACTTGAAATGTTTAGTGTTGGTAATGATAGGAGAATTGTTCCTCTGCTGGCAGCTCCTTACTGAACTGCTGGGTGTATAAATGTCAAGAGCCTGGGCTGACATGAAGTGCATAGGGTACTTGAGCCTTTACAGGCACAGATGCTATCAATATGAGTCGAGATGCCAGCTGTGACGAGAAGATCACAGCTTGAGGGGTAGCAGCAAAAGGCAGAGAGAGTACGTGCATCTGTGATGGAGAGCTCTGAAGGCATTACATACCACTACATAGCCTCTGAACCTGAATGACCAAATACCCAGAAGGTTTCTGAATTGGTGTCTGAAAGATACTAGATTAGATGCGCAGTGAGCTGCAGTGTGACACACCAAATCCAGCCCCCTATGGAATACAAGGAAGCTTTATGTTTCTCATATCACTACAGGATCATAAGCAGCATTCCAAAAAAACCTCAGCACAAGAACTGGTCTGGGAGTGTTCAAGGTGTGCTCCCACTTCAGTCTGAATGAACAGGTCAAGGCTAGATGAAAGAGGGCATCATTAGGTCATACCTAAGAGACAGAGGCTGTTCTAAAGTATTATAGAGACAGCTGCACACACCGATTTACACTTAGTCTTTGACTATGCATTCTGTAATCAGAAATCGTTCACTGGTGCTATGGACACAAAAATGGGTATGTTTCTGCTTAGCATATGTCATAAGCCCAGAAAACATATTAGTGACTGACCAAAGAGTAAGTAATCATTCCCTCCTTCCCCTTTGTTTTGGTACAGGGTTGGGAGAAGCACTAATCAGAACCTCATGCTATTAATGAGCACAGGTGCTGCCCAGCCTGTTGTGTTTTGGTTTTAGGCAGAGGGAATGGGGAATCCAGCTACTCCTTCTTTTCTGTTGTGCTGAGAGAATGCAGCCCAGGCACTCTGAAGAGAATATGACAGACATCACCTTGTGGTCAAGTTTCTCAAAAAAAAAAGAGTAGGAGGAAGGTGTGGCCCAGTGACACCCCAAGTAGTACTGCTGACTCAGTCTTGGAGATTCCCAGATTACTTGACTCATAGACTATTTATGCCATAATATAGATCTAGTTTTTATCCCAAGTGCAGAACTGGTGTAAAGCCAATTCCCTTTCCTCCCCATGCTGTTTTCAGCAGAGATTAGGTCTACCAGGGCTTTGTTGGAATCAMTTCATCCATAACAGTTCAGCAAATCATAAGCATCAGTGTAGTTTGTAAGCACAATATTACAAAAAAAGCCTTCCTAGCTTTGACATGTGCATATTTAAAATCCTCCATATAATTGACAAAGTGAAAAAAATAATGGAGGCTCTAAAAATATTTATGGCAGCTTAGAAAAATGCATTTATGAGTCAAATTAAAGTAGCCTAAACACTAACTAAAAAGCTTTTTGTAAGGTGCTTGCTAAGTAAAAATGATGCATGAAAGGTCTAAACAATGCCATTTCAAAAAAAGTGGCAAGTGTTGGTCTTCCCTCAGGATGAGAAGCAGTTACATGTGAATGTTCTGTTTCTAGACACTATTCACAGAGCAGAGCAGTGCATTCAGGTCTAGCTGCCATAGAGATACCTGCTACCAAAGTCTCTATTTTCACTAGCCTCTTCTAATTTTCCTCAAGAGCCATTCATTGGAACAAAAGTGAAGGACAAGGTAACTCTTCTCAATCATTTAGGAGGTAGCCAACTATGACTAAACAGATCTTGTGACTTTAACTACTTAACCAGTCACTTCTCTGAGTTTTTAATTTTTTATTTTAAGCAAGTTAACCCTTAAGAAAACAAGTTAAATACTAATTCAAAACACGAATTTATACACAAATCCACACAGGATATCTTTGAAGAAAGGTCTTATATCACTGACTGTATTTGTCCAGCAGTGTGGCAATGATACTGTATTTGTAGTATCTGAAGGCAACATCAGACCACAGTCAACGCAACAGAAGAAAGCAGAGAGGCACTGCCAAGTGAGATGTTAGTAGGTTCACAACTGTTCTAGGTTTTTCTTCTTGCAAAGGATGCAATTTCCATCCCAGCCCTCTGCCTGTCATAAGAGCAGCACAGTTGCTGCCTCAACATTTTTCTCCCTCCAGAGCAACCCCTGCTCCATTAGCTCTTCAGGATGGAAAGCCATCCAAGGCCTAGAAGCGCAACAGCAGCTTGCTGCTGAGGAACGACCATGGGAAACAGTGTGCAGAATCAGTAACTACTGCTTCCATGTTAAAATCTTACCACAATTCAGACCAATCTAAAAGTCTTTTTTTTACTGCATTATTAACCTAAAGATTGAACTAAGTTTCACCTCAGCTATTCTTCAAACGCGAAACTGATGTTTTAAGCTTAAGTACTATTCATGCTGATGCTTGGACGGCCCAGGTTACTCATCTCATCAACTGCTCATCCCCGAACTGTTGTGAGCACAGCAATAGCTTCTCACACATGAGCTAGCTTGAGAATACTGATTCACATATACCAATCAAGTCATCTGCTACACTGAAGACAGCACGTTAGGACTTAAATAGGGAAAAGAGAAGGCCAGGAGCATCTGCATTTTGGAACAGCAATTGGTACTGGCTGGATTTTAACTGACCCATTTGTCATGACAAAACTTTTTGGGCACCAGCCTCTCGTCTTCCTTTCCTAAACCAGCCATATATCTGCGAACTGACTTCATCTTCGTACATCAACAGAATCCTATTCAGCTGGGCACTTGTGATATTATGATGCACAGTGAATATGGAATATGAATACATGACAGAATAGTAGTAGTACATTTATTACCTGTGGCCAATGGCCTCTTGATAATGCCCGCTTAGTTATCTCGGTGACTGTATTCTTTCGTGAATCAGGGTCTTGACGAGAAACTGATACAGGCTGAAGGGAACTTAAAATTGCTGTGAAAAAGATAAATTTTATTTGGCTTGCGCTAGTGCTTAGAAAACACATGGGTTCAAGGCTCCCTTGTAGCAAAACACTTGTTATTCTCATACTAGGAGACAGACTCTGCACAAACAGCTTTCAGACTAAATAGATACGAAGAGTATTATTATTTTCCTCATTCTGCAAAACGGGAAGTAAGACACAGAAGATATATCTACGCTGCCAGCTGAGGAGCTTTACAGTAGGTATAAACATGCCAAATTCACCCAAACACATTCTGCTAATATTGCCGTTATCTTTCACTGAGCATTTCCACACAATTCTAAGGAAAAGACCTGATCATCGGGTCTCTGCTCATGAGCCACGCTCAGGCCTAACTCATGCAGACTGCAATCAACAAGTAGTTTGAGCCTGTGCTGAAGAAGTAAGATGCCCCTTTTCAGTTACAAAGCATACACAGCTCATGTGTAAATTACAGAAAAAAAAAMCCCTAATTTCATCTGAAGTCTGCATCAGAATGTGTGGACCTATTGAGATGTGATGAGAAACTTAGGGAAGAATTATCTTCTATGTCCCACTCCTGTGCTTTTAAGAGAAGGTCAATATATTATCAGTTAGTTTATTTCCTACAAAGACACTTTTCAGTGTTGCCTGCTGAGTTTAGTTTTGGGTTACTGTTGGCTTATTAAGAGTCCTATAGAGATAAGAGACATACAGCCAGCAGAAAGTCTACAGCTGATTCTAGTAATAATGCAAACGGAAATTCTTTTTGTGCCAAAAGGAGGATAAAATAATAGAAGCATGAGTCATCTGATCTTTTCCATTCTCTGCATTTCCTTTTTGAGTAACTTCTCTTTTATTCTTTCCCGGTTTGACTCCCATTAAAAAAACCCGTAACAGTGCCTGCAAGTTTAAACTTATAAATATGGCATTTTCCAGACTGCTGTAGTTTGGGTCTGTTTTGAAATAACCTTCACTAATCCGTGTTCTACATTTGTGGGCCACACTGTTAAAAGACAGCAGTCAAACAGATTTCTCAAGCTACCTACTGGGAGAATTTTAAGAGAAAGCCTCTAGCCTGAGCAGTTACAAAACATGCTTTCAGTATAAAGCAAATTTAAAGTGATATTATATTTCATATCTGAAAAGAAACAGCATACTTCTAGACATATTTTGACCAATTCAGAAGAATAACTTGTCCCAGGGCTTTCACTGGCAATAATCTGTCAGTATCTTTGGAACCTAAGGATTTAAAAAAGTCTGCCCCTAAATCACTTTCAGAGATCAGATTTTTGGCCTCACATCAAATTGCTGACTTCTAACATTTTATTTTTTCATAAATACTTACTGCCAAATACCGGAGTTGACAGGTTCTCTGCTCTAGTCACTATTGATGGCATTCCAGTTAGGGCAGAAATAATGGCATCAAAAAAGCTTGAATGAGGAGCTGCAACAAAGATTGGGGCTTCCAGTAGACTTGCTATTTTCCCTTTTACTTTAACTTGGAAACCCATTACGAAGAACAAGGTACGAGTTAGGCATGAGAGGGTTGTCTGGATCATCCTCCTTGTAAACAGAAACACAAAAATATCATCCATCTTACAGTTAGTATTTCTTTTGTACTTTATAACAAGCCCATGAAAGATTTCCCAGTTCTCACCAGCACTGGGGCCAGGCACAGGGTAGCAATACTACTCGCAGGGAGAGTTTAGGGCTAAAGGGGAAGAAGTAGAAGTAGGGAAGGGAATGTCACCTTTTCATGTTGAAACCAGATTGTAATTTTAAAGATAAGGCAATGTACAGCACCTTACTAAACCCTCCTCCCAGGTAAGCGATTTCTCTTGCCATATCTTATAGCATTGTAGCATAATACTATTGCGAGGGGAGGGTGTGTAATTAGCAGATTCACTGTCCTTTTTGTAAGAACTTATTTAACTCTGATACTGTTCTTTTACTATCAGTTTTAACAAGTAAGATTAAATGACAGTGTTCCCTTACATGACCCTCAAGAGGGGACATGTTCCCTTCATGGGACTCTGTAATCTCTCAGCCTTGTTAGAATTCACTTCCTGTGTCTCCTCCTGCGTGCAGCTGTGGTGCATTGCAACTAGAAGGGAACTTCATTACTCTGAGGTCAGAAGCTGAGCGACTGAAACCCAGAACCCACAGAGGCAGCTGTAAAATACTCCTTCAAGGGCAACATAGCTGAGAGAGGAGCTGTCAAAGCTCATATTGTCATAAATTATAGCATAGCAGGAATGACAAAGGCTACACAGAAACTCAGCCTACGTAACATTACCAAATACTTTTCTTAATGAGTTTCTTTTCTCAAATATTCTTACCAGTATTATTACTAAAATAAGTCCTGGCTTACAAATAGTCTATAAAGATTTTTATACAGATTTGTTTTAGCCTCAAGACAATTGAAAATCTACCTATTTAAAAAGCTCCACTATTGTTGTAAAACACAGTCATCAGAAAGTTGCTTCACCTAAATGGGTAAAACTAAGATTTCACTGAGGACTGCTCTTTAATCAAAAGGAGGAAAGGAGTGAGAGGGAGGAAAAAAAAAGCTTTAGACCCTGGCTTTGTGTTATTAAAAAAAAAAAACAAAAAAAAACCCCACAGAGTTTTCACAAATATTGGTCACTTTTTACCTTCTCCATCCTTTAAGTGGCACAGATCCTTTTCCACGGTGACGGAAAGTTGCAATTGAGGCAAACAGCCATGCTAGCAGTAAAATGAATGCGATGCATATGGCACGGAGGGGTAGCAAAATAATCCCCTGAAGAACAGTCTAGAAGAAAAGAGGGGAAAAATCTTAAGGAATGCTATCAACAGGAATGACACTGATATCTGTGTAATTACATTACATGGACTTTAAAATACTAACATTGCTGCTATGTGATTTAGTAAGGAAAGCATTAATGATTCCAGTGTTCATATGGGGAAGTCAGTCATTCACAGCATTTCATTTTTACTTTTGGGTTCCCATTTCAGGTGGAACTGGAACATCTGAGTATTTGAGGTTTTGGCTTGGATGTTGTTAGGCAGAGAGGGTAAACAGAGTTTGCTGGCTTTAGTTTAGACTTAGACTTGGTCTGCAGCATACAACCAGCTCAGATGAGTCTGCCCAGCTGATAGATATCTCCACTACAGAGCCTTCTGTGAATAGCTGCCTGTCTAGAAACCAAGTGGGTTTGTTGACTAAAATGTACTCTTGTCCTTTCAAAATGACAAATCTTGTGTTCAGTCACACTATTGCTGCAAGTGATCCTCACTACTACTGCTTGGAGTAGTGCACACACAACACAACTTTGTTTCCCCTAGTTGGGACTTAAGCAAAATGGAGTTTTCAGTAAAACTGAACCTGTGGCAAAAATTCAGACTTTACAGTGCTGCTGAAGCTGCTGTAGCAGCTCTTGGCTCATTGCCTTTGGAAGTGGTTTGCTCACCGCCCATAGTAAACATACAGCAGAACCCTTCTGATTATGAAGATTAACTTGTTGCCTCCTGTTTGAAGCATCTTGGATATTAACCTCTGTGCTAGGACCTCCTTGAATTTTTCAGAATAAATGGAGAAAGCTTTCCTCCCCACAATCAGGAAACTGTTATTAGCTTGCTTTAACTTGAAGCAAAAGAAACTATTGAGAGAGTTCTGCTACAGTTGCAGACAGCCAAGCTACCTAGCAAAACTGGTATAAAACAGATCCAAGCCAACACTGCAGTTCACCACTTCTTCAGTTCTTCATATGCATTTGCAAAAGGAGTGGGGTGAAGGAGAAACACTAACATGCCCTGGTTGCAAATAATCCTCAAGTATCACCCCCAGCCCTCCCTAAGGAATTTTTAGCTTGCATTTTTTCGTGCACAGCTCAAGGAAACAGGTGTATTGGCACAAGGTTGTTACAGGCAGCTGTGGTACTGGGCAGGGCAGGAAGAAATTCTTAATTATTTTACCCCAGTAAATTAAGTTAGAGACTATATCCTGAAGGTTGGTCTTTATGGCACAACACAGCACTATGCAGATTGAGCAAGCTCAGGTCTGGGAGGCAGGTGAGCTGTGTTAGCAAGCGGAAGTCATAGCCTAGCATTCCTGGTAAGCTAGTAAACGGTTCAACGCCTTTTGGCACCTAATCCAGCTCAGCTACCACTCACTGATGAGGATCAGCTCTGTGCGCATACATATGCACAAAACAATACACATCCAAGGAGAACTGTAATAGTGATTTTTTTTTTTTTTTTTTTTTTTTTTTTTTTTTTTTTTTATTTGGGCTGTTTCTAGAAGTCCCTCAAAACTTAGTATGAGAGTGCATCAGTGGTCACAGACTGACAGCTCCACCAGTTCAGAAGTATGGTAGAAGTTATGGAAGGAGAGTTATGCTTATGAGCTTACTATTTTTTATGCTTTACTTTTTTTTTTTAAGAAAATCGATAGCTGAACAACAGTGTTCCTCTCTCAGAATCAGCCTTTCTAGTCAGCTCTTTAGCAATGACTACTTACTGTACAGGAAAAGCAAGGCTTTCAATAGTAAGTTTGTTTTACAAAATAGTTTGCAACTTACATGCTTGAGCTATGATTATTAAGCAACACAATGGATTTTAATTTCTCTCTTTTCTTCAAAAAGGAACTACAAACAAATGTTTGTAGTACATTTGGAATATAAGCATCTTTGAGTATTATTTATCCAATTCTTTAATATAGTAGGTTGGTTCTAATTGTCCTTTCATCAACATGGTCCTTTCCCTTCCCACCAAATTCCTTCCATCTTCACATAATGTCCTCTTACTGTCCTCTTATCAATATTCAGGAGAGGCTCTGGCCTTTGGCTCTAAACCCTGTGATACTGACGGGGATTAACAGGAATTTCGGGCCTTCAGGACTCAGTTCTGTGTTACAAAAGGCACAGTGACAACAGACCAAACATGATAGTGGATACACAGTGTAAATTAGGATAAGGATGAGAAGCAGGTATGTGGTGTTGCTGCTTATCTTATGCAAGCACTGCCACATAGCATGGCTCCAGGTGAGATCTGAACATTCAGGTATGACTATTTCCTTCTTGAAGCATAGAATGTTTTTTTCTRTAAAAGCTGTATATAAGTAGCTATAGAATTTTAACCATAACTTCATGGACAACTGGAAAAGGGCTGCTCTGGATCACAGAAATGGATTCAGTAGCTGGGTATGAGAGATTTGGCCCTGGAGATCTATTGCTCCCACTCTCTTTGGTGCCAGTCATGGCGAATCTGAAAATGTCAGGTAGCAGGTTAAACCCACCAAGACTCCTTGCTTGTCTCCCAAAATCAGATGTGCTTTTTTTTCCATATGTGTCCTCTTGTGCTATGATCTATAGTCCCAGTTCAACATTTCAGCTGCATTCAGTTATGCAGAATGGGCAGCATAAGCATAGATCAGTGTGTTTTGACTTAAAATAACTTTTTTCTTTATGAAAAAAAGAAGAATATTTATGCACTGACCTACAATGAAAAATAAATAATGCAATAGCAAAAGCAAAACAATCCCTTCCTCAAAACTTTAATAAATTCATTAATCTATTTTAGGCAGATGCGCAGGTGGTACTAATTTGCTGATGCAAGCTATTGGCTTTCTGGGTCACTGTGTAATGAGGCAGAGTTGATTTCTGCTTCATCAGCTGCAGAGTAAGGTAAGAAAAGGACAAGAAGAGAGAAAGGTCAACGTAGGCTAGAAAAGAAAAAGTATAGGAGAAAAATATACAGAAGAAAACACAGGTTCAAAGTTTAGTAACTACTAAGTAGGATCAGAGCCACTTCAGCTTCTGTACACAGTAATCATGAAGGTAGAATTATTCTGAGTCATCCAAAGAACCTTTTCCCACATTTGGAATCACCTGTGTACTTTCTATTTAAGGTATCTGCAACAACTGCATAGCCTGTCACTGCAGTTGTTGCAGAGCTCTGCAGTAGTCCTTGCTGTCCAGGTCACACTCCCACAGCTGACTGACCCTTAAGCAATACATGGGATTACACTGTCACTGATGTCAGGAACCGGGAAGGGGGAAAAGCAAGTCTATCAGAAAGCCACAGAATCCAGCTTGAACTTTTGTTCAACTTCAGCTGCTGACAAGTTATCTAGGAAGCAGCAGAAGAGCAGGCTGGGGACCAGAATGAAGCCCAACTCCAACTGCACTGCCCTGACATCTGAAACTGTGAGCAGATGGACTGTCTCCCAAAGCAGCATGCGCATAGCAAGACAGGGTCTGCCATGAGCGTCCAGAGTATGTCAGCTCTCTGCCAGACAGTCTAGCTGCTTACTTCCATGCACAGGGTTAAAAATAATCTTGCTTTTAGCGTGCTGGTTGTGCCATTACATAGTTCACCATTACATAAATCCACTGATCATATTTTCTGAATAAAGGAAAATCTAGTCATGACTTAACTAATATTTGTGCTTTGCAGTGCAGTTCGGAAGTTAAGAGGGCAAGTGAGCAATCAGGATGAACAGAACTAAAAAACGAAAAAATCCAACAATGAATTGCAGCCAGCTTCAGTCAGAGGATGGAAACCAGAAGTATTTGAACAACTGTTTTAAACTCTTCTTTGGCACATGCAGATGTTTAGCACAGCACAACTGATCCTTGTTTTGCACATTCTAAAGAAGGACAAAAATCTCATTGGCTGGTAAACTATTAGCAATACAAGGACTGGCAAAAAATTGTAAAATCTTCTCACTCCATTTTTCAGTCTGGCTACAGCCTATTTTTATATTTGAAGCTGAATGAAATGCATACAGCTAGCCTGTCTCACTTTCAAGCTCCATTCATCAGGGGACAGCAGTCTTTACTTCAAGGAGTTCACCAACATACAAAAATCCAGCTTTGAGCTCCCAGAGAGGGTTTTGAAATTTTATCTGTTTTTATCAGTGTATGTTAAAGGAATAGTATATATAGGGGGAATATAACAAAACAATCCTTTAACATGCAAGAATGGAGATACACTGCACTTGATTTAAATGGAAAGAGAAGGGACACCTCCCTTGTTTGAAGTTTATAGTAACACTCGCCAGTAACGCTCTGATTCCCAGCTGGTCCGATACGCAGTGCTGGGCAAGAGTGGAGCAAACATTTACAAGATAAAGCAGACAGTAGGAAGTATCCTAGTCTCTATGACTATCGGGGAAAAAGAACAGAAGGGAGCAACACACAATACAAAAAGGTTGTCTCTCTTGTCTCTTTCTGCTTTAAAATTCTGTGAGTACTGCAGTTTTGCTTCAAAGCTCACTAGCACCGGGCCCTGACCCAGCTGGGTGCTTTTCCTTGCGGGTGCATTTTAGAGTTATGTATGGCATATATCTTGCTTTAAGATATACCATGTTTTTCATCCCTTCCTCCTGAAGGAAAACAGTAGGATGTATTTATTATAGCTAAAATGGTAATTGTAGCTTAAAATTGCAGGCTTTTGAAAGTAGTCTGTGCATCCTCTACAAAGAACAGCCAGCACAGAAAGCTGTCCGTTTCTGGAACCTCATTAAGAAACTGGTTTCTTTACCTTGGGGTTCATGCCTACAGCTACTGATTCAGATGCACTTGAAATGTGTTTCAGGCTGCTAGTAAAACATAGGGGATAAAAGGATTTGAAATTGTTTTCCAGGTTTCTCACATTTCCTCCACCCAGCTACCTTCAGGGCAAACACTGTTTGTAACTTGAGGAAGAGCTATACAAAACATAAAATATTTATTTGCACATCAGCCTCAGATATTTGTAATAGAAGTCAGCAGAAAACGCTCTACGTTCACCTATACAATGACGTCCTCATTGTCCTCACTGAGATGTCCGTTCATATTTGGTTCATCAGCTCAATTTTTAAAGAGAATATTTTTAAAAATCAGAGCCCAGAAATACTGTTTGCTTTCTTAATTGTAAAAGTAGCCTGTAAGTCTTGTGTGCGCTTGTATACAAGCTGTACTGGGACAGCATTCGGCTCAGAAGCCTAAGTCAATTCACCCAGTGACACCAGTCAGTAACCCAGTGGAATTGGGGATACCTTTTTTGTTGTCCACACTGCAATATGGAAGCAAGAGATTAACTCCCCTCACCCCAACCTAGGCTTAAAATCAGCCTAAAGTGAGTTAAGCATCTGAAACAGGATTACTGTAAAAAGTTATTTTCTATTTTAGCTTATCATATCAGAGAGAAGTTATCATCATCTTCACTCTAGAGCTGAGGCATCTGACACGATGGCTAGATGGATGGTATTTCATTCTTGCGATTCAAACAGGATGCAAACCGGAGTCAAACAGGACTCCTGTTTTCTCTAGGAGTAATGTGTTACCTGTAATGATTGTGCAAATCTTTTCAAAAGCTTGTTGCAAATCTTGTGTTAGAAGTTTAAGTTTGAAGTCGATAAGCCTGTGTGTGTGTGGTAGAGCAAGCATGCAGTTTGTGGACTCTGAGGAGCGATGGCTTGAAGAATGTCATTGCAAAAAACAGTGACTTTTTTACGCTGAACACCTTTTGCATCTTTGCTTTGACCATTTACATAACCTATTCATTTTCTGCTCTCTATCACTAGACTAGATCAGAAAGCAAACTATGCCGTACTTGGGATGGAAGTATTCTTACTAGATGCCTTTTCCTGGAAAAGATAAGAGCTGTAGCTGTTTAATTGAGTGTCAGGTTTGCTCCTGTCCCTTCACTGCTCGGCACTGGGGTGTAACCGCGGTGCTGCGGCCGGACCGGGCTGCAGGGCAGGCCCCGCAGCCCCCGTGCTCCTGTCAGACAGGAGAGCGGTGTCGGCGGAGCAAGCGGCGGTTTTGAACGGTATCTACTCACACAGTCGCATTCTCCCCTCGGAAGGAGGTCTTTTTGAAACGACCGTTGACCTTCACACCGCCTTGGTGACAATCCCTTGGTTCAGAGCGGCGAAAGTAACGCTGCTTTAGGCAAGCTGGCAGAAAACCGCGCCCGGCGCAGCACTGCCAGCGCGCGCTGGGGGTGCCAGCCTCCCCCGCCGCTCTGCCGGCGGGGCTCCCCCCGCACTGATGCGCATCCGAACACCGGCCAGCGGCAGCCCAGCCCAGCCCAGCCCCGGCCCGCCGGGCAGGGCGCGCCCCGGCGCCCCCTCACGCCCGCGCCGCCAGCCTTACCCGCAGCTTGTCCCTGGCGCTCAGGCGCCCCGGGTGGACGAAGGGGTTGAGGACGGTGGGCGGGCAGAAGGACTGCTGCCTGGGCAGCGGCAGCACCCGCTGCGCCATGCTCCCGCCGCTCCCGCCGCGCGCCGCTACCCCGGGCGATTGCGCATGAGCTGCCGGGGGGGCCGCGGCACCCCGGCCCGGCCCGGCCCGGCCCGGCCCTGCCCACCTCGGGGAGCCCCGCCTCGGGGCAGGCCCCCTCAGGGCAGGTGAGGGCGGGCTCGGCTGCCCTCGGCCGCGCGCGGCTGCAGGCGGCGCCGCACCGGCCGCGCCGCGCGTCTCCTGAGGAGACGGTGCTGAGGCGGGAGCTGCCAGGCGGAAACCCGAGGGAGGCGCTGGGGGTTCCTGCCCGCTGCGATGGCCAGGCAGCCCCGGGAGCCCTGCCCGCCCTCTCCTCCCCCTCCGCCGCTGCTCCGCGCTGACCATAGTCATGTGCGCCTCCTACAAACACTACAACGCCGGTCACTGAGGCCGTGTTTGCTGTGTGGTATCGCAGTTGCGTTGTTCATAAGCACTGACTACTCAGGATCAACGCGGTCAGCTATCTGAGAGAAAAAACAGGCAAACGCGGTCATGGCATACAACTGAAGTCGTTTCTAGGAGAAGGATGCATTTCCACCACAGCAGAAGGCTGATACGGAGATTCTGGTCTTGAGTAGGTGAGGTCTAGAGATCCGCCGCAGGCCTTCTTTACGTGCTGGGTTCACACGGGACCTCTTCCCACACGTCTGCGCTGTAGGGATGTGCCACGAGCTGCCTCTGCAGGGACAGCCGCTGCCCGAGGGCCGCCTCAGGCGGGCAGGCCACAGGCCAGGCACGGGGGCAGTTCAGGCTGAGGAGTGCCGTACAACACACCGTTCTCCAGCGCCTTCTGCCAGTCATGTACCTTCTGACGCAAATGCTGCTGCTTCTGGTTTCAACCCAAAAGGAAGTTTCAGCCTGACCATATTTAGGAAACATGCTTTTAGGTTCTCACGGTAATCTGCTACAACGGTGGGGTGAGCCCCCAGTCTCTGTCTGCACAGAGAGCGCTGGTCTAAGACCGTTGGCTCCTGGCATCTTACGTGACATTGTTTCAGATACTTTGTTTTGTTATGGTGCTTTTCCTTTTCTCATATCTGTCCTTCAGATGAAAATATTGGTACTTCCTAACACAACATTAGTCTATATGTTGCTGGACTGTTTGTATTGCTGTGATGAAAATAATTATAAATGTCTCATAGTTCAGTTCCCAGTTTGACGTGACTGCTTCCACAAAGATATAATCAGAATTAATAAAACTTAATTATTATAAAATTATTATTTGTGTTTTGCACAACTGCAGGTGCTTAAGGAGTAATCATAATGATATATTTGGGCTAACCAAAGCCTGTGTATAATGGAAACTTGAGGAGTGTAGGATTTCCCTTGGCTGGTTTCCAGGCTCTCCCTGTGATTGCCAGTCCTTGCAACCAGCACGGTGCTCTGAAAAACCCGAGAGCTGTGTACGAACCAGATCAGCACAATTGTCACAGAAAGTAAGGCTGGGGGGAACTCCAGAGGAGAAAGATCAATTCTACCTCCATCATTCTTGACAGACGATTGTACAAGCTCTTCTTAAAACCCCATGACTTCCCTAGCTGATCCGTTCCAGCACTTCTCTGGTAATATCATGAAACAACTTTTTTTGTATCTGAGCAGAGTCTTTCTCATTGCAATTTATATCCATTCTCGGTGGACATAAGAACTGTTCGCTTTCCTCTTTGCAGCTACTTTTTGCATGCTTGTATAGTGTTATGATTCTCTCAAGCCTTACTAGACTAAACAGTCTAGTGTTTTCAGGTTTTCTCTCCCAGGTCATAGTTTCTAGATATCTGATCATTCTTAATGCTTTCCTCTGGCCTTTCTCCAGTGAGTCCACACCTTTCTTGAAGTACCCAAACTGGAAATACTACTCACTAGGACAACTGACAAGTGCTACTGAGTGGGCAGGAAGGATTAATTTGTGTCTAACACATAATACTTATAAATCCCTATATAATCTTCGCTTTTTTGTCACTAGCCTGACCCTGTGACTCACACTGTGATTCACAATAACACTTAGATCCATTTCTGAACAATTACTTGTCATTTAGAATACAGAGTTATAAGAAACACCGCATTTGTCCTTATCAAATGGTGATAGTGATCTTACCTCTAGAACTAGGAAATACTAAAACATCTGGCTTTACAGACATGATGCTTTTATGATGTAGAAGAATGTTTCTGGTGACTTGTACGTTTGATAAAAACAATGATACTGATTGATTATATTTTACTCTTCTAAGGCTGATTAGCCATAACACCATCAAGAAGGTTTAACATCGCAGACACCGAGATACAAACACAGTGCAAAAAAGTTTTAACGTTCAGAACACGTGAGAATCACATGTAATTCTTTTCTCTAAATTGGTGTCAGCATCTCTTTTGAATAGTAATTGCTTTTTAATCTGTGAATCTATGGTAAATGAACCTTGATCAATGGTCCACTAACACAAAACACCACCAAGCTTTTGTGAAACTGATGTCTGGAATCACCTCAATATCTTTCCTTCACCAGAAGGTGCATATGGTGCTAGAGACAGGCATTGAGGGAACAGTAGCATTAGCTTGCTACTAACTACTTTTCTAGGTTGAAGCTACAGCTTTAGTTCTGCAGGTCACTGGAAAGATGTATGCTTTCCGTGAAGAGCTTTACCCTATATTGTCTTTATTCTGCCTAGAAACTGTAAGAATAGTGGCTCTGGAGCAGGTGTAGTTTCCATATACAATCCAAGTGAATCATATTAGTGATACATGAAAACCCAGTAAACATTTCCATAGTGTAAGACAGGGATTTTTCTCTCATATAAACAGACACAGCTTTATAGTTTTTAATATAAATTACATATACAGTTTAAATTGGACTAAGATCTTTGCCCATCATAGCTGCCTTTGGGATAGTTTACTCTCTCTTCCCAGCGTTTGTAAAAATATAGTCCAACATATCTTCTTATCATAATGATTTTAATAAAGCTATAGTAATTTCAAAGTAATTCCAGTATATATCAATTCTATAAAATGTGGGGTAGGCAACATCATATACTGCAGCATATGAAATCCTTGCAAACATTTTTTTTAAATCTTCTGTCAGTAATTCCTAGCTGAACCAGAAGCTAAAAGAAGTTGCCCTTTTTAGCATTTCCCTATTTAATTCTTCTGATTAGGGCTGTTTGTCTTACCTTTATAAAACACGCTCACAAAGGCATTTCTTGATACAGAAATTGAAAACCTGCTTTGTGGTTGCATCGCTCCCTGCTTGCATTTGACAAAAATCCGCCATCTCGTGGCCACAGTCGTGTAATACTGCTGCACAGAAAAGTTTGGGCAGTATGTTAATTGCTTGTAAGAAAAACAACCACCTTTCCTCAAGGACTAGCTACAAAACTTCTTCATGCGAAGTACCATTCTGATTTTCCTCTTTCCTTTTGTGATATTAAATGTGAACTACATGTGCAAAATGGGTATGAGAACAGAAATAGAATCCCAATGTGTTTCCATTGTCAGTTTAACTTCTTTCTTCTTTCTTTCCAGGCCATGGTGCCCTAATGCTGGTTCAGTCTGCTTCCCTCCTGGAACAATGCCAACTGATGTCTTCCAAGAGGAAATCTGGGTGCAGCTGACAGCATGTTCTCTCCAGGGACTGGTGCAGCCAAAAAGTGTAATGCAYGTCACATCAAATTTGTCTTTCCCCACCTGGGACAGTCTTCCAGTGTTATCCTGGTAAGCCATATACCCTCAGAGGTCTTTGTGCCTTCACTATGCAACATACAACCTCAGTATCATGCTATGTAAATGGCACTGTGTCAGGTTGCCACAGGTATTTTGAACTAAAAAGCCACAAACATTTTTGATAGCTGTATCTCAGAATCAGAAAGGCATTGTGTGAGGCTCTGAGGAGATACAGGCTTAGCGCTAAGCAGTGTGGACATACTTGCCTCCTTGATGAATTCTACAGGGATAAATATGGTCTGTTGTGCAGACAATATCAGCTGCAATAGTAGACAAAATACTTACTGTGGAAGAGGAATTAGAATTGCCTTGTACTGTTTCAAGATCTGTACTGATAAAGGACAAATTAAATGGCAGACCTTGTGGAAAAAAAAGATCTGATTATAGAAGGTAACTGAAACAAGCATTACTTAACAGTCTTTAGAACTAGCATCTTTTTAGCATTGAATAAAAAATGCCATCCATGGGAATGTTCAATGGGCTGGATAATGCATGGTGTAATTCGTTAGGGCTCCATCAATCAATTTCCGTCTGCTGGGAATCTAGCTCTGCACGTCCCTTGGCAGAATTTATTGTTTTAGTGTGATTTCAAACAAAAAAAGCAGTTCTGGACTGTTCATTTCACAGTGCTCAGGTACTTGTGGACTGGAGGATGTGCTGACTGGCATACCTGTATCCATCCAAGCAGGCACACACATGTGCATGCATGTATACACAAACCCAGACACACTTTCTCTTTTCTTCTAAGACACTTGCAGAGATACGTGTATTTTGGAGTTTTCATTTAATGTTAAATAGAACTGAAACACCCCTGAAACTAAGCTTTCTCCTGGCTATTTGGGTATTCCTAGATGTTTCCTCTTACAGAAATTCCTTTCTCTGCCTCTTTCCCTTCTTCCCTAAATGTTAGACTTTCTGTGCTAGTGTTACATCCCTTATATTGGTGCACGTAGGGTTCACACAGTGTTTGCCTGGTAAGCTTCCAAATGATTCGCTCCACTTGAGAGTTGTTTCTAGCTGTTTTTATTAGAGGGAGGTTGCTGTCCTCAATCTGTTAAGTATGAGAATCCAGCCCATAGATATAGGTAAAATAGTCCAAGAATGTGTCCTAGGATGCTGCACCAGAGAGGAAAACCTCATGCTAAGAGTTCCCTGAAGCTGCTTCTGCTGAATTCCTTTCTCTTTGCACTGCTTAACAGACAGAAGGCAAGTAAAATTATAGGCAAGAACCTAGTCATTTCAGTTGGCAAGTCATACCTGATAACGACCTCCACAAAGGGAGGCACTTAAGTAAATGCTTAGCTTGCATGTTTTTAGTCCCAGTGGAGTAAGTAGGACTTGTGTTAGGTTTTTGGTCCTAGGCAGGCAGATAGATTGCTGAGCTAGCTCTGTTAACAAATTAGGAAAAAAATAGCATTGGGTCTTGCTGATGCTGAGTGAAAATAAAGGTAGTATTATCTCAGGGAATCCACTGGGTATGTCCCCTTGGAGAATCCTCCTGTGAAAGTTCCTCACCTGAGCTGGCTGCAGAACTGGACAACTTGACAAGAATTTCTCTTCTGTTTCTCTGGGTAAGGAAAGCTCTAGACTGATGATGGGGGATATCCAACTCCCAGTGCTCTCAAACTGGCACCTTCCCTGATTATTGAATTCACTTGAAAACAAAAGAAAAAAGTAGATTTACAAGAAAGACTCCAGTGAATTGTGTGAGAATGAAATATAAAATTAACTGTTTTTTTTTTCCTTTGAACTGAACCCAGGAGCCTCAGTAAAGTTTACCCTATTTAAAGCATTAATTAGGGAGCTGACTGTACATAAAGATAAAACAGGACTCTTAAAGAAGTCCCCAGGGACTCCAAAAAACCCAGTTTTGTCTACATGAGGCAAAAGAATTTTAATTAGAAGCAACTGAATTGAAGTGAACTGATATGAGCAACAAAAAGAGAATTTATCCCACAATGTGTTCAGGGAACATAATTGAATGTTCATTAGCTAAGAGTTATATACTGACTGTTAATGAGCAGAAATGAATATGTATTATTTCTTATTAAGCTGGAAATGTATGGAACTAATTGCATTTAAATATAGTAGCTATAGAGCTGTGTTTGTTAAGTGTCACTACTAAGAACAGGAAAGACATAGGTGAATTTGTATTCTTTACCGCAGTATCATTTTAAATATTTATTATGCTAAGTGGTATTAATACATAGCTTTTTGTGGAGATGGTTATTATGTTGTGCTAGTAGGTCTCGGTGACGCCTTCATTTGGATAGGATTTGTGCTCTGTTTATTATAAATTAGGGAAGGCAGCATAACCAAGACAAAAGCTCTCGGATTACTGTAAGACAGTGTTATTCTTGCTTCTCATAATGAGAGTCCTCTGTTATTCATGATCAAATGGCACTTGGCTTCTTGATATTATAGCTTGATAATAATCTCAGGAGAGAGTTTTGGTAAAGTTTCTTTGTTGAAGAGGTACAGGAGAAAGCCATCTTGTTATTAGATGTGGTGACAGAAGAACAGAATTAATTTGTATTAACACAGCAGATGTGCTGTGCGTGTACCCAGGAAGGGCCTATGTCTGCCTGGGAAAGCCTAAAGTTATGTGATAGACTGAGGCCGAGAAGAAGCTGGTAGCAGATAGTGGCCACTGGGCCCCTCCACTAGTGGAGGGGTCATAGAGAAGCACGTGGGAGTAAGAAATCACAGAATTGTTTAGGTTGGAAGGGTTTTCTTAAGATCATTTAGTCCAGCGCCCCCAAATGTTAGTAAAGGGTGCATGAAGAAGGGCAAAGCAGAGGGAAGGGATGATGTAGCTGGCCAGAGACTTAGGGCAAGGCGTGAAATGGAAACCCTGATGTCCAACAGCTGGTGCTGCCCCTTGCTTTCTCTCATCTTTGGAGTTTTGTGAGATGAGGGGTGGTGACTTTGCCTGAACATTTTATGGCTTTTACCATGATTTCAATGGTGTCTTGGGAAAGGAGAGGGACAGTAGAGGGAGAGGGAGAAGGAAAGGAGCAGCAATACCCTGAGGGGGTGCAGAGCAGCAGGGAGGAAAGAAGTGCCACAAAGAGGAAGATCCTTAAAAATAACTCAGTAGAGGTCTGATGGCTTCCCACTGTTGAGTTAGCCTGTTTTCTTCTGGAGCTGCTGTGGAGTGCTCGACCAAGACACACCTAGTCCTGACTCTGGGAACTTAACTGGGGTCTGCAAACAAAGTTGGACTTAGACCCATGATTATTCATTGCAGCTGAAAGGCCACCTCTTCTTCTGCATGGAAAAAATAGATGTTTTCATCCTCCTGCACCCTTTGAAATGGAAGGATATTTTGGGACTGCAATCAGGGAGGGTTAGCACACCTTTGAGCTAGTCTGTGCCATTTGACATCAGTGCTGTAGGGAGTGATTTTGTGGAAGTTAGATTGCTGTCTTCCTGCCTAAATGGAAAAAATACCTTGTTTGGTCTGATTTCAATTTAAATTATTTTTAATTTTGCAATTTATCCTTTTCTGATAAAATTCGTACGGATTATTGCAGTAGCCAGTGGTTTTACCTTTAGTAATCCAAATTTATGTTTATTAATTGTACAGATATGTTTTTACTACAGGATTCGTTAGTAGCAACAACTGCATGTTCATTTTCTGAAAGATTGCAACTTTTTTCCTATTCACAAGAGGGCGATAAATCCCTAGTCATCTTTATCCAGCCTCTTTCTTAAGTGATCAGTACGTTACTGCAAAATGTCATAAAAAGCAGCTTGCTGTCACATAACTCATATATATACACTGATCTGTATAAAATATTGTGACTCCTTTTCTTTTGTTTTATGGGAAGTTTAGGCTACGCTCTGTTCATTTCATGCCACTGTAGATCCTATTGTCAGTAGAAACTAGATGTGGAAAAGTTATTTATAATATTCCCCCCACTACAAGTGCAAGTGTTTTCTTCATGGTACGCTTACGAGTATTAAATTCAGATGAATGTCAAGTGCCTCAAATAATGCGATTTTCAGCATACTCTTTGGGAGAATTTCGCATAGCCTAAACGTTGTTGTGTATGTTTATTTCTTCGTCATAGTGAAACTGTTTCTTTGGTAATCAGAATTTTCCATTTCTTAACTTTAATCCTTTGCTTCAATTAAAGTATCTTTCCTCTTGAACCTCCTCTTTAAATGCAATGTTATTTCATCTAAATACAAGGACCACAACTTTAAGCCTTTTTGTGGTGATAATATCAGTATGGGAAGCTGCCATTAGCACAGTGATTTTTCTATTTGTGTAGACAATTTTATAATTTATTAGTATGCGATTATATTTTTAAATATTTAATTTATTCACTTCCACATCCATTGTCTCTCTTAAATAGCTTCTGTTTTGCATTGTATAGTAAGAATAATTTCAGGAGTTTTACATGTAATAAGGAATAAGGGAAAGAAAAATGAAGAACTGATTCAGTATACTAAATTGTTTTACATCTCTGTTGATGTTACCTGAGTTCAGTGTCCAACTGAGTTTAAGAGCCTCAAATGATGTGACTTCCAATATATCCCTTAAATAATAAGACAAGTGCATGATTCTTGAGGCTCTTTCTACAATCTGAATGGAGTTCTGGGGCTGTCTCAGATGACTGAGACAAAAACACCTTTATATTGTCTTTCAACAACTTCAGCAGTCCTTGGTTGCAGAGTTTCAGTCTTGCCTGGCCCCTTGCCCAGTCTCTGATTACCTCAGGCCTGTGGTAGGAGGGAGCTGTTAGAAAGCAGGGCTACCCTTAGCTTATTTATTTTGATATTATCTTGCCTGTAACAACCTTCAAAATTCACCTCCACCCCCTCCTCGCCACTGGTTTCTGCAGGGGCTGCACCAGCGCAAGGGCAGAGCTGTCCTTGAGCGTAGCACCAGTTCTCCTGCGTTACTGGCAACTGTAATGCAAACAGGAGTGTGACTGGGCAACAAGTGGAGCTTGGAAGAGATGCAGATTGAAGTTTTTGGGAGAAAAGCTTTATCTTGCTTACTCTGTTTTAAGTGAAATTCGAGTCTGCCCCGTTCCTTTCCTAATCACCAAGAAGGTCTATGGCCTCTTCACTTTTTTTTCAACTTTTTTCAACTCCAAAGCCAAAGGGTTTTAATGGGTGTCTTGCCCCAGTCAGTAGCTCCTAGGTTGGGAGCTCCGCTTTAAACACAAGCTCCTGTACAGAGATTTTTCTCAGTACAGTCAGGCATTTTTGCTATTTTAGTTAAGACCAAAATTATATAACAAAACCATGTGACTGTGTCTGTTGGTTTACCATCAGCTTTCCTCTGGACAGCAGCAGAGTTCTGTGTGCTTCATTAACATCTTCTAACGTATTTGGCAGATGCAGCCCCAGTTCTGCTATGCATCCGAGGGTATGAAAGTCTTAATAGGGCAAATTTAATTGTAAATATGATATGCCTCACTGTAATGTATAACTCATGTGTATCCAGCTAAGGAAAACAAACCCTTCTTACCACAACTATGTGCCCTCCAGAACTCCATCCATATGTCAGAAAGATACTCGAGTCATATTTTTGTCATATTATTTAAAGTTTTAAGTACACCACAATAGTAGGAGAGCAAGTATGCACACGGGCCAATTCTTTTTATATATTTGCAAGAACTAAAGGGAGTTGAGAGCGAAAAAGCAAGAGCAAGTAAGGCATTTCCAACCAACCCACTAACTGTGACTCAGCGTAGGTATCTAAGGAAAGACAGATATTGGTAACTATAATTAAGGGGGGAAAGAAAGGCATGCAATAAACCTTTTTATCTAGCAACTGTAGGAAGATGTCCTCCAGCTTTGGGTAATTTTGTTGAAGTCTATGGGCTTCTTACAGTGGGTAGGATGAGAAAATCATCAAGAACTTGCTCTAGCAGTAGAAAGCTGAAGATTGTGGTGTCACCAACTGAACAAAAACAGTGGGAAGCCCAGGACACAATGTGGGTTGTGTCAAACCATGAAGTCCTTTTTACCCTGTGTGTTGATGTAAGTCTAGACATGACCAAAAATTGTCCATTCTGTAGCATTAACAGATAGCTGCTTTGCTCAAACAAGTGTCTGGGTGCCTTTTAAGTGCTACCACTGAAGCTATCCTAATGCCATTAGTAAGACAGGTGTGGCTGCAAGATTGTAAGGAGAGCAGCAAAATTCAGGTGTGTGAGCTCAATTAATGCGAATGTAATCTGCCCTGAACCACACTGTCTTTTCAAATGCAGATTTGTTGCTGATTGTGAGAAAGCTGGGTAATTTAAAGCAAGACCAAGTATTCATACTGTTTGGCAGTCAGGACCCATGAAGACCACGGCAGTGTCTCTTCTACATAGGTACTCACAGATAAGATTGATATGATATAGGGACCAGCCTAGAATTTTGCTATGAAGCACGTAACAGAGATGTACTGTGAGCATTGGAGTATAGGTTAAAAGAAATATTTTTTTAGAGGAAAAGGGCAAGAAGAGTGGAAGCAATGACAGTCTTGCAGAAAAGAAGTGAACACTAGGAAAAAGGCTTGATATAACTCAGTGATTTTCAGGGACCTGCTGCTAGTTGTGCATTAAGACTAAACATTTGTTTTTTCTGCTGGCTATAGCCAAAGTTGGTGGCAAGCCAAAAGGCAAGGGAAGCTCTGAGAAAGGGCATGTATGTAACAGGGAAATTTCAGATGCTGAATACAGGTGCCTTGCCCAAGCGTTGGAACTCCTTACTTCAAAGAAGGTTTGAGTCTGGAAATGTGCTTTAGGATTAGAAACACTGCCTAAGCTCTACCCAGCTGGCTTGGAGAAGCTTTTGGACACTGATATGCGAGGCAGGTTCAACAGACTGGGGTTGGGCCTTGAACAGTAAAACAATAACCTCTTTTTCTTCTGTGGAATCAGATCACAGATGCGGATGTTAACAAAGGATTATGGAGCTGTAGCTCAGTTCTCATAAAGAGAAATGGTGATTCGTTACAGAGACTTGTGAGCTTACTTCTTCCCAGCAGCAGAGGGGCATGGACCCGCAGGGGCTGGGTGTTGGAATTTCACCCATGCTTCACTGGGCAAATGACAGCAACTCTGTGCTGGTTTTCCAGCCTGTAGTACAATGAGGTTATCTTATTGAAGGGATTGAAAGACATAATCACTTGTAAAATGCATTGAAACAGAAAGTGCTATCTCAGTGTAAAGTGGTTTTATCTACTGCTGCACACCCAAAGGATTTAATTTTGAGGTGGAGACACATTTCTTGATGCCTGTGATTTGTACCGAAACAATTGGAAATAATAAAGCCTTGGGTTAGTGGTGTTGGAACCTTGTTCTTATTGAGGTCAGTGGCAATTCTGTCACTGGTTTCAGCAGGAAGAGGATCAGGCCACTTTATCAGGAAGCATTAGGTAAATACAAGTGTTTCCAAAACTAAGGATTTGGGATTTTTGGAAGGCTAAATTATGCGGTGCCAGTCCTCATCSTGGTAGTCCAATGGTTCAGTATAGACACTTTATGTCAACGAATTACTCAGGGATTTATTAACTTGAAATTTTAGGGAAACTGCTAGCTTCATTGCTGTCTACAAACAAAACATGCAGAGTGAAGAATGTTTGAATAGCCTAGGGATTTTGGCAGAAAGTGAACATAAGATAAAGTAAGTTAATTGAACAAAGGAAGGTAATTTGAAAGGATGTGTGCCATTAAAATGCATCATGTGATTCATGAGAGAAGTTACAAATAAGTACAGTGCACCACTGTTGCGGAAATCAAAAAGTGACAGTAGATGGGGAGAAACCAATAGAAAAAAAGAAAGATAGAAAAAACTCCACAAAAACAAACCAAAAAAGACCTTGTGGAGATTTGTGGAGATTTACCCCAACATAAATCTAGTTTAAAATGTATTGATATTTGGGAGATGGCTCTGACAGTTATGAAGTCAAACAAGAAGCATGGCTTTTGCTCTGAAGAATTTCAGAGTGTATAGATCTGCTAACAATTTATATATCAAAGCGGCCACCAAATGGGCTGGAGAGGCAGAGCAACAAATCATTTCCAGAAGCTGCCATTATCAGGATTTAAAAGTAATGTTAATCTCAGTGTTGCTACAAAAGAGAATATTAATGTCTGTATTTTAAATAAAATCTGATTTTGATTTTGGTATGGGGGCTTAAAACTCCTTGGAATTGGTCTTGGAAAACTGTGCTCTAGCCATGTCAGCTGGAGTCTTTTGACATATAAATGACAGAAATCTGGAAAGTTTTCTAAACTATATGTACTGTCTTGTTAAATCATGGTGCAGTGTTTCATCTGACCATTGAAGACCTGTATAGTAAGTAGAGCTAACAGACAGGTGCACAGGTGACTTTCTTATTAAAAGTCAGAATATCCCTCATTTATTTCTGATGTTTTTCTAAAGGATTTGTGCTTCCGGATGATTTTGGAAAGGAAGATCTTTTAATAATGTTTAGCCTCAGCCTCTCCCACCCCTGCAATTTGCTGCTCTGGTAAAAGTGCTGTTCCTCTGCAAAAGCTCATAATGTGCTATATGAAATGTCAAGAATGATAAAGAAAAACAAAGAACCTCTGAAGGAAAATGTGCTGCCATGAATATCTGAAATCTACTGAACCACTGCTTTATTATACTTAAATTTCAATAAACACTTTCCTTAAGAGGTTGTGTTTCAGTAGGCAGGGAAATATGTTTTCTATGTAAACAGCAGTGTTTGTCTTTTCTTTAAGAAATGTATTCTCACCACAGTGGTAAATCCTACAAGCAGGCTAAAACATAGTTTAGGCCGTGAGATATGGAATAAAATTTCTGAAACCTCTCTCTGTGCTTGTTGGATTGCCATTTGTGGCCATAGAGCAAGAATGCCTTAGAGAACGGATTTTCACAATGTTTTTACATACGTTCAAGTTTCGAAAATAAAAGAGAAGTGAGGAAGCCAAAACCTTTAAAAGGGCGCTAATAAGCTCATTTTGCCTCTTCCTTGTTTTATGTCTTGCTCCAGATTTTATAGCTTCACTCTTAGCAGATACGGTATGGCACAACATTTATTTCTGAGTGCTTATCACTCCTTAGTAGAAAGCATTTAAGTTTTTCCTTAAGGATGCTTTCACCTCTTCCTTGATGGCGTTTTTACCCACTTACTTTACCCTGAAGTATCACTTAGAACGCTGCTCAGAGGTTGGCAAGGGTTAGTGTAACCATTAATGCATTAAAGTTGGATGCTGGAGGTGTTAATGCTTTGCTGCCRGTTGTGTTTCAGTGCTAGCTGTCTCTGGTGTCAAAGGACTTCCTTTCCTAAATGCAAGGCCAGCGTTGTCCTTGTCTGAAGTCTTCCTCAGTAATTCTACTAACTCTCCCAGTCACCACTTTTAGTTTCCTAAGAAATCAGGCTTAGAGCCTTGAAAGTTTGAAAATGTATCTGTAATTGTTTAAATGTTTGCAAATATAACTGGTTTTCCTTGGTGGTCATTTCACCATGTTTCATTTGCATCTCTTGAGGGCCAATTTAGGAACCAAGCGGGAAGACAAGTAAAAAGGATGGAGTGTAACAGGCCCAGTTTGTGACTCCATCCTTTGCAGAAATATCACTTGAATAATATTTTCAGAATGAAAGGCAGAGCCTCCACTTCAGTTTTACATTCTGCTTATGCTTTTGTACTACTGTCCTCCACACAACATCTGAGAGCTTTTGTGTAGTTTCTCAGGTGAAACAACTGTTATCTGTCATGCAGAGCGCTCTGGTTTTCTCCTCCTTCTTTCCAAGGAGGAACATTGTAAGGAACATATCATAGTATGATAATAATACTGCTACCTGTATTATGTGGAGTGCTGTGGTGATTGCTTAGTTTTGCATGGGCTAGAAAAAGGCTAGAGTTGCAGTGTTCTTAAGTCTGCTGGTGGTTTATTCGGTGAGGTTGGATTGGTTCTCGAGCTGGTTTAGGAGATCTGTTTCACTGTGGCTAAAACTGGCAATCACAATACTTATCCATGAAAGCAAAGTCGCTTGCTTTTACGCAGACCTCAGGCACATCTCCCTTGGAGATAATGTCATAGAAGTAAGTAGTGTAATGAAGGAAGAATGGAAACATTGGAGAATTCTTTGATTATTTTTTGAGATTTCATCTTCCTGTTCTCTATCTCAAAGTAAATATTCTGTCTTCGCATGAATAAGTTGAATTGTATGTCAAGACCTCTGAATATGCTTGGATAGTTTAAAAAGAAGAGGCTATGTCATAGCGTGGTTGAGCACAAAGTTTGTGGCTGCGTTTAAATGCTTCTGAGGGGAGAATAAACATGTTTAAGGAGCTTCAAGATAAAAGGCCAGGGATTTTAGCATGCACAGTTGTGCAACAACATTCCAGCTTGTTGTGCTTCATTAAAGAGAAAAAGCAATGTGAAGAATTACCAATGTCTCTGACACAGTGGTCTAAGCAAATGCCACTGAGCAGATCCTTGGTACAGCGTGGGTTGAAGTCTTACTGAAATAAAGAAAAAGCTAATTGCTGTTTAGGGCCACACTGTTGCATGCTGGGTCGATTGCCTTATCCGTTTGGGAATGTCTTATCTAATAAGCTAGAACACTGCTGCCGCACGTGCAGAAGTTCCTATCATGTTTTCTGGAGAGAAGTCCAATAAATAACTGTACAATTTCTATCAATAACTCTGAATGCTGAGTACTCTGACCTTGTCTTTCTGAAAGGGAGACTGTATTCTGCTGTTCCTACGTATTCTGCAAAGGCAGAGTCATGACACCAGCTAGATTCTTTAGGGCTGCTGGATTGGAAAGCTGCTGGCTTTTGGGCTAGCACTAGTAGTCTACCACTAGCTGCCCGTAATTGCACCAAAATTAAGAAGCTCCATAATTATGAGGAGTAGGGTCATGCTTTCTTCTACCCTGCCCTGCCTGTTGCTTGCCATACAAGTCTTCAAGGGGGAGGGATTAGCAGATGCCTGTGGTTGCTCTGCAGTTCTTCAGAGAAGGTGGTGTTCTGGATCTGGTGCCTCTTCCTGTGGCGGCTCAGACTCCTCAGCTCCACAGCAAACTCCCCAGTTCCCAGAAGTGCCCCACGAATTAATTAGTTCATGTTTATAATGTGCCTTGATGTAGAAAGTGGTGTTGTTATTACTTAAAGCTCTTGAACTACTCCTTGGTATAAAGATGCAAGACTAATACGTTTTAATTACAAAAAATATGTATGCCGAGAAACACAGTCCCATTGTCTGAATTCTAGTGAGTTTTTCTTTGTGGTTTCCTGTTGCCATCCAGTTGACTTCTAAGAACATGTGTTGTTTTTTTGTTTTTTGTTTTTTTTTTTAGAATGCATGTTGCCTGATTTTAAAATATTTAGATTTATTCTGATTTTATTTTTAATTGGATACAGAGCTGCTTTGATTGAAAATATTTAGACTGACGAAACCCATGCCAGTAGACTGTATTTGTATTTGTGCTCAGCTCTTCAGGAAGTTGCTTGTCTGTCTCTGTTGCTTGGCTATAATGCACTTAATGAAAACAGCTTTTTGTTGTTGGTGGTTTTTAGAGTAAATCTGGTGTAGAGACTTTGGAAAAAAAAATGCTGCTGACTTCCCAAATAATTATAAGAAAGTGTAAATCAATTTGTATGTAAGCTGTATTATTTCTCATTCATTGTATTGCTTTGCATCAGAAGCCTTGGAAGGGTTAGAAGTACGCTTTGCTTGCAGGCAAATGATGTAACTGGTAAAATGAACAGGGGTTAATATGGAGTAATTGACAGTCCGTCTGTTTTAAAGTTATTTATTCCACTACCTGTTCATCACATGCAATACTGCAAGTTGATGAAAGCAAGAGCATCTTTTTACTTCTTCCTCTAATGAGGAATCATTTCCTTGACTCTGAGTCGCACTGGAGGTTGACAAGCCCAGATCTCATACGTGTCTTTGCCTGAAAAGATGGACACAGTAATAAGGTGGAAACACTTTTTAAAAAATTAAATATTAATAGTTGTGTTATTTAATTTATTCTAATTTAACTTCTGAAAATGTGAAGTTAACCTTGTCGAATGCTTAGGTTCTAGGAAGACCAAGTAGTTCTAGCTTCTGCTTAGGGCACCAGGGTTAGCCTGAGTTAGTGAATATTATAAAGCAAAGTTGCCATCAACGAACTAACGTGAAGCACATTTTAAGAAACACATCTGCAGTCAATAATCTTGAAGAGTAAAGAGCGTTATGGACAAATTCATTGAAAGCATATTTTATATTGGATATTAAATTCTTGTGCACATGTATAAACAGTGTAATTCTTGGGCTCTGGAGGTCTGATACAGGGCTTTGGATAGACACTCAGCTACTAGGGTTTGTATGTTTGCACATAGTTCGTAAACAGCATGATTTGGAACCCAGTCATGTCCTGTGGTTTCCTCATATCCTTCATGTTGGACGAAAAATAAGCTGTCATTCATGGCATTGTGGAAACAGAACTACTTAAAAAGACAGTCATTGGATGTGGTAATTTTTCCGTTGTTTATAGCCTTTAAATCAAGGGTTGTTGCCTATCTAAAAGTGACTGTGATGGATGTAGTAATCAGTGGCTGAAATTTGAGGGGACATTTAAGGAGATCACGCTAAATTATCACAGTGTTCCTTCAAGAGTAAAAGCTACAAAAGCAATACTGAGCCTCTGCACAATCAGAATTTTATGTACCACATTTATGTTGAAATGGGTATCTACTGTTCTAAAGCACTTTGGCGGGGGGAGGAGGGGGCCTTCACTTTAACCCTCCCTTCCCCAAATTCAGCATGAAGACTGAGTTATTTTAAAGTTCCGTGCAAATAGGAAGGAAGAAAAGAACATCCCTCCTTTATCCATAATGCAGTACTGTTGTGCTTAATTCTAGGTCGATGTTTTTTTTTCCCCTGATAAACAAGAGAATCTTGCATTTTGATAAACTGAAAGTGTGTTTGTGAATAGCCACCAGTACTGTGATACAGATAAAGCCTGGTCATGTTAATAGTATGCACCCATCCCATCAGGGAAATGGAGAGGTCTTGCCAATATAGATTAGATCGTGATGGATATTAGACAGTAAGGGAGAATAGATTAATCTATATAAATGTGAAGTATTTAGTGGTATTCTTCAGCTCCAGATAATGAAATGCCATAGAGGCACAGTTAAATTTCTGTTTATTGACAAACATCTGCTGCAGTAAAGAGGCTGCCAGGAGCATGGTCTATGTTTTGAATTGATTTTATATCCTGATAACTCTCCATAGTTGTGTGAAACATGCCCAAGTGCTGGAATGGAATTCAGTAGTTCTGTCTATGGTAATAATTTATCTGTTACCTTGTCTATGATTATTCCTCTTCCAGTGATCCCCCCCCTCCCCTCCCCCTTGCAAATAATAGCAGAAGGAAGACCTCTGCTTTGCCCCTCTAATGACATGGTAGTTCATCTCAGAGTTTTGAGCTGCTTGAATATTTATTTTATACTGTCAATACTTTGTTAATATTTCCATAATGCTTGAAGCTTTGGTATCTGCCTAAGTGCAGTAGCAGCTGTGAAAGCTGTTTGGTCGAGAAGAATAATTTTTGGACTCAAAGTGTAGCTTTATGTTGCTGCCCCTCAGGATCTGACAGTGAGTGCTGAGTGATGTACAGGGTGGGATGACATGGGGGAGACAAGACCAGTGCTGGCTTCCCAAGGGTGAAACAGAGCCATAATCTCTGTGGAGATGAACCACGTGGCTGCTTATCTCAGATATCCATTTACTCTACCACTTCCCTTGCTCTTTTTCTATGGTCATCGTCACTTAATGGCCTCTATACATTTTGGTTAATCCTGTGAAGTTATTGGCCGGTAGCTCTGTAGTTTCATTGTTAATCTGAGACTGGATTGCACTGCCCTTCCTTCTCTGTCGTTCTCCAAAGACAGGGGTGCGAGTATGCAGCAATCATTGCTCCTAATTAGCAGGATTTCTCACTGTATCTACTCAATTCTCAAGCACACAAAGGTATTTCTAACTATATTTTCACTGTGATGCCATAGTTGTGCCATACCTTTTATTCATAGAGGCAAGGCCTTATTTCCTGTTCTCTGGGCTGAGAAGTTGGCATGCTAGTCACATGCCAAAATCTCTAAAAAACAACTTTGCAGAGGAAATTCTAGAGTTAAATAAACAGTTTCATGTGTTGAATTATACTGGAGAATTGCAGTAAGGTGACTTGTTAAAATTACATTCAGGTGGTATCAGTTTAAAGAACAAAGAATTTAACAATGTGGATGTCTGGAAAAAAAAATACAGATAATGGGTTGGAATATGAATAGCGCATGGCTGAGATACTGCTGAGACGTGGGCCAGAGCAGAGGTTTACTGGCAGCACACTGTGCTGCTATAAAGACGATCTTTGCTCTTCAGACTGGCAGGAATTGCTGTGGGGGACTTACCTCCTACAATGAGGAAATGCCTTGAACCGGTCTCAATCACTCCCACCCTCTCCTGGCTGAAGGCAGTGCGGCTTTGGATGAATTTCCTCCTTTGGCTTGAAGGGATGGTCACTAAAATGCAGAGCCTGAGGGACATGGGGAGGMGGGAGGGACAGACAAACTCAAGGAAAAAGCTTCCCCAAAATGAATACAGAGTGTATATATAGCGGAGTATATATATAGCAGAGTATATATGAGAGTCGTGGAAGATGGGACAACAGTTCTCCCTCTCTTTAAAGAAAGGCCTTTGTAAATGCATTTTCACACTTATTCCCAACAAAATATGCTTTCCTTTTGATGTTTAAATACCCTTTATCTTTTTTGAATAGCTTGGTATTACCCCAAAATAACTGACACAAAGAGAACGAAATCCTGCAAGCCTCCTGCTTGGCAGTCTCTTGCTCTGCATCGAGGACTCGGAGGGATACAGCTATTTTCTGTGCTGCCTTTGGTACGCAGGCTTGTTCTGGGGCCATGATTTTGCCGTGGGGGAGGAGTGGGTTTGGGCTCGATGAAGGCGCTTTTCATTAGTTCTCACCGAACAAGCTCCATAGGGTGGCTGGTGCAGTGATTCATTTTAGCCTGCAAGTGGCATTGTTTGTCCGGTTACTGGGCTTGATAGTCTAGTTTATCTGAAACCCTTACCTAAAGTGAAGTATTTCAGAATAGCTCTTTCTTTTCAAATGTTTGTCTATGACAGCCTGTTTGCTGACTCTGGAAATAAAATCAAACTAGAAGCAATGCTGTGTCAACTGCAATAACTCTCCCTCCGTTTGCTCTAAACCCATCAATTATCGTAAAGCCACTTCTTGGCACTGCAGAGGCTTTTCTCTCCTTGAACTTCAGGAACACTTCTAGTTTACATCCACATTTCATAAATGCCCTTYTGAATAAGCTGCCTACCTTGGGATTGTATGTAGGGGCCTAGTGAGGATGCAGCCTATTTCCAAACTTAGGAGAAAGTAGGAGACTTTCTCCTAAGGGAAAGAGAGACTGTGTAAGTCTCATGAACTTTGGTTATATTATTTCCACCGTAATTTCTGCAGAGGCTCCTTTGGCATTTTCACAGTGTGCCATGTGGTGTCTACAGCAGCTCAGCTCATGACACAGTTATTCAGGTCGTACTCCATTATTTAAATATAATTCTCAAGAATTTTAGCATTGGCAAGCAAGGGAGCTACATCTTCTATGAAGATACAAGTATTAAAACAGCATCTTCGTTTCTAGGAGCTACTTCTTTACCTGCTGCAGTTAATTTTACTCATGTATCTCCTCAACGAGAAAACGGAATAGAAATTCTGAATAGTTTGCTAAACATGGCATTCCAGATATACCTGAAAACAACAGTGCATTTCCCATTTGGGTGATTTTTCACTTTTGAAAAACTAGAATGTATTCCCACAAAGACTGTGAAACCCAGGAGGGCCTCTTTTCTCATAAAATTTTGATTAGGAAATGTGGGAAGGTGGTTCTCCTGCGGGGCTGTATTGTGCTGAGGAAGGGATGTGGAGCTGGGAGTCTGGATTCTTTTATAGCTTCGAGAGATCTTTGCACTTACATAGCAAAGTATTTAGTTAGGATTCATGGTACACTTAGAGTCAAAGTGTGAATCATTATCTTTAATTTTTTAATTAGAGAAACTAGGGCCATGAAAAAAAGCTGAAGTTAATTTCAAAAATGAGCACCTAAATGGATGTTGTAACATGTGTGTTCTTAAGCCCTTCAGGTTCCATAGAGCATAGCCTTTGCCAGCAGTGATTAAAATACTAATGTGGAGGAATGAAATATTCCAAAGAGAGATGAGGAAGGTGAATTAGGCTTGGTGTTTACCTGTAAAGTTTAAAAAGGTGAGAAAGACTGTGTTCCCTTGACTCTAGACCACTTCAACTTCAAAAAAGAAAAATTCCCCATGAGTTCAGGACTTCACTGCCTGTGTGTAACAACCTTTGAATAGACACAGTTTTCTCAGGAATACTAAAAGCTGCCAGTGTGCCCTAGAAACATAGTATATTTTAGCAATATTTATTATGATGTTAGTTTTAATTTTCAGAGACCACATCCATTTTTGCAGGGCTAGAATTTATGGAGCAGAACTTTTCAAGGACTAGAATTATTTAAAAAGAAATATTTTCATTTTTCACGCACAGAGGCCCTGTGAGGTTTCAGAATCCACACAGCTTTCAATTTAAGGAGTATTCTTTCCTGTGTTTTCAGGAACTTTTCACATTCCTGAATATAGTTATGGGATTTTCCCCCTAATTGAATCCAGGCTTGAATGTTGGAGTCAYGCATTCTGTCAATTAGTGCAAATAAGTTCTCCGAACTCATTTAAATGTACAAATAGTTTTTATTTAGCACTGTCTGTAGCACTGTGTCTCCAGTGTATTTTGTCACACTCGTGCAAAGGATGCTGGGACGTTCATATTTTTAAGCTTTCCAAGAAGGTCACAGGAGAAAAGCTATCCATTGGGAAAATTAATTGCGCAGTACCAGTCAGCAGTCATGCTCAGCTGGTGTTCAAGGTGCTTTTCTGATGGTGGTCGAGCAGCAGAATTAGTTACACAGCTTTTCTTTCTTGGGGTTGCCCATTGTGTGGTTCCCTCTAGTCAATGTAGCATGGGTGGAGGCCATGGCTAGACCAAGGCAGTCTCGCGTACTAGGTGTACTGTAACTCTGAGCCTGCTTGCAGATATCTGTGTGGCTTGGAAGGATGGTGGCACAAAGCCATCATTCTCTTAGGGAGGGTTGGGAACAAGTATATGGAATCCTTTTCTCAAAAACGGTGGGTTTCCTCCTTCTCTGTGAAAGCAGCAGAGCTTCTGTGAAAGCAGCAGAGCTGCCAACATGGGGTCCTTGCCCATGTGCAGCCTGGGGAACCCACAGTGCTTGGGCTGTTGGCATCATCAGCTTATGGAGGCTTCCTTGGCCAGTTTTCTGGGCCGCCTTTGCAGCCAGTATTCTTTTTTTTTTCTTTTTTTTTTTTTTTTCTGGTTTTGATTTTTTTTTTTTTTTTCCAGAAAACTGAACTTCTGACATACTGTCCCAAATGCAGGGGCCTGTCTTGGTGGAAAACTTGGTCTCAGTGAGGGGAAAAAAAATGTTTCTTTTATGTTGTGGGAGGTTAGTACTGCACAACTGAAAAAAATGTGCCCAGAACTTCTCTTATTGCTGCCTTTACTGAAGGGTGTCAGGTAAGGAGCTAGGAGTTGGAAAAAATAATGGTATAGACAAGACCACAAAGGGATGTCAGATTGGCCAGGCAAGCTTCCCACTTTGTCTGGACAAGAGTTTGCCTGCACAGTTTTACCCTGCCTTCCTAGTTGTATTTCCTGTCATAGTATCTTGTGAAAACTGAAGAAATGCTTTTGCATGGTTTGATTATTAGCTCTAGCATGCTGAAAGCCTTCAACAGGTTAAAGTCCACTGCAGTGTCTATTTCATGGGAGACTAAAGATCTTATAGCATTATAAACAATCCATATTTAATAGCTTTCTGGATGTATCGGTGAGTGTGGCTTTCAATAATTTAATGTGAAGAATTGCTAACACAGTGGAAAAATCAATTGTATTTATTGTACTGAAGGTAACCTGATAAGAATGCCATCTGTGAGCATCTTTCAAATTGGGTTGGTGTACGAGTGCATAGTTATGTCTATGGTTGGAGAGATACCAGATAAGGGGCCTATGATGAAATGTTAATATTGCTTTAAATGTGAGATTTTATTCTTCATTTCCCTGCTAAAATCTGCTGCTGCCTAATGTTGTCATCTTTGTTTGGAAGTGTGCACACCTCGATCCAAAACATCGGGAGTGGTGAATCAGCTCTTTACTACATTCTTATCTACAAAAGTCAGTGGGGATTCCTGCGTGAAGAAGAAATACAGATTCAGATCCTGGATAGGAAATGCGAAGCTCTGGAGTTGTCACTTCTTTGACAACTTCATTTGTTTGCAATTTCATATGAGGATTTTGGAAATTTTTAGGGTTTAAATTTGCTAAAATTTTTTAATTAAATGCTTGGTTAGCTTTCAGAAAAGCATGTTTGCCGCATTGCAAGATGGACTGTGTTTATAGTAGACAAAGTGAAGAGTACTTGCTGAGAGCATGACCCTGTTGCGATAAGCATCAGTTTACCCTGAAGAAAAAATAGTTTTAAAAAGGATGTAAAGTAACCTTGTTTTGAAGTCCTCAGTTTAATGCAGTCTCAGTGTATGTGATTATGTATAAAACTTGCCAAAAACAACATGGCCAAATGATGTGGCTAGACACCTTCTGGGCCTTCTTAAAAATGCTTTATGGGGTTAAGCAGAAGGTGGTTACCTTGGTCTAGTTCAGGCTCATCTGCAATTTTTTGGCTCCTAAATATTTTAGCAAATATGACCTAAATCCTGATGTGCTATTGATTTCCTATGCCTGTAACAGATTTTCTGTGAGATCTAGATAGAGTAAATATCTCACCCTATTCTACCTCATTTCTCCAGTTTCTGCCACACTTTTTGTCTTGTTTATTTTAGACATTAGGACCTCTGACATAGGGACATGTCTTGCTGTCAGTTTGCCATGCATTGCATACCAAATGTCCACTCTCAACTGTGAACTTCTGCTTAATGCAGGTATAAAGTATTTTATGCAAATATAAATATATATAAATATCTACACATATTTATTAAGATAAATATATAATAAAATAGTTGGCATTAAAATTCTTACGTGGCCTCTCTGGCTCGAATACATGTAGATGAAACTCCCTTATTCTGAACTCGAAATCAAAAGTAGAAAAGAAGAGTCTGTGTAGCAGACGTAGTAACAGCCAAGGGGGTGCTGAGATTTAAATGGAAAAGCTCTATTTAAGCTCATGGTTTCACTAAAAAAAATACAGCAAATCAAGCACAGAATCTGCTTGCAACTTCTACGGTCTGATATTTCCCAATTTTTCTGTCCATAGTACAGAATTTCCATGCAAAAATAAAGAGTGTATGTAGCCAAAAATATCTGAAGGTGACATAGTTTTGTTTCCTAGAGTGGGTTTGAACTGATGATTTACAAGCAATGGCTAACTCCTCTCTGCCAATTTCTTTTTTTGGTCCCAGTGTCTACTTGTTTATGTAAGAAACAAAGCTGAAAGAACAAAAGAGTAAAGAGGTGATAAGAGTGCAGTGAAACCAAAACAAAATCTGTAAAGGCCAGGAGAGCTTTGATATATTATGTATTTCCTCAAAGGACTTGCTTGAAGCAAAAGCCAAAGCAAAATCTGAAAGCTGAAGATCCGTTAGGCAGGTGCCCTACCTTTTGGGTTGGAAACTTATTCCCTTTTAGCTTCAGGATGTTCCTAGATTCAAAAATTCTGCATGAAAGTGAGAGGAACTGGAATTTACCTATTTCAGCATAGAATCAAGCCATAATTGTACACACATAATCAGTGATGTAAGACAAGAGATAGATAGAGGACTGAGACAGTGCTACGCAGTACTACATAGGAAGGCATCTAAATGTAAGAATGGATGAAAGGCATTATTCATGAAAAAGAGTCCTACAAAGCCCTACAAATGAGGATTTTAAAAGAGCATAAACATAAGTCTCTTTGACCACATGGGAAACAACAGAAAGGATTTTCAGGGTACGTCCTCCTTCTTCATACTTTTGAGCTGTTGAACAAGAGAATTGTCAGTGGTCTTGAAAAGTACATGTTTCTTAATGGAAAAGAAAAGCATGAAAATGCAAGAATTTAATGAGCCTTGGCAAGTCTTCAAATAGTGAGAAATCACACTCTCTCTTTAGAGGACTAGGTTCAACAGTAAGTGCATTGACCACAGAGAGAAAGCAGACTGATTGTCTTCCTTTTGCATGCAGGACTTGCCTCTCGGTAAATTGCTTCAACTTGGTTTGCCTAATACGATAGTCAGCTGCCATCCTGTAGCAGTGAACTCTACCGCGGTGGGATTCCGCATAAGTCAAATTAAGGGACTTGAAAAGGAGAGCAATGGAGAGAGGCAGTGGCCAGAATTGTCTATTATAAGTGCAACCACAGAAGAAATAATGTCTCCGTGGCTTAACTAACTGTATGATGTGACACTGGATGGGAGACCTCTGGTTGAATTTCGTAATACCTTGGCTAGTGGTGGTGAGAAACTTTGTGGAGGTGCTGGGTCTTCATCATTGCCTGGCACCCAACTGCAGAATGTGAAGCTGCTTTCTAGCTTCAGCCCTTTTGGCAGCAGTATTATGGCTGCTGTAATAGGCATAGGGAAGACAGCATAAAGCTATGAAGCAGTCCAAGGTTAGAGCAGTGGTTAGAGACACGAAAAACAAGCCCACTTGGATAGCTTAATATTGTGAATTCCTGTCTTTTAGGAAGGCGAGACCACCTCCAAATAACTCCAGGGACAGACTGCCAAACTCCAGGCTAATGTAAATTAAAACAATTATCCTCTTACAATTTTAAGTTTATTTTGGCAATGCTAGCAAATTCTTAACAGCAAAGCGAGTTAGTCACTCAGGAGTGGTTCTGAGAAGTCCCAGAGGAAAGCAGTGGGCAGTAACGGACAGCTGAAACCTCAACGGTTTTCTGTTTTGTCACCCGCTGGTTCATCGTGCAGAGAGTCTGCAGCAGGGTTAGCAAGGGAAATGCAGACCTGTAGTGACGTGAGGCCTTTTATTCTTATCTCCCTTTTTTCAGAGTGTCTTGTTGGTTGTCTGGTAGAGTCTGAGCATGCACCTGGTGAAGTTGGCTGAAGCTGAACTTTAGAAGTATACTAGGAGTTTGGGGATTTGCAAAAAGAGGTGAAAGAATGATCCAGAGATTGTATCGGCTGGCAGTGTGGCTACAGCCCTCCCAGCATTGGTTAGGCTGACCAACCTGGTAGTGTTGGTAGAAGCTGCTATGACCTGTTGAATGGGCACTCATTCAGCTATTGCAGCCATGGAGAAATTACTTATCGTTTGAGCAACAAAACCAATAAACTACTGATTATTTTGAAATTCTTGACTGTTATCTCCACTAGTGCTACCGAGGAAGAACACCTATGCAGACTGAATACTTGTACTTTTATCTCACCATATTATCCTTTGCTCAGAATGTGGCCTATTTCATGGAGAAGGGAAAAGCTGGTGCAATGTGCTAAGCAGGTTAAGGTCGATTAGCATTCAGGCAGTTGGACTAGATGATCATTTTAGGTCCCTTCAAACTGAAATATTCTATTCAATTCTAACATTCATACGAAATCCTTAATATTAAATAAGATATTGTAATATAGCCATGAGCTATTTATTTGTGTGTGTATATGTGTGTACACGTGCAGACATATATTTAATACATAATTTTGAAAAGCTATTGTATATACTTCTTATTATATAAAAATTATATAAAATTATATAAAATTATATTATATGTATTATAATTATATATAAAATTATATAAAAATTATATAAATTATATAAATTAATTTCATAGCCTAAGGCAGTTCAAGGCTGGAAGAGGTCATTGGTTCACTTAATCCAATGCCCACTTGGTCCAGACCAGGATTTTTTCCCCAAATATGCTGTATTAACACCAGAAATAACATGAATGAGTGAAGGATATTCTCCAAAAAGGCAGGGAGTCTTGATCTGAAGACATAAAAAACCCCAAAACAACCAACCAACCAACCACAAAAAAACTGCCTCTCACTTCTTTTGGTAGCCTGGTACACAGGTTTATTGTTTTTACCACTAATAAAGTGTGCATTTTTTTCAGATTCTGTTATTTTCTAGGCAATAGTTCATGCCATATCTTTCTCCATTCGATTAGAGAGTTCTGAAATAATAACAGGGTTTCTTGATATTTGTCTCAATTAAGAAAAGACTAATTGGAGATCGTATTAAAAAACATTTTTAATGTAATGATGAGAATGAATGAATGTTGTTGAATTGTCTTGTTTATACTGAATATCATATACCTGGAAAATTTGAGCCCATTTATTTTTGCATGTAAAGACTTGCTATTGCAGTCAGGGTGTGAGGAAGCCATGTACCCAGCTTCCTGGCTAGTTGTGCGTGAAATCATGGCTGTTTCTGTGCAAGTGTAAATCTCAGAACTGGACAATTTACCCTAAGATGCCATTTTGCTCTCACTTCTGTTTTAAAAGGCGATGCCAGAAGGAGATGTATTTCAAGTAATAGCATGTGACTCTGATAGGCTTGGTATGCAAAAACCTTGCTGGCAGCTTTTGAGACACCTCCAGTTCTGCCTGACTGTGCTATTTCTCCGATAGAGTCTCAGAGTTGCTGGTTTTGTTGTTGTTTTGAGGGGTTTATTCTGGTTTTATGTTTTTGTCCTTACTACAGTTCCCTATGTTGAAATACCTTAGTAGTTGTGAGCGTTTTACATAACCACTCTGGAACAAGTCTGTTTCCCCTTGCAGGTGTAAATCTCTGCATTTGCAGTGATCCCACAGAGCCCAATGCCTGCTCCTTTGTTGGCTTCATCTCTTCCAAAAGCAGAAGAATGTTCATTCACCTAGTCTTTGCTGCTAAAAACATGCATGTCTGGGTTCATAAATAGAAACAATTTGTCAAAAATGGGCCCAGAGGACCTACTTCCTCCTGATTTAAAGAACAGCACAGTTACAGTCAATTGCTTAAATTTATGGGAACTGCTGCTTTGTAAAATCATGGCAGAATGGCAGGAAGAAAATGTATTTTTAACAAATACAGAGTGTTGGTGAGACACAAACTGTTAAGCATGATTCACAGTTCAGGCTGCTGTGTCTATTAAGTACTTAAACTGTGGCATTTCGTTATAGCCTTGGCTGCCTTTTATGTATTGTGATAGAGCGGTTACTAAACCACTGCCCTTTACTCCATTGGATTGGAACTGCCCTGCTGTGTGCATATAGCCTGTCCTGCTCATAACTGATAGAAAATTTCCTTCCGCTCAGGGAGCAAGAGTGTCTGAGCTCTATCCATGTTGCAACAAGCCCCTGTGCAGCATGTGTGCAACTCTACCCTGACACCAGAAAGTCCTAAGTGAACCTGACTTCAATTTAGTAAAACTGTAGAACAAGTTAGGTAAAAGTTTGATAGAGTTCTGTGCTGGATTTTATATGGCTTTGAGATAAACACTTATGCTTTTGGCCTTTGTTTCTTCCTCTGTAAAGAAGGTAGGTCAAAATCTTGATTCAGTTCTGAAAATGTCGTAGGAGAAATATGTTGAGGGCAGGAAGGGCAAGGGCAGTGGCCTTGCTGACAAGGGCACGGTCTCACAGTGCCCAAGAGAGGTGAAAAGAGCAGGCCTGGGGAGGGTAATCTGCTTCAGCCAAGAGTCCAGGGATCACCAGAAAAGCCCATAGTGATGGGGCAGGTCCAAAGTCAAACAGGGAAGCAAGTCAGRGGGACGGATCAGCATGGGACATGGCCAGGTACAGGCAGAGCTGCAGTGCTGCTCAGGCAAGGACTTCCCATCTCATGGTTAACTCATTACAAACGGGAAAGAAGTAGTACAAAATCATTGAGGAAATGTACAATTTCTTGAGTTTTGGCCATAGGAAAAAGAAAAGCATCCCTAACTGCAGAAGATGCATTAAAGTAACTTTAAAGTTTCTTCTCAATTACCATGACTAGGTGATATCCTGGAGGTGGAGCAGGTTGTTTCACTGTTTTCGCACTGTTCCAACAGTGAGGTTTTAAAAGTGGCTACCAGCAAGTGGAATTAGACCCAAAGACCTTTTCAGGACACATTTTGTGACTTTCGGCATTTCACGGGTCAAATGTGAAAGGTTAATGAGAAGGGTCAGTATACTCCTCCAGCTCGTCTGATATATGTAGGTGATAACCTGGCAAATGTTACAATTCATGAACAGAAACAGATGTGTTTACAAATGACCTATGATAAGCTTAAGGTTGCCAGTCTGAAACTGAACCCAAAGAAGTGTGAGTTGGTTTAAGGGTAAAAAATTTATTTCTGGTTTTCTGCCAGTGATGTAGTCATTGGAGAATGGATTTACACAGGCAAGAACAAAACAAGAAGCTGAGCAGGACTCCTTAAACCCACCAAATGTGTGGAGTTTTGYAGGATTATGGTCTTATTATTACAGAAGGTAAGCTGGTAGATTTGCCAGTTGTAGGCGAAAAGGAGACTATTTCAGTCATCAGTAGAAATGTAATTTGGCAAGTTCAGAGCTGAAAAGGCCCATTGCAAATGTTCCTCTAGTATATCTATGTTTCAAAACCCTTCCATATTAAATACAGATGCTAGAGCATGCAGTTTGGGGCAGTATTGACACAAGAACATTAAAATCTTGAGGGGATGGTTGTTGAGGATGCTTAAAACAGTTAGAGCTTAAATTCTTTGGGGAGAAATTATTGCAACACTCAAAAGGAACTCCCAGCAGTCATTAAAGCTACAGAATATTTTCAACACTAGTATAGGAAGATGTTTATGGTCAGGACGGACTGTACATCCTTGCAATGACTCAATAGATCCTGCAATCCTGAGAAGGTTGCCAGGTATCTGTAAAAACTGCAACACTAATATTTTGCAATTACAACTACTTTGTTTTGTGCCTTATTTTGTTGACTTTGGTACAGGACTAATTGGGAAGGTGATTAACGATTTCTGGAGAGAATGAGGATGCTCAGAAGGAGATAAGCCATCTTTTCTTTTGGCATAGGTGAAAATAGTACTGGTTCATCCAGGTGAGAATTGTCTGTAGTAATCAACAGCTTCCCAAAGTGGGAGTTATATTTGGGTAGTGTGCAATGGAAAGATGACTTGGCAAATGCAGCCACTTTAGAAGCGGTATCTTTTCAGAATACCATAGTAAAAAAACTTTGCTTAGAACAGGAAAGCACTGAGTGTAAACATGAAGTTGTAGAGGACATGAGAAGAAACCAATTGATCATTGGCTCAGGTATTAGTTGGTTACTAGCCAGTTCTATGAATCATGGACTCAATGTGAGAGATGTGTTGAGAAGGATCTGGGTTGATCACTTGCATGATGCTGTCCATAGAGTCCCACAAAGCGTTTCATGTGCATGGAGCTGGATCCTTGGCCAAATGGTGTCTGATCTCATGGGCAGGAGTAAGGTTTTACATCTCTGTTTCTCAAGCTTACATTCCCTATAGGATACGTATACCGCTGTGTCTATGCTGACTCTTCCTGTCTGGGTTGTGGTGAGGTAGCCTGCTGATAAGGAGAAAGAGCGTGGATAATAGACAGGCATGTAAACTGTTCTGAGAAGGCAGTGGGCTTCGCAGAGGCGTGGGACCATATCATCTCTTTAATGTAAATTGCTGCAGTTACATCTTAGAACTAACAGAGAAAATAACCTAGGTTTCTAAATAAATCCAGTATGCAGTTATATACTGGGGTAATATTGTCTTTCCTTTGACAGGTATTTCACTGTAACATGCTACTGAATTTCTAATTTCAAATGATACAAGGAAGCCCGGCCATGAGAAGCGTTGACAGTGTAATTTGATTTTATTTGTATTGTTGGCACTTCATGTATGGGACATTCTTTTCTGGTTTTTTTTGGTTTGGTTTTTTTTTTTTTTTTTTTTTAAAATGAGAAACATTCCATCAGATTGTGAAAAGAACATTTTCTATTGCCTAATGCATAAGCAAAAAACCTAACCGAACAAAACCCCAATATTATAAAGAACAGAAAAATAAAACAAGTTAAACAATAATACTTGACTTTTATGTATAACGCATTGACTTCAAAAATCTGAGTCATTCCGTCCATATAAACAAGTTATATAGTAGTAACAAAGTGCATGAAGCAAATTGCTAAATTTAACTAAGGTATTAAAATAAAAAGTACTTTAAAACAATACTTTAACACAGTTTCTTGCCATGATTCCATCATGCATCAACACAAATCAAATCCTGAGGCAACCTGTGCCTTTGACAGTCTTTCTGTATTATTATGTAAATAAATGGAAGTAATGATCAAACTCGCAAGAGGGTGAAAAACATCAAGACAAACCATCTATTTATAACAGAGTTGTATTTAAAAAAAAAAAAAAAAAAAATCAAAGTGCACTGCTGGTACATCTCATTTGAGCCTATTTGGGATGTGTATAACACCGGGGCGTGATCCAGTCTCCAATGGTTTCAATCCTTTGTTTAAGCACCAGGGGAATAAAGAATGATGGATGTTCTGTTACTAGCATTACTATGACTAGCATGAAAACTGAAAAATTGTACCAGAATATATACGTAAACATCTTTTGTATACTGAGGAGGCAAACACACTTAAATTATCTGATGTGTACAGTACTGGTACTTAATGTTTTGGTGCCAGTACCAGACTGGTCCAGTAATTAGCATTCAGATCTATTTCTAATTACAGATAAGGCATATAACGAAAAAGTAAATATTTGGTTATTAATATCTCATACAGTTCAGCAACCCAACCAGTCAGAATTTATCTTGCCAATTTTAACAATCTTCAAACTCTTGTCCTCCATTTGTAGATAGTACTGATCTTTGAAAAAGTAGGTGTATCCTGTGAAGGTAAATAAAAAAGCATACTCAGGTTAGGGAGCTTTTTTGTCTGTTTGATTTCATGATGCTTAATGAACTGGAAGATTTATTTACCAAAATATTTATACACAATAAAAAAGATTTATTTTAAAAATATGTAAAAATTCCCATCCTGGAGAAGAGAGGTTTTGTTAAATGAAGTCTGAAGTCTCCATTTTGTGAACCTAAATTTTCTGGGAAGAAATGTTTGCTGGCAAAATAGGTGTTGAAAATGTAATTGAGTCGAGACTCATGTGATATCAGCAGTGCTTCCAGACATTTATGCGTATCTGTGCAAAATATGAGGCCACTTAAAACCATGGGCAGGCTCTCAGCTGCAGTTGATAGGAGGTTGAAAAAAAAAAGAGCAAAATACAACCCATTTGTGCCTGTTATCAAGGAGATTATCATACTCGAGTTCTGGCTGTGCTAGAGCAGGATGATGCTGAAATGGTGCTGTGACTGCATGCTGGTACTGAGGAACCTATGGAGCTGTCAAGAAGTTGGGAAGTTTCCAAGCCATAGGGACTGGCCCAGTCATGCCTTCAGGTGTTAGGACATCCTGTGCATGAGGCATTGGGTGGCAGGAGTTGCTTTAGCCTCTGTCTCAAACTACACTAGAAAGAGAATTCTCCACAGAGCTAGTTTTCCCCATGCCCAAATTGGAGAACCAGCATGAACCCAGATCTGAGCCTCAGGGACATCTTGACATAAAAGTGACTGCATCAAAACCTACTTTCCTCCATATCCTGTCAGACATTTGTATAGCAGGTTTCTAGACCTGTACAACATAGCAATGGAAAGCAATAAGATGCTTCAAGACACTTAAACAAGACAGTGTATAGACTTTTTTTAAAAAAAAAAAAAAGGAAGAAAAGGGGGAAGATGCTAATAAAATCTGTTTCTTGCATTGTTAAGCTTTGGAAAGTGTTCAGCATCAAGGAAGTAAATGATAAAGAGTAGTAGCAGATTGAAAAGGGAAATTAGCATAACTATTATTAATATTATTATTTGCGTGGATAAAAATATTCAGGAGAGGTCATATTCCCTAAATGTTTCATTTTAAAAAGTTTAAACTGTGATTAGTAGGGTATTTATCAACGGATATTTAATGGGAAAATAAAGAGACAAAAATAGTTTGTTTGAACCAGTAGTTTGCAAAGCTGAATGGGAATTTGGCTCAATTTGGCTCCTACTCATGGACCACAAGAAATTAGTCTCCAGTAAGTTTCACAGCAGACAAATAGGAGAGCTTGTTAGTGACTTAAATCAGAATTACAGCTTACCACTGTCACCAAGACCCAGGACAGCATCRAGGTTATCTGGAACTCCATTCCAAGAGTCAGCAATGAATTTAGGGGATGCAAGCTCCATTTTCTTCTTTTCTTCATTGTACCTGAAGAAAATTATATCCCTGCATTACAAATCTGTATTTAATCTTAAAATTTAACATATTTTTTCAGGGGGTCTTCAGCAAATGCGACTATATAAAATAATCACACAGAAATATAATAACTGAGATTGTAACATTGTTTCTATTTCATTATAATTATTCCCGACTTCTTTAAAACCCTGTGAAATTTTACATCTTTCCTTTTGGAAATGCAATTCTTGTTGAATTGAAAATATACTTTCTAAGCAAAACCCTTTTCAGAAATGTAGCTTTAAAATTCCAAACATAATTCTAGGAGAGGTAACTTTTTTCAGGCAGCAGCCAACATCTGAAGACAGCAGATTTTAATGTGAAGTGGCTATCTTTTTAAAATCTTATTTGAAATATGCTTGTAGTCCATGTAATTGATGGATTGCTATTAAATTACTAATTACTTTCCCTAACATTTCATTAAAAACCCCTATTATTTTCACATAGTCTCTCTCTCAGTGATGATCAACAGATAGATGCCAAGTTAAAAATATATGCTTTCCTTTGGGGGGAAAAAAAACCCCAAACCACAGTGGCTTTCACAATCTATGCTTTAAAGAGGAAAAACTCAGCTGATGTAAATCCACCTAACTCCATGGAAGTCGGATCTAGTTTGCAGTGTCCTTCAGAAGTGAGTGGATCTGTCTGTATCCACATCTGCAGATGATCAGTTGTTCCATTTTACTCTGTGTGCTTTCCACTGTAGAATGCAAAGACAGATTTGTGCAAAGCCAGTTTTACACTCCCACAAACAAGCAATCCAGGATCTCCCTTTCCATATATAGGGAATAAATGTCCTAGGGATGCAAGATCCTTGAGAGTGAAGATGGAAGGAGCAAGACTGTGGCCTGGTTTGCTCATTTTTCTGATTCATAGATGGGAGTCAGTGCTGAGCAGGGGGAGTGGAGACATCCTGAGGAGCAGTGACATGGGATATAGTTTGAACCAGGCTTCCAATGCGTGTGAGACCTCAGTCACCCTAACAGCACCTCTTCGGGAGCAGTGGACTTAGAGACGTCATCTTTCTTTGACTAGTACTGGAGGGAGGGAAGCATTTATGTTCTTCATTTCTATTTATCCATATCTGTATGTATCTTGGGTTACCTTTCCCTCATTGCTGAATGGAACTACTTGGATTATATCCAAAGTTACACCAGTACAAATGAGCAGTAGGTTGGTCAAAATCAATTTAAATGATTAATTTAAATTGCTTGCTATTTTTTCCTTGGATATTTAAAGAAAATCTAGTACCTTGCTGGGTAGCTTTAAAACTTCAGCTGTGGAATCTGAGCCAGCTCCTCTTCCTCTCCCTCACAAAACTTTGCTTTGCTTAACAACCTTGTTATAATAACACTAAAATAGCTTGGGGCTGGAAGGAGGGAGAGGAGAAGGCTTCCAAAAAATCCATTTAAAGTAAGTATGATAATGGCGCAGGAAGGACTATGGTATGTAACTGTTTTGATTCCATGTGGCAGCATCTTTGTATAAAATGAAACAGCCACATACTTAAGGGTTATAGCGTCTGTGTTAAACAGAGATGCATTTTTTCTGAAATATTTGTCAACTGCTTGCTTTCTTCTTTACACAGATAGAAAGCACTTAAGCTTATTTTGATTCCTTAACAATAAATTATGCATTCTGCAGTGACTGCAATTGATGAGGTACTTTGATAGAAATACTGTCTGTGATTAGAGTGATGAATTACTTGGAGACCCTGGAGTACAGTTAATCAAAACAATAGTTGATACAGAGGAGACCAGCAGCTTTGCTAACTCACAGTCTGTAGGTTTTGGTAGGAATCCAAAGTATTGCAAATGGTCGTATTAGAACTACTTGCAAATGTTTAAGATGGTCTCTACAATATGACATTAAAAAATGAATAACATTCTTTAGCTTTTAAGTTTTTTGGTTTTTTTTTTTTTYTTTAGATAATGGAGAAGAGTACTGTCCTCAAAGTAATTGAAAATTATTATCAAGTGGCAATTGTGAAAGGGTATTTTATTTACTTACAGGAATCCACAGCCATTAGGATATAATAAAGACACTCATCCAGTTTGATCATAACATGAAATTAATGTTYACATAAAATGGACTCAATTATACTGAGACCTCCTTTGATATTTTATATAGAGCATCTCTCAGAAGGAACCCTTATAGCTTGGAGAATCTTTTAGATTTCTGGTGGGTGTTTCTGATGTTTAGCTTTCCTCTAAATTGTCAGTTAATGAATGGTTCAACTTTCAGCCTGTTGTGTAATGTCTGCATTCCTGAAGTAAAGTCCTGTTTGAGGACCTGAAGAGACCTCTGATGGTGAAAGCAGGAGTTAGTGTCTCTGTTTTGTTCTCATGCCCTTCTGATAGGCAGCACAGAGGTAACTCACAAAGTTCCTTGAAGCACTGAAATGCCTCTGCTTTTTAAGATGATTTTTTGTGCCAGATCTTCCTGTCAGTTATGATAATGAAATTCTATTAAATACAATTAGTAGACTCTTCATCAGGTGTAATGTAGGATATTTATTTCTACCACAGTAATAGCCTTGAGACATTTTAAGGACATTCCTTCCTAATCTAAGAGTCCAAGATCTTTCCTGGACAGAGCATGGTAGCAGGTCACCTGAGTTTGGTTGCTTACGTTGCATCGTATTTTGCTTCTCATACAGTCTTTTGAACAGGAACCTTAGTGCAAATACAGTCACACGCATTTGTGGAATACCACATTTGTGGTGTTCTTTGCAACAAAAACTTCTCTGAGCATGTACTGGAAACATGAAAAGGATTGTAGAGACTGTCAAAATGAATTGAAGCTAAGATTTTTCCCAAAGTACTAACAGATACACTTCTTGTGGTTTGTAGATATCTCCTCAGTGCCAACTCTATTAGTAGAGCAAATGTGTTCGTGACTGGTACATCAGCTGCTGAAAGGATTTACAGTCATCCCCAGCATGCTTTGCTAGTCACACTGCTGTTCTTTTACATCCAGCGCCTCCAAACCTGATGGCTTAGTGAAAGAATTTCAAAGGCGATCTGGTCAGTCTTTGACTTCAAGTGATTCGAGATCAGCCCATTTTTAAGGAATTCCTTTCAGAGTTTTCTCCCAGCAGTTGTGAGCTGACAGTAGGGACAGCTTGCCTGAGACTGACATGGGGCAGTTGCTGGCACATAGGGGTTGAGGGATGGGTTGTTAGTGGTGAGCAGCCTGGCAGAGACTCCCAGATGTCCTCTTCCTTGCAAGCTGTTTTCTCAAATACATGCTAGTTTCCTGCTGCTGTACTGAATTGCTTTCCTAGCCATACTCCCTGGTTCAGCATCCTCGCTCACCACTGCTGTCAGCGTGAATTTTGTATTCTCAAAGGATGAAACCCCTGTGTTTGGTTCCTGCCTCCTGAACCTCAGTGTGCATTCAGCCCTAGAGACACAGCTCAGCTAGCAGCATACCACCACCACTTCAATGCATCTTACTTCCAGTATCTGTCTCCAGCAAAAATGTATGTCCTCTTGTTTCTGCCCCAGTTAAAAGCTGCATCAACACGTTGCACGTCAGGGGGTAGTCCCAGGTTGGTGAGTTTCTTTGGATAGCCCCTATCCAAGTTACTGGCTGAATAAACCCAGTACTCATTTCCTAAGTAGGGGAGAAAACAAAGCAAACAAACACCATTTATTAATCAGATACAGAGGAGTATTTCTTTTATGCTTTGTTATGCGACTTTTTATTGCACTAGCTGTACTACTAGTCTTTCTAGTATTTTACCATCTCTGAAGCACTAGATTAGTGTGCAGGTGTACTGTGATTACAATTTCTGCTTTTGCCTCTTAAGTTTTGCTTGCCTTTCAGCAAAAGACATCACCTCAGCGTGCTCTTGCTTCCTCCCTTCTTAGCTGTCTCATCTTTGAGGCAGACACTGTCTTAGTACAGTTGAGGTTATGTTAAAACAAGTAGTTAATATTGGTAATTTTTTCTATGATGAAGATGGTCTGAAACCAGGCACGGGCACCTGCAGGTCAAATGCAGAAGCTCACATTCACCCTCCATTTGTTTTGTTGAGTGAATTTATTGAGCGATTAACAGGAAGTTTTTGCCCAGAGTTCCTGTCTCTGTTGTCTTTTGTCGTACAACATTTTCCAATGTCTCTCCAAATATCTCCTAGTGGAAGATGTACTAGTATTCTGTGTTCTTTACATGGAATTATAATTTACTTAGTAAATACCCTCACAGGATTCACCGAAAGCCATGGAAAGATTCATTCATGAAAGGACATTTCTTGGATTCTCTGCTAGTGGGAAAGAAAGAAAGTAAAGCATTAATATGAGAAAAGTGTAAAGTGTAGCGTTGGAGTTCCTGAGAAGTTACTATTTCACCATTCAGAAGTGAAGGGTGGGTCTCAGTAGTAAGTATTTTAAGATAGTTGGGTTACATGTATCTTTCAAACCAATCTTTGTTTGTTTGATAGTTCTTATTTATTTATTTATTTTAAAAGCAGGTTAGTTACATTTTCCTGGAAATTACAAAGAGAGGGAGAGAGGTTTATATGTAATAGGATTATATATAGTATATGCAATATTTAAAGTGTTTCAGCTTGCCTGAAATAAAACTTTTTTAAGCCCCGCC